>ML685934.1:390988-510286 GCA_007922175.1 Pelusios castaneus | reverse complement strand
TTTGTTTGTTTGTTTGTTTGTTTGTTTGTTTGTTTGTTTGTTTGTTTGTTTTAAGTGCCACTATTTGGTCAAGGACATGGGGTTGCATTGCTGTGAAAAAAAGGTGCCGGTACTCAGTACCCCTGAATACCATCACAGAAAAAGCCCTGTGTAACATATAAGACAACATGCAGTGGTGTTGTAGCCTTGTCAGTCCCAGGATATTGGAAAGACAAGGTGGGGGGGGGAAATATCTTTTATTGGACTGACTTCTGTTGGTGAGAGAGGCAACCTTTTGAGCTACAAGACCTGAGGAAGAGCTCTGTGTAGATTGAAAGCTTGTCTCTCTGACCAACGCAAATTGGTCCAGGAAACGATATTATTTCACCCACCTTGTCACTCTAATAGAAAACAATAGATAATTATAACTAAAGACTTGTAAATTGTGCAGAGGAAAAGATGCCAGTTGTAAAAATACTAAGTATGTTTAAAGTCTGTGTGAACAAAACATTTTGAGCTGTAGCACTGTGTTCTGTTCTGTATTAACTAGCAAGGCAAACCTTTTGATTTGAATTAGCCTGAGGTGGTTATATGTTTTCTAGGTTAGCAGAAGGTGGTCCAGTGGAGTTCAACTTGTAGCACGAGTGGAAAATCAATACTCAGTAATCAATCCCAACAAGGCTTACTCACCTGCTGAGCTTATTTCATTTTTGGAAGATATATTTAGCAAACTAACTCAGAATGGAAAAACATCATAGCATGTAGTTGAACTAGTCAAACTGGCATAGAGGAAGAAAATAAGTGTGGTTTTGGTAGATTTGTTTGACCTCTGGTTGCACATTGACTTCACAAGCTTGTTTCTCTGATGAAATGTCATTTGGAATCTCTTTCAGATATGTCTTCAGATAGTTTGCTGGGGTTTTACTGCCCCCTTTGTATATCTTGTGAAAAACAATTTTAAAATTGCCATCACTAATATTTCTAAAAGATATCTTAAACTCAGATATGAAGTTGGCTACAATTAAAAGCAGAATACAGATATACAATTCCATTAGGCAACATTTTAAGCATGTAATTGTGATTACGTGCCTTTTTTCTATAAAACTGCCATAAGTCAGCAAACTTTCTCTTTGCATTTTATAGGAGATTTACTGCACAGTTTTAGGACCATGGCCTTTCTAATACAGCATCTTTCCTCTGATAATGACCCAATACTAGATGGTTCAGCGATAGCAAAATGCAAAATCACCACTCCCTCACAAAAATACATCTGTCTGATTTTACAGTTCTGTACCTGGGTGGGACATGGTGGAAAATAAGCACAATTGAATTTCATAACAGTCTCACAGTTAGAAATTTTACATTAAGAAAGTGCCAGAGGGATGAAGACAGGAGAAAATGAGAGCGATAAAGCATTGGTAATAGGAGGCATTGAGGTGGGGAACTGATCAACACTTGCAGGCGGATCAGAACTAGAGGGTTTCAGGCTGTGTATTTAAAATATCTGAGTCAATGAGAGGGGGGAGGCAGGTTTCCAGACAAATGTTGTCAGGTGAACAAAGGAATAATCTCTGACTGGGAATGAGGAAGTCAGAGGTGCCCAGTTCTGTAGAATGGAACTACACGTTCATAAAGTAGAGGTGAGATTGTGGATGTATATTGGGTGTAGCCCTAGGTTATTGCGGGTGTTGTGACTGCAGGGTTATCATCAATAGAAACATCAAAAGCTGATGGGGGTTTTTATATTCTGAATGATAAGCGGAGCCTTGTTCCATTGCAAGCAGGGGAACTTGTGTTGCATTGGAGCTGTCCTGACGTAGAGCAATGATGGAAAGGAATGAAAGGCCCTGAGGAAGAAGAAAGAGATTTTTAGAGTACCAGAGGGAGTTAGGAGACTCTAGAGAAGGATGTTCAAGTAGTCAAAGCATGAAATTAACAAATTGTATGTTTAGCAGCATGTGAGGAGAAGGAAGCTCTCTCTGTGGAAATGGGGGCCTTTGATCCACACAATGTCTTTTCACACATGCTGGCAGTCTTTTAATATCAACAAAGGAACAAAGCAGCAGGAAGGAACATAAAACACATTGTAAAAGCAAATACATAGCCTAGAGTTTAGCCAAACATTTCAGCTTACCAGCTGACACTTTGCCCATGTCTCCACAAGTACAAGTTAAAAAATAATGAGATCAGCATGTGTACCCAAACATGGAACTAGAAAATGTTAAAAACAACACTCCCCTACCCCCCATTTACAGTGGAATGAAACTAAGGTGAAAGACAAAGGCCTTGTCTACATGGCTGTTCAGCAGTTAAGATTATGGGGTGTGAACAATAGTGTGCACCAAAAGTGCTGTGCTGAAAACTTCCCCTTGTGGAGATGTGCTGGTGCCAACTAAATGATTCCTAATTCAGATTAATCTATACCAGTTTGGAGCACTGTATAAAATAGGTTTTTCTTTCTTTTAGCAAGATATATAAATCTCCACACTATATATGCAATAATGCATTATAATAGGGCAAGTATTTATCACTAATTCTAAAGTGCTAGATATTATGGGCATACGAACCAATGGCCTACTGTGGCCTAGTTTTAAAATTTATATTGCTTGTTCTCATGCCAGCCCCCTCTTAACTTTATTTTTTTTCCCTCCTGCCTTTGGAATATTTCTGAATGCATTTCAACTGCTTCCAGC
Organism: Pelusios castaneus; assembly: GCA_007922175.1. NCBI lineage: Eukaryota > Metazoa > Chordata > Testudines > Pelomedusidae > Pelusios > Pelusios castaneus. The sequence continues at coordinate 507,614 of ML685934.1, read as the reverse complement.
TTTCTAGTCTTTCGAAAAAAGCCACTGTCATGGAGTGTACACTGTTAAACTGGTACCTCCTGCTGGTGTTCATCTGGGGATTAGCTCTAGGCCAACACCCATGTCCACCGTCTGCAAACCATCACTCTGTCACTGTAGAAAGACAACAGAGTCTTGTGGCACTTTTAAAGACTAACAGATTTATTAATCGCATGAGCTTTCGTGGGAGAAAATCCCACTTCGTCAGACGCTTTGAAGATAGGAAAGTTACAGAGTGGGAGGAAATAAAATGCAGGGGAGTGTATGACATAGCATCAGGTCAGGCTGTAACAGCAAATCAAAATAGGTGCTAGGATTCAAAACACTGGGGAACAGCACATAGAGGAGGGGGAGGTCAATTCACTTGATGTAATGCGAGAAAAATCCATAGTCCCTGTTTAACCCTAAGACAACTGAGTCAAATTTGCATATAAGTCCGAGTTCTGCAGACTCTCTTTGAAGCTGTGATTTGTTATTCATCTGTTTCAACACAGCTATTAACAAGTCGTTAAGGGAGTGAGCAGGGAGATTGAAGTGTTCCCCTACAGGTTTTGCAGTGTTGCAATTTCTGATGTCAGATTTGTGTCCATTGATTCTTTGGCGCAGAGACTGTCCTGTCTGTCCAATATATAAGGCAGAGGGGCATTTCCGGCACATGATGGCATAAATCACATTGGTGGATGAGCAGGTGAATGAACCCTTGATGGAGTAGGTGGCATGATTAGGCCCTGTGATGGTGTCATCAGTGTAGATATGAGGGCAAAGTTGGCAGCGTGGTCTGCTGCAGGGCTGTGTTCCTGCTTTAGTGTTTCTGCTCTGTGATCTGTAGTTGCTGGTAAGTATCCTTTTAAGATTAGGGGGCTGTCTGAAAGCAAGTAGAGGTCTGCCTCCCAAGGCTTGAGAGAGCGAGGGATCATCTTGTAAAATAGGCTGTAGATTTTTGATGATGTGTTGAAGAGGTCTGGCTTGGGGGTTGTAGGTGGTGACCAGTGGCGTTCTGTTGTTGTTTTTCATGGGCTTCTCCTGCAGTAGTTGACTTCTGGGTACCCATCTGGCTCTGTCAATTTGTTTCTTCACTTCTGCGGGTTTGTACTGTAGTTTTAAGAATGCCTGGTAGAGATCCTGAAGGTGTCTGTCTCTGTCTAAAGGGTCAGAGCAAATGCGGTTATATCTTAGGGCTTGACTGTACACAATGGATCGTGTGGTGTGTCGAGGATGGAAGCTCAGGGATGTAGGTAACTATACCGATCAGTAGGTTTGCGGTATAGGGAGGTCTTTATGTGTCCATCGCTAATTTGCACTGTAGTGTCCAGAAAGTGGATCTCTTGTGTGGAGTGTTCCAGGCTAAGTTTGATTGTGTTGTGGAAATTGTTGAAATCTCTATGGAAATCTTCAAGGGCATCTTTACCATCGGTCCAGATGATGAAGATGTCATCAATATAGCGTAGATAAAGTAGGGGTGCTTTGGGATGAGACGTGAGGAAACGTTGTTCTAAATCGGCCATAAAGATGTTGGCATATTGTGGGGCCATGCGGGTACCCATGGCAGTGCCACTGACTTGAAGGTATAGATCATCTTCAAATCTGAAATGGTTGTGGGTGAGTACAAAGTCACAGAGGTCAGCCACAAGTTTAGCTGTGTCGTCATCCTGGATGGTTCTTCTAATAGCTTGTAATCCATCCTTGTGGGGAATTCCAAAGGGGTAGCCGTGTTAGTCTATTGTAGAAAGACAACAGAGTCTTGCGGATAATCCTGCTGTAAGCGTGCCAATGCCTGAGATGATGGGGCGTCCGGGGTTTCCTCTTTTATGTATTTTTATCTGACAAATTTTTATCTGACCCTCCATGGCCATCCTTACATTCTTACTGGATATTTATTAATAGCTACAAACTAAACAGTACTCAAGAAAAATCCTCCTTTTTTGTCTCCTAACATGGTAGCTCCCATGGTACAGCATCTCAATGTTCCTCAGGGACTTAATTTTGTTTCTGCCTCTTCCCCCAAAAGAAAATGCACATTTTTGTTCAGATATATTCATATTTGCAAAAAGACCCCAAACACTTCACTATTACTAAACTGGTGAGATTTATCTTCATTTTATGAACAGAAAATCAAATGCAGATACTTCTGGGTTTTTTTTTTAAAACCCTGTGGAACATTGTGCAAAATATCTTTTATTCCTTGTTTGGCTTTTCTCTTTTTATGATATAGCATAAATGTTAAGATGTTTCACATTTTAATATGATTTAATAGGCTACATATTTAATATGATTTTATGCTGCACATGTTTGAACTACTTTGAATACTTGTTTTTAAAAATGGAAGTCTCCTGCTGTTTGGGAGAAGGTGTGTAGCGTTAGATGTCTTAGTCTCCATGAATATTATATTTGATAAAAGTTTAGGAAGTCAACGTCTTACGGAAAAAAGAAAGTGGATTTACACTCTTAGGCCTAGATCTTAACATTTGCCGTGCATGGGCAGACTGCTACGCCTGCGTGGAGCTGCTTTGAACTTTGTGTTCTCGTGATATATATGTTGCAGGAACAGGGTCTAAGGATGCAAAGCTTAGAAAATTGAGGAGGGAGTTAATTCCTAAGTGATTAAAGAAATACTCTAAGGAAAAGACCCTGCTGTTCAAAAATTATTCTCATTGAAATCTAAATATGGAATATTTTACATATATCAAAATTATTGTAAAAAGAGCACTGTGCAGCTGAAAGTAAAATAATGTAATATAATGTCTTGCTCTTTGATGGTGCTTTTTCATCTCTGGATCTCAAAGTGCTTCACCATTTTAATGCGTTTACCTCACAACATCCTTGTGAGGTAGGCTATTGCCATTATCTTCATTTTACAGATGGGGTAGTGAGGGGCAAGTGACTAAATGACAGAGGCTAAATGACTTGTCTGGGGTCACACGGAGATTTTGTGGAGGAGCAAGGAATTGACTGCCTTAGCCATCCATCCCTTCATCAGTTGTTGGGTTTAGGTTGCAGGTGCTAGGTGAAGATGGTTATATTTTCAGAGTATGAAGAGGTCAGTCCAGTAGTTTTTTCCTCATTGCTGCTAACATTACAGAGTTGCATATGCATTTAACTTGCAGTGATTAATGTATATTAATTGCTTCATTCCAGAGTATTGCAGCCTTTTGTCTCCAAGGCTCCCAGTTCTTGTTGTAGATATTACTTTGGTATTTCAAAGATTGTTCCTTGTTCTAGCAAAAAGGTTGATTCAGATCAGATGACTATCTGTGTTCAAAGCATTCTGTATATTTTCAGGTAAAATTTACCAAAAAAACCCCCCATGATCTAAAAACATTCAACAGTTTGAAATATAGATAGTCTGTTTCACATAGTAGAGATTCTGTTGATTTTAAAAAGGGAATATTTGATAATTTTCTTGCAGAAGAACTTTTCTGGCAATTTATAGGTAAGAGGGAGAATTTGCAACATATCCATATGAAAGATTGAAGTGAATGAGTTTCTTCGAGGAATAATGGAAGAGCATAGAGTATTAAAAGTAATGCTGAAATCTTATGCTTTTTGTGTCTGTGTAAGCTCCAGGCATAAAATATTCAGTATCCTGAGGGAGGCATTTTCTTGTTGGTGTCTCAGTTTTTAAAGTTTATCATGTTTCCTTTTCACTTTTTTGTTTCTTTACTCTTGCATTTTGTCATTTGACTCATGACCTATGCTTCACAGAACACCTAAACACGCTTAAGTTGCCCGGTAAACTGCTTCATCAAGAATATTCATCAGCTATGCTAGAAACAATTTATGCAAAATTATTTAGTTCCGTTGCTACGTGCACAACTGACTAATAAATAGACATTTATTTTACTGCATGTGAAGCAAAATGGAGATGTGATCATTTAAATGCTATGTCAGGAAAGCATGACTTTCTATTCCATGACTGGATTTAGAAAACTAGATATTGACACGGATCTTTTCCTGTCATATGACAGTTTACTGGGGAAATGATGACAAAATACATAAAAATATCTTCCGAAGCCTTGCATGTTTATCAGAAATCAGTTCTATTCCTCCTGCAAGGGGTTTGTAATTAGTACAATATGCTTGAGCAGCTGTGATTTGCAGTATTGTCACACATGCTTGAAGTCTTCATAGGAGTGTTGTGAGGATAAATACATTACAGAAATTTGAGGTTTACTGAGGAAAATGTGGCATATAAGAAGTAGGTGGTATTGTTAATATTAACAGTTCTATGCCATCTTCTGCTGGAGACCAGATTAATCTAAGCATATATAAATATCTTTGTGCCTCTCTGAGAGGTTAGATCATTCAGAAATATCTTACACAGCAAACCAAGAACTAGGAGGGAAGAAACTCAGGTTAGGGTCTGTTTCCTTAAGAATAAGCGAAAGAACTGTGTGTGCACTATGTTGAGGGTATAGGGTGCAGACTTTGAAGGTAGATATTTGGTACAAGAACCACAGGTGGTAAATCTCAGGCCTTTCTTGGCAAAGCTGGTACCAGGATGTGACCAAGAAGCTTACATGCTTGCATTTGAGCAAGATTAATAGGAGGAGTTGGCCTGGGTTATCTTTTTGGGTTCTTTTCTGAAGGAAAGGAAGAAGCTGTATATTGCATTCTAAATTGGATCCCTGCTGCAGATTATGAGAACATATAGGACACAATAAATGAAGCAGGGATTAAATACTGAGACAATTACTTTGATGTATGTACGTGGCAAAGAGGTGGGGATAGGATTTGGAGTCAGAACAGGATTGTATTTCTTACTATGCCACTGATTTACTGTGTGTCAATAGGCAATTTAGTACATGAGTTTTTTCCATCTGTGTATTGGAAATAGCGTACTTATAAGGGTGTTGAGTGGTTGAATACTTATAAATAAAGTTATCCTTCCTCAAGTTACTGTATAAGTGCCAATGGTTGAGAATTTGAAAGTGGAAAGCACCTGAAGTAAAGGTGATCATGAAATGATACAGTTAATGGTTCTAAGGAAGGTAGGAGGAAAATAGCTCAATAAAGATAATGGATTTCAAGAAGGCAGACTTGAGCAAACTCAAGGAGCTGATTGGTAAGATCTCCTAAGAAGTAAATCTAAGGGGGAAAAACTGATTGAGAGAATGGGTAGTTCCAAAGAAACATTATTTGGGTGCACAAAAACAAACTATCCCATTGTGTAGGAAAGATAGGAAGTATGGTGAGAGACCACCCTGGCTTAAGCAGGAGGTCTTCAATGATCTGAAACTCAAAAAAGAATCCTACAGAAAGTGGGCCATATTTAAGGAAGAGTATAAACAAGCAACACATGCATGTATGGACAAAATTAGAATAGCCAAGGCACAAGATGAGGTTAAACTAGCTAAAGACATAAGGGGATAACAAGAAAATATTCTACAGATACATTAGAAGAAAGAAGGTTAAAGCTGGGGCAGGTACATTACTCAGTGAGCGAGGGAAAGACAATAATAGAATATGTGGAAAATTCAGTTTTCACCAAAAAGGTCAGTAGTAATTGGATGTGTAGGGTAGTGGACACCAGTGAAAATGAGGCAGGATATGAAGCTAAAAAAGGGAAAAGTTAAAAATTACTTAGACAAGTTAGATGTCTTCAAATCAGCAGGGCCTGATGAAATACATCCTAGAATATTCTAGGACCTGACTGAGGAGATATCTGAGCCATCAATGACAATTTTTGAAAACTCATGGAAGATGGGAGATGTATAGCAGCAATCTATAAAAAGGGGAATAAGAACTGGGGGAATAATTGACCTGTCAGCTTGTCTTCAATACCTGAAACAATAATGGAGTATATAATTATACAATCAATTTGCAAATACCTAGGAGAAAATAATCTGATAAGTAACAGTCAACATAGATTTGTCAAAAACAAATTGTCATATCAACCTAACAGATTTCTTTGACAAGCTAACTAGCTTTGGGGGCTGCGGGGGAAGCAATAGATGCAGTATATCTTGATTTTAGTAAGTCTTTTGATACAGTTTTGCCTGACCATCTTATAAACAAAATAATGAAATACAGCCTAGGTGGAGGTACTATAGGGTCTGTCTATAACTAGTTGAAAAGCCATTGCCTGGCAGTAGTTATCAGTGCTTCACAGTCAAGTTGGAAGGGGGTATTGAGTGGGGTCCTATACGGCTCAGTCCTAGGTCCAGTTCTTTCCAAAATCTTCATAAATGATTTAGGTAATATCATAGACCAAATTTGTAGAGAATACCAAACTGAGAGGGGTTGCAAGTGATTTGAAGGATAGGATTAGAATTCAAAATCATCTAGACAAATCAGAGAAATGGTCTGAAGAAAATAGGATGAAATTGAGTAAGGACAAATGCAAAATACTCTGCTTAGAAAGGAACAACCAACTGCACACATACAAAAAGGGAAAATGCATCCTAGAAAGGAATGCTGGTAAAAGGTATCTGGGGCTTATTATCACAAGCGAAATATGAGTCAACAGTCTTGCAAAAAAAGCAGACATCGTTCTGGGATGTATTTTTGAGCAGGACACAAGAAGCAATTCTTCCATTCTGTTCTGCACTCATAAAGCCTCACGTGGACTATTGGGTCCAGTTCTGAGCACTGCATTACAGGAAAGATTTGCACAAATTTGAGAAAGTCCAGAGGAGAACAACAACAACAAAAAAAATGATTCAAGGTCTAGAAAACATGAACTGTGTGGAAAGATTGAAGAAATTAGGTATGTTTAGTATGGAGAGGTGAGGACTATGAGGAGAACTTGATAACAATTTTGTTCTTGTTAGCCACTGAAGAGTGGACAAAAAGCAGTGGGCTTAAACTGCAGCAAGGGAGGGTTAGGTTGGACATTAAGAAAAGCTTCCTAAACACTGGAACAAATTACCTAGAGTGGTTGTAGAATTTCTCACTGGAGATTCTTAAGAACAGGTCAGCCAATAACCTTTCAGGAATGGTTTAGTTATTATGTAGTCCCACCTTGTGTGTCAGGGACTAGGCTAGATGACCTGTCATGGTCCCTTCTAGTCCTACACTTCTGTAATTCTATGAAATTATTATTTTATGTTGAATATATGCAATAAAGATTCTTAGTCCTTTTGAGTGCAGTAGTTTTTATATATGCAAAAAGGTATGGGGTACATGCATAATATATGGAAGGCACACATATGTACATTACTAAATCCTTTCATGCATTATGTGTACTTCCCTGACTTTGATGGAGTTAATTCTCTTTTATAGATGCTAGTGATCCATCCATACTTGGGTTGACTGTTTTTAATCTAAGGACCATGAAGTCACTTCTAATGAACATCTTATTTGTCTTTGGCATACTCCTGATTGTCCTTATCCCCACCCCAAAAAAATTCTAGAGAAGAATTAACTCTTGTCCCTTACAAATTAGTCAGTGGTATATGGGCTAGCCAAAAGAGATTCCTCAACCCAGCTCCGGGGAAAAAAAGCCCAAGTGGAAAACGATTCATTGCAGCAGAAGCAGCAGCAAGACTGAAGAGAGATAAAAGCAGGGAAAATTAACATTTTAATGATAATTTATAAGCACGTTTGACAAGAGACAAACAGGACAGATTTTTTGGAAAGGAACTAATAAGATTTTCCATTCCCGATAAGCAGAAGATGCAACAGTGCATATAAATTATATGAATGTGTAAATAATCTGACTTGAAATAAGGAATTTTAATAATATGATGATCAAGATCCACTCCATGATAACTAAAGTTGAGATTTTGAGGTTATGAATTATTAGGTGTCATCCAATGTATTTTTCACTTTGACAGTGATGTATTGGTCTGACAAGTAAATAGTCAAACACATAAAGAAAGAATTTTTAAGTATATCAGAAATAGGAAACCATAAAAAATGTTCAGAGTCCAGTTGGCTGCTTAGCAGAAGCTAAACAACTTATTTGCATAATATTTAACCACAGAGGGTGATAGGACAATAGCTGCCCTATAAGCTGCTTTTTGCAAGTGTATATGATAGACTCGCGCAAAAATGAATGGTACAACAGAAGTCTTAGTGGCACTCCAGTTTATTCTTTCTTGTAATACCAAAAAAAAGAGGGTTAGGGGGACATCTAATTAAACTCAAATGTGCTAGTTTAAAATTATAAAATGAAATATTTTTTTATGCAATGAACGTTACTTTGTAGAAATCAGTGCCACAAAGCAACTAATGAATAATATCACCCTTAGTTTTCCAAGTTAAAATAAAAATATATAAGAAATATCAGCCTTCATGCTGTTGGGGGTAATCTAACCATTGACTTCCTGCGTTTAGGAAGAAACTTTCTCCTAAAGCATACTTTTGAATAACTGTCTCAAATGTAGGGTTTACAACTATTTCTGAAGCCTGTGGTGGTATAGGCCATACTCATGTCTGTATATCAGACTGTACTGTGAATTAACTATAATCTTCAGTGTCCATTAATCTCTTCTAGCAGTTCCCATCTCAGTTGTTTCAATAACCTTATTGATATAATAATTCCATATACTTGGCTTCATTATTTTTAAGACTCTTGAAATAAGGGACATGTTATGCTGATATTTGTTAAATGAACATCCAGGCAATTAATGACATCATTATATTAACTTAGTACATTTAATTGTTTACCCATTTCAAATTCAAGTATTTGATAAACTTGATGGTGCAAGTCATTCCCCTCCCTCAAAAGGGGAACATTTAAAAAAATTAGTTTACAAGCTGTAAAAACAGAAATAAGGACACAATGTTGATAATGCAGTTACTGTACAACTCATGGAATTTTAAAATCAGTTTTATACAGTTAAGGTGGTCTTATCCTATACTTTTCCAAATCTGAAACATTAACATTTGAGTTTAGGTAGGTCAGGCACATGTCTCTTTACCGTAGCTGAGAGATTTGTTTGATGTTAAGCTCTGTTTTTAATTGGTTTAATTGATGGATTCAGGTGGTAAAAAAAAATGGCTTCTAAAATAGACTAATTGGAGGAGGGACAGCTCACTATACTCATCACAATACTTTGAACTGTCCTCAACAACTTTCAGGTACTTAGTATTCTCAGCACTCTTAGTATGATCTCTACCACAGAGAATTTAGCCTCTTACGAGGTTGATGTTAAATAGTCTGATAACACACGCTATTCAGAGAATGAAACTATCATTTTTTTCTGTACTCCATTTTCCACTGACAATACAGAAAAACGTGAAGATCTGTTGTAAATTGTTATTGGCAGTGGTCTTTCACTGGACCAGTCTACAGATGGGATTTTTTAAGTCCAAAATCGTTCTAGCTAACCATTATTCAGTTCCTGTCTTCAATCTGTTAGTAATTCATTAATATAAAATAAATAGATATAGCTGTAGATCGTAATAGTTATATGTACACAAAAGCAAAGATATGGGGAATGAACAGGAAGCACTGAAAATATAAGAACAGAAGTTATATTATGACTCAGTGGGTATCATTGAAACTCAGTGGAATATAGCATGTTAGAGAAGGACAAGCAAAGGAAAAATGGAGGAAATGTTGCATAATACATTAAGAATATAATATATCTCTTCTGAGGTCCAGAAGAAGGTGAGAAGCAGACCAGTTTTAAGTCTCTGGATGAAGTTAAAAGGGTGAGGGGTAGAATAGAAAACACATCATAGTTAGGAGGAGGAGGAGGTGGATGAAACATTTCTAGAACAACTAGCAGAAATATCCAAAATAAAAGACCAGGTAGTAGTGGGCAACTTGCACTATTAAACCACTCCTTCAAAAGTAATACAGGGAAGCACAAAGCATCCAATAAATTCTTGGAATGTACTGAAGACACTTCTCCTTTTAGAAGATGGAGGAAGTGCCAGGTGGGACAACCATTTTAGAATTCATTCTGACCAAAAGAAATTGATTGTGAAGGTAGAAGGAAATTAGAGTGAAAATAATCATTAAATGATAGATTTCATTATTCTAAGGAAAGGAAGTAGTGAGCAGCAGAATAAGAATGCAGGACATCAAAAATGTGAACTTAAAAAAAAATCAAGTACTAGTAGGCAAGATCCTATGGGAAGAAAATCTAAGGAGAAAAGGAATTCAGGAGAGCTCCTGGCTTCTCAGAGACAAAATTAAATGCACAACAGCAAATGATCCTGATGTCAAGGAAATATAGAAAGAAAAGTAAAAAAAAAAAAAAAAAAAAAAAGACAATATGGCTCCATCGTGGACTCTTCAATGAACTGAAAATCAAAAAGGGAGTCCTGTAAAAAGTAGAAACATGGATAAATTGCTAAAACTAAAAAGAATAGCATACAGTTGTTGGAACAAAATCAGAAAGACTAAAGCACACTTTATACTTGACAAGGGACATAAAAAGTAACAAAAAGGAAGAGCAAGGAAAAGGTGAAGGAAAGTTTACAACCTCTACTTCCTGTCGATGAAGGGTGAATAATGGATGACATAAAGAAGTTCGATTTTTAATGACTATTTTGCTTAAGTCTTCATTAAATGGGTTAATGATGACCAGATATTTAACACAATTAATATTAACAACAAGGGGAGAAAGAACATATCCCAAAATTGGAAAAGAACAGGTTAAAGATTATTTTGATTATTTAGATGTATTCAGATAGTTTCATGAGATTCACCCAGCAGTCCTTAAGGAACTAACTGAAGCAATTTTGGAATAATTTGCAATGATCTTTGAGAACTCAAGAGGATGGATGACATCCCGAAGGACTGGAGAATGGCAAACATAACAGCTGGCTTTAAAAAGGGGAACAAAGACTCAGAGAATTAGAGACAGGTCAGCCTAACTTCAGTACAATCCTGGAACAAGTTATTAAATAATCAATTCGTAAGCACATAGAGAATAATTGTGTAATAAGTAATAGCCAACATGCATTTCTCAAGAACAAGTCATGCCAAACCAGTCTAATTCCTTTCTTTGACGTGATTACTGGCTAACTATATAGTGGCAGAAGTTGTAGATATGATGTCTTGATTTTAGTAAGGCTTTTGACACAGTCCCATGTGACAGTCTCATAAGCAAACTAGGGAAATGGAGTCAAAATGATACAAAGTGGGCACATGACCACTCTATCTCAAGTGGAGTTATCAATAGTATACTGCCAAACAGGAAGTATATATCTTGTCGGATCCTGGCGGGGCTGTCCTGGGTTCATACTGTTTAATATTTTCATTAATCACTGGCATAATGTAGTGGAGAGTGTGCTTTTAAAATTTGAAGGTGACACCAAGCTGGAAGAGGTGCTAGCACTTTGGATGGCAAGATTAAAATTCAAAATGACCGTGACAAATTGGTCTGAAGTCAACAAGATGACATTCAGTAAAGACAAATGAAAAGTACTGCACTTAGGAAGGAAAAATCAAATGTACGACTAGTTAACTGTGCTACTGCCAAAAATGAGCTGGCGGTTACAGAGGATCACAAAAGGTAATTGTCCTGCTCTACACTGATGCTGTCAGTTTCACAACTTTTTTTTTTATTCTCTGACCATATCTCCTGAATGTCATGTCAGACCGACAGATGGGTGACTCCATACCGCAGAAGAGAATTACCATACTGATGTGCTGCATGTCTTTCTTCCCTCTGATCAGATCCAAAGTTATTCAGGTTCTGACCAATGCCACCATGGCCACAGATTACAGCAATCTCTGAACAGGAGCCTGACTGTGCCAAGAAGCTGTCTTGTCCTGGTGTCTTATCCTCGCTATGATCAGTGTAAGTTACCAGTGAGACACAGCATTCCTGATATGCAGATCAATAAGATTTAATGTGCAAGGATTTCTTAGCTAGTTAAATACAAAGCCAAAAATTAACTACAACATATCTATCTATACTCACTAGCCCCAAGGAGGTATGTATTCACTCCAGAGGCTGTACACAGGAATGGCTGTCTTCAGGAGCCCCGCCAAGTGATCAGGCCAGCAGCATCTCCTGTGAACCAGATGGCGATGAAGTGCACTCCTTTGTTCGGGTGTTGGCTTTTTTTGTCTTTTTTTACACAACACCTATTCATTTACTTATCTTCAGTGACATTTCCATGTCCGTCATTTTCTCTGTCCTTCATTGTTAGAAATAATGAATATTCATGATCTCACCATGATGAAACAACATCTGGCAGTGGGAGAGGCACTGGGAAAAATCATCCCAAACAGTGGGAAAGAGCATCCTTTAACATAAAATGTATAATCTCTTGTCCTTGTTCATCTTTATCAAGGTGCAGCTGCAAAAAAGCAAGATATGTGCTGTGTTGTGCCAAAGTCATATCAGTTATTTGCTGTGGTGTGCAGAAGCTGAGGTACCACAAGGTTACTCAGCAATCCATTGATCTCTGTCAAATGTCAAAAGCAGTCAGCCTGCTAAGGCTTTTGGCCTCAAACAGTGGTCAAGCAATTTCACCAATGGCCAAGCAGCTTAGTCAAGCAGTTCAGGCCAGGATAAGCCTCCAACATTGAGTGTGAAGCATTTGCCATCAAATCAACCCAGTGGCTGTTCATGCACCAGATAATGACTAACAGATTTCTAAAGCCCAAGTTTTAATTAGCAGCATTAATGGCTACTCAACTCAAATTCACCTAGAGCTTTGCTTACGGCAGAATGCTGGTAGCAAGAGTGGGAGTGCCAATCTGATGTATGTTTTATCACTGTCGTGTCTAATCATGGTAGATTTCCCAAAGAAATCAAGTGTAGAATGGACTAACCTTTTCTTGTAGATAAGACCATGGTTCAGTCCCTAATAACAAGTTGTCCAAAGGTAATCATTTTATAGCTTTGGGTATTTGACTGTTGCCAACTGGCATGTATTCAGCCATCTATGGGACTGGTCTTTGGCGCTCCTCTTCCACCTAGTTTTAAACCAGCCTCTAGGGTGTGTCATTGTAGTATCTCTATCATGTGAGTAGACAAGGCTGCTGCTTGCAGCTTGTGCACCATCACACGCTATTTTCTAAACTTGGCTCCTGGGTTTGAAGCTCAATTCAGCAGGGGGCACATCCTTCAAAATTTTCAAATAATGCTTCTTAGATCCATCGCCCCAATGGTCACTACTGCTTCTGAATCTTCCAAGAACAAAGATCCATGTGAGCCACTTTTGGAGGAGAAAAAAAACGCTACTTCCATAGTAAATGTGGTCCTCTGATATGGTGATATGGCTGCCCTATATAGCCACATTTCTCATTCACTTTTCCTAGTTCTTGACAATCTCATGCTAACAATTAGCTCAAGATTAAGAAGTTAGAGGGAAAAAAATGAAGGGTAGTTTGGGCAATTTATTAACATTCATTATTTGTATTTGGGGAGTATCTCATTGGACCCAATCAGGATCCATGTATATGATACAATCACATAAAGAGAACACGGTCCCTGTTCTGAAGAAATTATAATCTAATTGTTAAACCCTGGCCTCACTTTTCCTCTGGAACTCAGAGTAGGGGAGCTAAGTGACCCCAAAAGACATTGCTGACTAGTTGATAGTGAGGTTTTTTGCTTCTGTAAGTCTGTGAATCCATATGGGAGCAATTATCTTACAGAGCCATAGTCTCTATTGTAAGTAACCATTTTTTTTCTTCCAAATATATTTGCGTTTATTTTGTCTTCTATATTAATTTATGATGGTTCTTGAAACTTATTATTCACCTCCATTTCCTCCTTCACATTGTAAATTATGGCCTTATTCCTTCAAATGTAATAAGACGGGGGTGGTCAGGCAATATTATCTCTAGTGGTGTGCTCCCTTTCTTCTTGGAATTCAGCTTAACTCTTTGCTGAAATGTTGGCAAGAGTTCTGTCTCCTTAAGACTTTTCAGAAAGCATTACACAGATTTATATCTTACAGCTACTCTATTTAAAATCTTGATAAATGAATTTTAATAATTTCCAGTTAATTTTCCAAAAAGAATACTCTTTGCTTTCTTATTAATACAAACATTCAACACAAATAAAACATATGGTGTATATAGTATAAAACATTTCCCACCATATCACAGTCTTCCTGGTATCCTCCACAACTATGGATCCTCTAGTCTCTGCTTTGCAATGCAGTGTTGGAAAACTTAACTGTCTGCTCTGCATGTTAAAGGAAGTTGTGGCAGCCTACAATGCATCCTGCAAAGTTATGTTTTCGATCTGTATGCTCCTAACAATTGGAGCCAGCAACATGGAAGAGTCACCATTTGAAGAGCTTCTCTTGCTTGCATTTTCACTGCTGGTTCAGCAAATGGGAAGACTGTACATAAAACACTGGTAGGTATTCCAGAAGATCCTGGTGGAAGAGAAGGACATGAATGAATTAGCATGGCATGGATTAATTTAATTGGTTGCTTCTTCTGCTCGAAGTTCAGTATAACTACTAAGGCAGCCTATCTAGATCAGCACTTCTGCAGCAGGGCCACAAGCACAGCCTGGTGGGACCATATTGTTGTGCATATTGAGGCTGATCAGCATTGGATCTAGAACTTTTGCATGAAGAAAGCTACATTTCAGGAGCTTTCTCAGCAGCTTCCCCTGAGCTTCCATTGTCGCTGCCATACCTGTCCATGAGCAGGTTGCTATAATCATCTAGAAGCTGGCTCCTCCAAACTGCTACAGGTATGTTGCTAACCAGTTTGGCACTGGAAAGTCAACAGTGGGCAAAGTGATCAAATAGGTTTCATAGGATATCAAGTGTGTGATAAACCCAAAGGTGGGAAAGCATAAACAATATCTCCGAAGTAGTCATTGGTTTAGAGAGAATGCTTTCTAAACTGTGCTGTAGCCATTTTGGGGGCTCGTTTGTCCTCCTCCAGGATCATGAGTATATAACCTGCAAAAGACAGGACCATGTAATTATGCAGGCCCTTGCAGAACACAGAGGCTGATGTATGGATGCTGGTATGGGCTGCACTGGAAAAGTTCATGATGTTAGGGTTTTCCTCTGGTGGAATGGCTGCATTCATGGACAGGCTGGATGCTCTTTCCACTAAATGACATTGTCATAAATGTGGTGACTGTCCCCACTGTTGTTGTTGAGGACGCTGCTTATGAAAACATTTTGCCTTGGCTAATGAAACTATATCCTGATTTTAGAGGACCCGGCAAAAGAAGCTTTAACTATACTGTCAGCAGATGCAGAATGGTTCATGAATATACTTCTGGGAAATTGAAATCCCATTGGAGATGTCTACAGACCTATGCTGTGTGCATCACTATAGCTTGTTGTGCTCTTCGCAGTCATTGTGAAGCCAGAGGTGAGCCATTTCTCCATGAACAGACCTATGGTTGTGAGGGGCCGTTGAATTGGTACCTTCAACCAGAATGCACTCCTGCCACAGCTGGAACTGGACGCACCTGGGCAACAGAAGCCAAGAATGCTTTGTTCTTCCACATTATGACTGCTTATGAATTAGAGGTGGGGGGTTGATTGCCGTGCACTGTACTTATGAATTAATAACATGAGCACTTCTGAAATGGGAGTTGGGGTGAGAGTGGTGTAAGAACTGTGGATGTACAATCTGGGATATATGTAGATGGCTGTACTGAGAAATGGTCCTTGCATACAAGTTCCCAATTGTTCCTTAGCATGTTTATCTTTTTCTTTTGAAATACACGTTATATGATGGCAATAATATTTCTTAATAAAATAGACTCAGACTCATAAAAAACTCTGTGTGCTGCACATTGGCTTTGAAAGACTGCAGAAGCCATGATGCAATGGTAGGCGTCCTCTGGGACTAGACTGAGTTGCCTAGGTCAGATGATGTAGTGGGGGTGAGTGTCTTCATATTGTGGGCAGGGAGCTGGAACAGAGTGCTGCTGTTCCCTTTGGGGCCTGGCTGAGGAGAAGCTGTGACACAGACCTTTTGTTGAGTTGCCGGGGTAGCAGACACGTGACCAGGGTTAAGATCTCACTACAGTTGAAACTTGTTAGTGCTGAGCCCTCGCTCAGGGACTCTTTCTCCACAGCGAGGCACTGAGAATGGAAACTGGAGACTGTCGGTTGTGGAGCAGATCTGAACTTGATGTGCAGATGATTGATTAAAGAATGAGATATCCCCTTCGCTATGATCTCTGCACTGAAGAGCCAGTGCTAAGACTCACTATAACTACATTAAGTCTAAGAAGAAATGAGGGGAAACTTCTCTGGCATGTTCAGAATAAGGGGCTATTGCTCTTTAATATAACAACTGTTACTGCCAGCTAGATGCAATCATAATTAACTCGTTCCTCCTTGTTTCACCTGGTCTGCCTTTGCCAGACTTAGGAATCTTGGTCTGAACTCCTGGTCACCCAGTCCTTGATGACCATAAGAATAAGCAGCACTCAAACAAATCTTTCTGCTTGGTTTCATCTTCATCCATCAGCTGATGTTCCTGCTCCATAGACTTCCCTGCAATCCTCTCTCCCTGTCTGTTGAAACTGTTCTCTCATTCTGCAGCCACTCTGTGCCTTCCAGTTTGCCCTTCCCCTTGCTATGCATTGTTCTTCCTCTGGTACTGTGCTCCCAGTTGGCCTTGTCCAGAATGTTGTCCCTAAGTCCATCATCTCATTGACTTTCTGCAGTGAGCCTGTGCTGGGGAAGTGGAAGGAGCAGCAGCTGTCGAAAGAGCATCAGAGGTCAAAGGGCCTGAAAGAAGACATCAGAGAGAGTGCCTTATTGCTTGTTTTTTCACAAAAGGTTTACTGCTTCACTAGTGTAATCTTAAGGCCAATAAACTTGATACTTTGTAAAATTGAGCTTCAGTGTATTCTGAGAAGAAAACCTCAGCTCCCAGAAGCTCCTTAGAGAAAGCTCAGTAATTCTCACTGGACAGACTGAACAGACAATGTAAAGTTACAATTTACAGTACATGTTTTTATTGTTGTTTAAAAATTACAGAACTGCTTGACTTTTGGGGAGCTGAGAACTGACCCATGAGGTTCTACAAAAACCTTCTCTATGCTTTCATGCATTCCATGTTCTTAAGGACATAAAAATCATATGGCTTTAGAAAGGGAGATTTTACTCCAGGCTTGCAGTGCCAGGCCAGCCATGTATGCAACAGAGGTTTTTTGAACTAATGGTCAAAGAGCAGCATATCTGTGAGTGGACGTGGGTGGTGACCTACAGAGAACCTGGAAAATGTGCCCTTTCCCAAAATTTGACTACCTTTTTGGAGTTCCTACTACAGAAAAGTTTGCAACCATCAGTACCTGGGACTGGATCACTTCATGGGAGAATCAAGAGTATGCTGTGCTTGGATCCACATGAATGACCACCCCATTACTGCTACCAATGCAGACTGCTCTGAATGCATTTATTCAGGAGCTATGTGGAGATGCACACAATAGTATGGACTCAAAGAACTGCACAGCCCACACCCTGTTTTGGCACATTTCTGGACTGCTTCCTACCCTCTGGCCGTATTTCAGACACTGATTTCATCAGCTATGGACAGTATTTAACCCTCCCTCCCCTGGGACAAGTTTTGTTTGGTTGGTTGGTTTTTTACAGGGGAATCATTATATTATGGCATGCCCAGTTCACTCAGCATAGTGTTTTATAAAGGAAGGACATATAAGATTCTTACTTTTAACTCCCTGGCACATCTCTGTAAGAATGTTCAAGTTTTTAGTAAAAATGTAAATGTAAATGCTGGCTTCAGATTGTTTGATATTCCTGGTTTCCATTTTGAACTCCATGTGGTGGTGCTTGGAGGATAGGGTCTGATGCCAGGATGCTGGTGTGCACTCTGTCATTAGAGGATATGATCTGTTGCCTGTAGCTTGTAAAACATTTTGCATTGGTTTGTGAACTGGAAATCCCTCCCATTTCTGTATTGATAAGGAATGTGAAGGCAGAAACTTTCCAGTTCTGCTGTGAAGTGCTGATAGAGGGCTCTTTTGGTAAGTAACGCTGAAATAATGCTGCCCTGTATCAAAAAATGGTAGAGGGACTGGGGCTAGAGGCAGCTTTGGGCGTAGGCAAAGCTGGCACACGCGTAGGGCCCCAAGCACTAAGGGGCCTGCCGCCTGCTTCGCCTATCCCGAAAGCCCACTGCCATCCTTGGGGTCAGGGGCGACCATCCTGGGCCCTATGGGCCCTGCATGGTCCTGTTGCCAGTGGGTCAGCGCAGGGGCTGCACGGCTGCCTTTGCCCCCACTACCATACTGCCCAGTGGTTAAAGTATAATTTGACGGGCCCCGGAACCCTCCTAATCTCCGGGCCCCCTTCGCATATTGTCTGGGCCCCCTTCATGCATATGCAGGCCCCAGCCCAGGTAGGCATTTGCAATCACTTCTCAGTACCATATGCATGGGTTATCGCTCCATAAAAATGTTTATATTTTTATATGGCATTTGTCTATAGCAATTATTGTCACAAACTAGCAAACGCTGCATAACACAAGAAGAATTGTGATTAACAATGGTGGGACATAGGACCTGCCAGCAGCCAGGGCAGGGCAGGTTTTTCTATTTTTAGGGGCCCTGGAACTCTGGTCCCACAAATTTGTGGGCCCCAGAGCTGCGTTCCAGTGCATTCCCCCTTACTTTAACCCCTGATACAGCCCCCACCATCTTCGACAGCAAGCCAAAGGGAAGGGATGGGATGGGAGTGCAGAGCCCAGCTTCTGGGCTGGCCCACCCCAGCCCCATGGGCAGAGCAGCCAGCCCAGGGATGGGAGTGCGGAGCCCGGCCTCTGAGCCAACCTTCCCCTCCCCCCCCCCCCAGTGCAGGGGGGGCCCAGGGCTGGTGCTGGGGATAGGGTTGGAGGGGGGACCAGGGTGGAGGGGAGCTGGGACTACAGAAGAGGGTCTCCATGGGCGTCTAGGGGGCACTGCAAAGGCCCTTCACGTGGGGCCCCCAATAGCTAAAGGCTGCCTCTCGTTGGGGCCCAGCTTTCCCAGCAGATATGTCCCTTGGTCCTGTGTCAATCAGCTGCTGAATCCACAGGCCTGTTTATAACTCTTATACTTATAACCTTCCCCTTGCCCTTGTTCTCTGATTGGCTCTTCTCTATGATGGTGACTTAAATGTGACCTGCCAAGTTGATTACCCTCAATGAATATTTTATATACAGCCTCAGAAATTGCTAATGAGCATGTCTAGTACCAGCCACACCCTGTTGTAGAAACTTCTGGGTCCTCCTAAGTGAGTTGCCCTACTATTGTCTCTGCAGGTATGCCAAGGCACAGAATATCCAGCTAAGATCCATGCCTTCTTCTGTTTCTCTCCCCTCCTCTGGAGAAACAAAGTCAAATGCTGTAGTATAAATTGCGTGGAATACACACAGTCAGACACATGCTTAACTTTAAATAAGTGAATTGCCTTAAAGTTGCAAAATCAATGTAACTTTTACATGTCCAAGGGATTATATTAAACCTAATAGTTTCAGTATATTTCAATAGAGAAATAAATGTGATCTTCTGGGGTTTTGTACATAAATCTGTCCATAAGCTAAATACTTCAATTTCCCAATAAGATACTGTTGCAATACTTTGCTTATGCCATCTGTCAAATTATGTGATTTTAATTACAAAATCATGTATGAAAACCATGCTCCATTTCAAAGGAAACCCAATTTTCAGAATTAGATGTCTAGACTTGGTACAGGTGCAGATGTACAAAATGTTTTTTGCCTAAACATACAGTTCTACTGTTTAAAAATTAGGCCCAAAGAGTAAAGTAACATATATTCTACAAAACATTACAAATGTATTTCTTTAAAGCTTTTTCAAAAATGAAATCCTGTTACTTTATTTCTTACAGATGGGGAACTCAAGGGGACTTCACCACTACTCACCCTCGCCCTGTTGTCAAAGTAAAACTCTTCACAGAAAGCACTGGGGTCCTAGCACTTGAAGATAAAGAATTAGGAAGGGTGAGTTGTTGCATTTACACAATTAGAATATTAACAAAGCATGTAGTACAAAAAACCCCGAACTCCTGTAAGATGTAAGATATTGATTAGAGCAGACCACCTGTTCTGCTATGGTTTAGGCTGTACCTCACTTTCTGTTTAAGGGTGGGTTACTTTAAGTGCTCCAAAATCCGTATTCTGATTCAGATTGTCTTCAAATTTGCTGCGTCTTTTGGAGTTCTGCATAGTATTAATGCTCCAAATTAGGAGTCGTTTGAACCACTGGTTTCCAAGATACTTCCCCCACCTCCTTAAACCTGGCATCCTTTTACATCATCATCTGATTCTTCTAAATTATTTTTTGTTGCAATCATTGATCCTCCCCTAGCTATTCTCAGTTGCTCAGGATTTATCTCGCCAATGGCATGGCACCGACTGCCACTTTGGGACAGCTATACTGAATAGTTAGGAAGAGTAAAGGTGGTAACTTTAGGTGGTAACTTTAGGGTGCCGAAGTATTGCATCTAAAAGAGTGAAATGTGTTAAGTGCCTTAACAGAAAACTAGGGCTGGGTTCCCTGATGGTGTGTTGTCACAGAAAATGGGTAGCACAAAGGACTGTATTGTAGTCATCAAGTCTGGATTGAACCCATGAACTGATATTTTGACCTTTCCATTCATTTTTCAGAGAACGTGTTGTGTATGTACCTTCTTTTTTGCCTCCCTGGGGCAGATGTAGCTTTACACTTTGATGAATGTATTGCCTCCTCCCACTCAAATTCCTTGCAGGACCACCATTTCAGATTTCAGTAGGGGGCGGCTTTTGGCAGGAGTTCAGGATCGGGATACCATACAGAAAGATCTGGATGACCTTGTAAACTGGAGTATTGGGAATAGGATGAAATTTAATAACAGGAAGTGCAAGGTCATGCATTTAGGGACAAATACGAATTTTTCCTATAAATTGCGGACGCATCAGTTGGAAGTGATGGAGGAGGAAAAGGACCTGGGAGTACTATTGATCACAGGATGACTATGAGCCGCCAATGCGATGTGGCCGTAAAAAAAACTAACACGGTCCTTGGATGCATCAGAAGAGGTATATCAGGGAGAGATAGGGAGGTGTTAGTGCTGTTATACAAGGTGCTGGTGAGACCTCATCTGGAATATTGCATGCAGTTCTGGTCCCCCATATTTAAAAAAGATGAATTCAAACTGGAACAGGTGCAGAGAAGGGCTACAAGGATGATCTTTGGAATGGAAAATCTGCCTTATGAAAGGAGTCTTAAGGAGCTTGGCTTGTTTAGCCTAACTAAAAGAAGGTTGAGGGGAGATATGATTGCTCTCTATAAATACATCAGAGGGATAAATACCAAGGAGGGAGAGGAATTATTTGAGTACAGAACCAACGTGGACACAAGAACAAATGGTTACAAACTGTCCATCAGGAAATTTAGACTTGAAATTAGACGCAGGTTTCTAAGCATCGGAGGAGTAAAGTTCTGGAATAGCCTTCCAAGAGGAGCTGTGGGGGCAAAAAACATAAGTGCTTTCAAAACTGAGCTTGATAAATTAACGGAGGGGATGGTATGATGGGACGGCCTAATTTGGTAATTGACTGATCTTTGACTACTGGTGGTGAATTTGCTAGCAGCCTAAGAAGGGAGGATAGATGGGGTGGGTTCTGAGTTGTTAGAGTATTCTCTCTTGGTGACTGGCTGGTGAGACTTGCCCACATGCTCAGGATTTAACTGATTGCCTTATTTGGGGTCAGGAAGGAAGCAAAGACTCTGGGGGGTTTTCACCTTGCTCTGTAGCATGGGGAATGTCTCGCTGGCGGATTCTCTGTATCTTAAAGTCTTTAAATCATGATTTGAGGACTTTAATAACTCAATCATATGTTAGAGGCTTATTGCAGGAGTGGGTGGGTGAGATTTTGTGGCCTGCATTGTGCGGGAGGTCAGACTAGATGATCATATTGGTCCCTTGTGACCTTTGAGTCTATGAGTCTATATCTATAGACCACTGAGAGTGTGTCTGCACTGCATAAAACACCTGTGGCTGTCCCATGTTAGCTGACTTGGGATCTGGCTGCTAGGCTGTGAAATTGCAGTGTAGACATTGGAGTTAGGGCTGGAATCTCTGTTCTGGGATCTTTCCCCCTCACAGGGTCCCAAAGCTTGGGAAGCTCTTGGGTTTTTTGAAATGGCAGAGGACATTATCATGCTAAAAATAACTTGGACAATCTTCTCCTTTAGTTCTATACTTCAGTCAGTCTCTGATCCAAGGGTCAGGAAAAGGTATCAAACCAGTATCAGTGCTGTCCTCCCCAAGGGATCAGTATTGAATTGTCAATCATCTAATTTCCCTTCTTTATTGTTCCTGCCTGCTTGATATTTCCACTGATGTGGTGGTGTGATTGGCTGTACATTTGATGTTTCTGAATAAAAAAGCCACTCTTTCTCTGGTGCTGTAATTGGAAGAGGAGTTTGTGTTTGGAGCTTTATGATTGGCTAGGGGCAATATGATTTTTTGATTGACAGGAAAGACCTGCTGATAGCTGACAGCCAGTGCCAAGACTTTGCAACAGCAATGCAAGACTCAGAGAGATCAACAATTTGGTATAAATGTGAGACACTTGAGATGTTTGTTTCTTGCATGAGTGCACATCCTGACCTGAATGTGGTAGGTGCAATTGTACCCATAGACCCTGGCTAAAGCCACTGCTGCTTCCTGCATTCTCCAGGGACTCCTTTTAGATAAAAATGAAATCAAAATGTCTGATTTAAGAATGATATTTCAAAGTGTTCTAAATCCACATACAGATTTCAACTTTACTTTAGAAGTATTGTCAAGAAATTAGCATTAGAGAGAAGTTGAAAAGACCCTCGTAAGTGGTAAGGATAATGCGAACATGCTTTCTGAACAGTGAAACTGAATGAGATCAAAGGACGGCAGGTCACTGGGTCATTTGATCAAGGGGTTCCTGATATATAGCTCCCCATAATAATCTGCTCATAACATTTTCAGGGAATGTGAGGGATTGTAACAGTGAGGAACAATGTGGTCGGATGCAGGAAAGAAAAACAAATCCAAGGTATACACAGTAACTGAACAGAGCAACAATGACTATGAAAACATAATGTGGGTGACGAGGAAGCACTGTAAACAATTGTATGCAGCCATGTTACTTGAAAGTGATGTGATTTTTCCAGGATGTGAAATCCAGGAACAAAAAGAAATGCAGACTGGACTTTGCAGTCACAGATGATGAGAAAAACAACAGAGTCCTCTGACACTTTTAAAGACTAATAGATTTATTTATCGTATGAGCTTTCGTGGGAGAAAATCCCACTTCGTCAGACGCTTTGAAGATGGGATACTTACAGATAATGAGAAAGTAACACTACTTCTGGGCAGCAAGTCCACTCAAACCGTGGACCTGATAAAGTTTAATGAAATTTCAGAATTTAATGAAAGCGGTTAAGAAAGTGACCGAAGATACCTTGGATGGTATTGCCTGGGTCCAGGCGGTGATACAGAAGAAGTATAGAGATGTGTTTCATAGAGAGAGATGTCTAGGTGGTGGTTGTCAAATAGAGACTGAAGCCAGTTAAACTGCCAAAAAGAAAAGTATCTGCTGCATTACTACAGCCACTGAAAGAGGTACTGCAGAGTCTACAGAATGGTGGAATTGTACAGCCTGTAGAGAAGAGCATAGATTGGATAAGCAGTCTTGTGATGGTAAGAAAGGCATCTGGAACACAGAATATGCATAGATCCAAAGAAAGAAAGAAAGAAAGAAATGGAGCCATAGCCTTCTATCTACAAGTGAAAACAAATCACCAGTCCTGTCTAAAGTGTGACTTTTTTTACAGTACACAATGTAAAACATTTCCAGAGGGGTAGCTGTGTTTAGTCTGTTGTACAGCAAAAAACAATGAGAGTCCTGTGGCACCTTAGAGACTAACAGATTTTCTTTGGCATAAACTTTTGTGGACTATAACCCACTTCTTCAGATGCCACTGATGAAGTGGGTTATTGTCCACGAAAGCTTATGCCGAAGAAAATCTGTTAGTCTATAAGGTGCCACAGGACTCTTGTTTTTTAATGTAAAAAATGGATTCTTACACATTTGCCAGTTACTTAACAATCTCTGCAGCACCTTTTGGGAGCTGCAAGGGATGGTATCCAAAGGTAATCCAAAACAGATTAATCCATGCATGGAAGGTCCTGAGAGGAATCTGGACGATAGCAGATGGTATGCTGATAACAGAAGAAGGTGACAGTTTTAAACAAGTACAATGAGATCATGACTACAAATTATTACAAATTTTGCAAAGATGCCAAGAAAAGAATATTAAATTGAACTTAGACAAGCTCAGGTTGAAAGTAACTGAGATGCCATATTGTGACATTTGCCAGAAAGGGTTAAACAATTAGCAGGCTAAGTGAGCCAAAATCAACCTTTAAGAACATATTAGAGAAATATTGAAATGGTAAACAGGTCCATTTCTTGTAGACAAAACAAACAAGGAGTCCTCTGGCTCTTTTAAAGACTAACAAATATCAAAGCCATGTAGACTAAATTCTTTGAAATGTAAACCTATATTGTTAGAGCGTTAAGACTAGCTACTAATTGTATTTGTCTTTACACATATTAGAAAATCAACAATATGATCCTCTTTGCTTCTAGATGCTAAAGTTTAGTTCCTATCTGTAGTGCCTTTTGCTATATTCTATTGATTAAGGGATCAAAAAGAAATATAAATATTTACATGAATTTGGACTGTAATAATATCATTGTCTATATTTTTCCTTGAAGTTTGTAGTAAGTTGTCTATGAAGTGCTTGAATGGTTACTTACCGTACGCTAATGAATGCAGCTAGTTACTTGTATGTGCCTAGGAAATAGGGATATACCTCAAAACAACAACATATATTACCTGTTCTTCATCCAAGGACTGCCTGCTGTGTTATCTGCTGTCAAGAGGCTACCATAGCCTGCTAGAGAACTATAAAAAAGGTCTAGGGCTTGATCCTTTTCATCTCAGAACTGCTTGAACTTCGTTAGGGAAGCTTAAGTCACAAGTCACTGTACAGGATGCTGATAAGGTGTACAGCAAACAGAAAAAAATTAGAAATGAAGTCTCCACACTGGAATCTCTCCTACAAAACCATCATCCAGCACATCCTTCCCCCTGGGTGGACTTCACAAAAAAGAGAAAATCCATCTACAACACACACTTTGCTTTCCTACAGAAGAAAAAAGACAGCAAACTGTCTAAACTCCTCTGCACCACAAGGGATAACAACAGCACCTTTAATCCACCCAACAACATTATTAATCTTTCATGCTACAGACTTACTCTAGCAGAGGAGTCTGTGCAGTCTCGGGGATTTTCTTTCTGCCCCATGACCCTCACACATAAGATAGAATTCTGCAGTGACCTGGAGAACTACTTTCGCCATCTCAGACTCAAGGAATATTTCTCCGCCACCAATATAGAACGCAACGACCTTCAGATACCTTCCTCTCAACATTGCAGGGAAAAGTATTCAACGTGGACTCCTCCTGACAGTCGGAACAACAAACTACACTTCTATATAAATTGTTTCCGCCACCGGGCAAAGGCTGAAATTGTGGACAAACAACATCACTTACACCATAACCTCAGCCATGC
The DNA here is from genome assembly GCA_007922175.1 of Pelusios castaneus. Taxonomy (NCBI): domain Eukaryota; kingdom Metazoa; phylum Chordata; order Testudines; family Pelomedusidae; genus Pelusios; species Pelusios castaneus. The sequence goes on along the minus strand of ML685934.1, from coordinate 482,115 downwards.
AGAGCGCAATGCCATCCAGAGCCTCAGAAACAACTCTGACATTATTATTAAGGAGACTGACAAGGGAGGAGCCGCCGTCATCATGAATAAATCGGATTATGATCAGGAGGCTTATAAACAACTGTCCAACAGAACGTTCTACAAACCACTCCTCTCTGACCCCACTGAGGAATACCAAAAGGAACTGCAACACCTACTCAAGAAACTCCCCAAAACAGCACAGGAACAAATCAAGACAGACACACCGCCAGAACCCCAACCAGGGATATTCTATCTACTACCAAAAATACATAAAAGAGGAAACCCCGGATGCCCCATCATCTCAGGCATTGGCACGCTTACAGCAGGATTATCTAGCTATATGAACTCTCTCCTAAGACCCTATGCTATCAGCACACCTAGCTATCTGAGAGACGCTACAGATTGCCTGCGAAAAATCCAATCCATTTGTAAGGATGTAAGCAAGGTTAGGAATCTGAAAGCCTCTCTTGCTTAGCAGCTAAGTAGGGAGGGGGGCCACTGATTTACCTGTGCTTTGTATTTGCATGACACTCAGCATAATTTCACCCAGAGGCTGGGCATGATGGGAGTTGGTATGTGTGACTGGTTCAAATCCTCTAAATCTGGTATTTTATCAGAAGGGGGAAAGGAAATATTGCTCTTTCATGATATGCCACCCTTTGATTGTATATCTGTTATTGACCAAGGAGCTGATGGAAAAGTCACCATCAGCAACAGAGAAGTTGGAAAAGTGAGCAACCCTAGTTTTCAGAATTGTAAAACCAGGTGGGGAGGGGTGTGAGCACTAGCTCTGCTGGAGCTGTGCCTTAAGCCAACACCTATTTCCCCACCCATTGTTAAAGAATAGACCCAAAGATTCCTTGTAGAGGCTCTATTGTTATTTTGATTGAGTTGGAATCACCAGGGAAATAGAAACTTCCCAGCGAGCTGAAGTCACTAGGGAAGCAGAAACTTCCCAGCAAGCTGAAATCACTAAGAGCTGACTGAGGTCAGGCAGAGGGATGGTGCTCTGCAGATGGCAGGTGTGACCAGTGGATGGTGCAGTGGAGCCAGCGGACAGCAGGTGGAGCCAGCAGACAGCAGGCGGAGCCAGTGGGCGGTGTGGCGGAGCCAGCGGACAGCAGGTGTTACCAGCAGACGGTGCGGTGGAGCCAGCAAACAGCAGGCGGAGCCAGTGGACAGCAGGTGTGACCAGCAGACGGTGCGGCGGAGCCAGCAGACAGCAGGCGGAGCCAGTGGACAGCAGGTGTGACCAGCAGGAGGTGTGGCGGAGCCAGCGACCAGCAGGCGAAGCCAGCGGACAGCAGGTGTGACCAGCAGGCAGTGTGGCGGAATCAGTGGACAGCAGGCGGAGCCAGTGGACAGCAGGTGTGACCAGAGGCCAGCGGCAGAGCCGGCGGACCCAGACAGAGTCTGCGGACAGTGGGTGTGAGTGGCCAGTGGGCGGTGTGAGCAGACCTTGAGGTGGCAGAGGACAATTGGAGGGGAGGACTGAGGGCTTACTCCCCTTCCTCTCTTAGTGGTGGAATGAGTTCTGTCTATTGGGTTTTGTGGGAATCTTTGCACTGTATCCCAACCAGTGCTGCGTTTTGATGTTGCCTTTATATAGTCTTTATTAAACCTTTTATGTGCTACACTCAGACTGGTGCTTGCGAGCGGAGAAGTATTGCCCTTCTAGGGCGCCCAGGGGGTGATGTGTAATTTCCCAGAAGACTGGGTGGGGGCTCGAGCCAATTGTTGGTGTAACATTATTTGGGAACCCCTAGAAACAGAACCCGGTCCTTTGCTGCTGCCGTCACGGCCTGGCAAAGGGGTTACACATTGGCGAACTTCCAGAAAACACCATCCTGGCCACTATGGATGTAGAGGCTCTTTACGCAAACGTCCCACACAAAGATGGATTACAAGCTATTAGAAGAACTATCCAAGATGATGCCACAGCTAAACTTGTGGCTGACCTCTGTGACTTTGTACTCACCCACAACCATTTCAGATTTGAAGATAATTTATACCTTCAAGTCAGTGGCACTGCTATGGATACCCGCATGGCCCCTCAAAATGCCAACATTTCTATGGCTGATTTAGAACAACGCTTCCTCACATCTCATCCCAAACCACCTCTGCTTTACTTACGCTATATTGATGACATCTTCATCATCTGGACCCATGGTAAAGATGCCCTTGAAGATTTCCTTAGAGATTTCAACAATTTCCACTCCACAATCAAACTTTGCCTGGAATACTCCACACAGGAGACCCACTTTCTAGACACTACTGTGCAAATTAGTGATGGGCACATAAAGACCACCCTGTACCGGAAACCTACTGATCGCTATAGTTACCTACATCCCTCGAGCTGTCATCCTCGACACACCACACGATCCATTGTGTACAGTCAAGTCCTAAGATATAACCGCATTTTCTCTGATCCTTTAGACACAGACAGACATCTTCAGGATCTCTATTAAGCATTCTTAAAACTACAGTACCCACCCGCAGAAGTGAAGAAACAAATTGACAGAGCCAGACGGGTACCCAGAAGTCAACTACTACAGGAGAAGCTCAAGAAAAAAATACAACAGAACGCCACTGGTCACCACCTACAACCCCCAAGCCAGACCTCTTCAACACATCATCAAAGATCTACAGCCTATTCTTCAAGATGATCCCTCGCTCTCTCAAGCCTTGGGAGACAGACCTCGCCTTGCTTACAGACAGCCCCACAACCTTAAACGAATACTCACCAGCAACTATAGATCATACAACAGAAACACTAAAGCAGGAACATATCCCTGCAACAGACCACGCTGCCAACTTTGCCCTCATATCTACACTGACGATATCATCACAGGACCTAATCAAGCCACCTACTCCATCAAGGGCTCATTCACTTGCTCATCCACCAATGTGATTTATGCCATCATGTGCCAGAAATGCCTCTCTGCCTTATATATTGGACAAACAGGACAGTCTCTGTGCCAAAGAATAAATGGACACAGATCTGACATCAGGAAATGCAACACTACAAAACCAATAGGGGAACACTTCAATCTCTGCTCACTCCATTGACGACTTGCTAATAGCTGTGTTGAAACAGATGAATAACAAATCACAGCTTCAAAGAGAAGCTGCAGAACTCAAACTTATATGCAAATTTGACTCCGTTGCCTTGGGGTTAAACAGGGACTATGGATTTTTCTCTCATTACTACAACAGGTGATTTGACCTCACCTTCCTCTGTGCTGTTCCCCAGTGTTTGACTCCTAACACCTATTTTGATTTGCTCTTACAGCCTGTCCTGATGCTATGTCATACACTCCCCTGCATTTAATTTCCTCCCATTCTGTAAGTTTCTCATCTTCAAAGTGTCTGACGAAGTGGGATTTTCTCCCACGAAAGCTCATGCGATAAATAAATCTGTTAGTCTTTAAAAGTGCCACAGGACTCTGTTGTTTTTCCACAATAGACTAACACGGCTACCCCTTTGGAATATTAGACTTGGCTCTCTGGGTGGAAGCCAGAGCAGTATTGCTTAAGGTGAACTATATTTTAATTGCTTGGTAACCAGTAAGGTATTTCAAAAACTGTTTTCTTACTCACTTGGTGAATCTAATTATTAGAATAAACAGCCAATGGTGGAGCGGGGGGCGGGGAGAGGAGTCATCTGCCCTATTCTTTGCAGTTTGATCGGATGGAGCATTGTCAGTGTGGCCCCTCCAGAGATCACAATCCCACATACATTGGATATTATTTGGCCTTGAAAAACCTGAAAGTAGACTCAGAGATGGTGAGGACAATTAGAGAAGTGCCAAGACAGCAATGTTAAAGGAGTTCAGAGAATCCTGGGAATGGTCAGTTATTTAGGTAGCTAATATTTGTACCTATCTTCCTGAGAGCTGCAAGATCCTAAGACAACTGGCACATCAAGACACCTTATGGGAGTGGATGGACTAACATGAGGAAGCATTCCACAAACTAAAAAGAGGTGATTGGGAAGGCTTCCATTATGACATATTTCAACCCACATGAATCCCCTGATTCTGCAGTATGATGAAACCAAGATAGGTATATCTGCGAGGGGGACAGCCTGCATGGTGCATACTGCAAGGGGGACAACCTGATACAAAGGGGTGCTTAGGGGATATGCTGCGAGGGAGAAAACCTGCAGCATACACAAAAAGAGCATTGTCCATAGCCTTTAGAATGAGAAATTTTCATCAATAAACTTATGGTCACAACATTGACATACAAGATGACCAAAAATCTCTTAAAAGCATTTGGAAAAAAGCCATTACTTGGTGCATCAAAATGCTTACTGTGCTTGATGACACATCTGCTATGACATACTGATCAAGTATTTCCCAGGCAGAGACTTGATGTTGGCAGACACATAGATCCATGCCTACCTCCCAGAACTCAACAAAGAAGGTTCCACAGAGGCTGAGATGGAGAGAATAAACGTGGTACAATATTTACCTGTGTTGGAAGATAGGCTGAGCGATAAACAGAGAGGTACAGAACAAGACAGAATGCTGCTGACACTGAAATTCATGATCTTACAAGGATGGCCAGTGAGAAAACCCCCAAAACCTAAAAAGAAAAACATTTTTTCAGTTAGTAGATGAGTTTTATGTACAGAATGGCATCATATTTTAGGGGGAAGGTGTGATTATGCCAATAAACAACTTTTAGGAATGAGCTTATGCACAAAGTTAATTTGCCACACCTGGGAATTGAAAGATGAGTCAGGGGGCCTATATACTGACTGCGCAATTACAGACATTCATGAAAGTGTGATCTATGCAGATCCTGTGAAGACCGTCAATTGAAAGAGATCTTGTGGCAATGCAAGTCCCGAAAGACCATTGGCAAAGGAAGGTTTGAACCCAAAGAATACATGATCATCATAGACTATTTTTCCAATTTCTGGGAAAGAGACTATTTGTCAGACATGGGAGCCAGAACACGTACATGGAAAATAAAAGACCACTTTGCATAGTATTGAATATCAAATATAGGATCCAATAATGGACCACAATGCATATTTTAAAGAGAGTCTGAAGTCTGTTGTGCAGATTAATTTTCATCGTTCACGTACTTATTCCTTCAAAACATGGTTCTTGACCTCAATGCCACTTTTCCATAGTATCAAAAGTTTATATACCCCAGGGCCAGTAATTATTGTTTTGGTGTGTGGGAAGTTAAAGGGAGAAGAGAGGAGTTGAGGTGGGTCAGGGGGAGGAAGTAGGGATTAACGAGAGGGGAAGTAGATGGCATAGGAATTGGGGGGATTGGGTTTGGAGACCCAGTGAGTTCCTCATTCTCCTCTCTGGGTTGAAGCCACTGCTCCCTCTCCATCTCCTGGTTGGGCTAAGTGGTGTACCCTGTTTTGTCTGGGACAGTCCCCTTTTTAAGTCCTTCCTGTGGCTGGTAGTCATTGCTGAGGATCCAGAGACAGTGAAGTGGGACTGATGGGCTATGGCAAATGGGGATGCTGAGAAATTATTTACCAAAACCCCCCCAATGAAAATAAATGCTTCAACATACCATTAATGCAGAGTTAAGATTGCTCTGCTGTGCCTCATGTCTTTGTAGTATGTGGAGTGTGGTTAATCTTAAACTTATGAAAACCAAGGAATACAAAGCTAAGGTATGTATTAGTGTTAATTCAACAGCATGGCCTGAACTCAGCCTCCTCGAGCTGAGCAGTAGTTATTGTGAATGAATTAGTAAGGGTGCTGCAAATCCTAAATTACCAAGGGAAGTTGTGGATTCTCCATTTCTTTAATTATACCTGGTTAGTATACTGTGATATGCATACAGCAGTGCATACGAGTCATTTAGGTTTCTACATACACCAAAAAGGTTACATGTTTATTGGGGTGGTTTTTCCTTAGCAATAATTTTCAAATTATAAGATTTTAAAACAATGCATACTTTAAAGAGAGTCTGAAGTCTGTTGTGCAGATTGATTTTCATTGTTGACGTAGTTATTCCTTCAAACCATGGTTTTTGACCTCAACGCCACTTTTCCATGGTATCAAAAGTTTATATACCCCAGGTCCAGTGATTATTGTTTTGGTGTGTGTTTCAACCTATAATTTGAATTAGACTTGGACCAAAGCTACAAAAGTTTGAACTGGAGACTGACCTTTCACCAGGTTCAAGGTTGCTCAGCTTTTTGGTTCCTCTTACAACTCTTTCTATAGACAGAAGCAAGCTACAGAATTTGGATTCAGTTATGAATTTACCCAAATTTGTGAAGGGCTGAAATGTAAGGGGTTTTAGACCTGGAGTTTCAGTTGAGGGAAATCTGTCATATTAATAAGGAAATTTTATGTATAGGGTCCAATTCTAATGTCACAGCAATGTAAACCAGGCATTTCTCTCCTGAAGGAGTCACAACCGTGTAAAATCAAGTCAACACAGGAAAAGAATCAGACTCAGACTTTTTAATACGTTCCCATTTTAGAATTACTGGATTTGGACATTTCCCTCTTGAATCTGGATCTGAATCTCATGGCTCAGGTCAATTTCAATCTTTTTACTCTTGTTTGGCAGCAGGGGCAGGATGCCCTGCTCTGGTGAGATCTACCACAGATATTGCCGGAGGAGAAGCTGCAAGGGGTAGAGCTTAGGATTCTGCTTATAAAAAGTCAAACATCACTAAGTATTACCTCTCCTGGGATCGTGAGAGTACTGCTGTAGTGAAGTTGAATTGAGATATGCTGTGAGTGGCTATTATTTGGGTGGTGGAGGGAAGCATAGAATGCTTTCCCCTGAATGACTCATGCTCCACCACCAGCTAGACTAAGAAGGTGTTGAGTTGGGGCCTGCTGGCTGGAAAGAGCAATTAGAGGTTCTTACAAACACTTAATTGTATAATTTGTGGTTGTTGTAGTCCTGGGTTGCATCAGTGGATGCTTTTGTACTAGAAGAATAAATAAATCTTGCTGAAATCAAAAGTTATTTCTGTCATGCTGAACCATGAAGAGTAATTAAATTACTCTTAATGATACATTGCCCAGTGAAATATTAATTTTCACTGAATAACAAATGCTAGTTTTGTTTTCTTACTGTGCAGAATCACTTTGATTGACTCATCGGTTGTATTACCTATGAAACATCATTATAGACACTGTAAGATAAAGAAAGGTTCAGATTTTGGAACCTGGATTTAGGTATGTGACTCCTATTAGGTTATTGAGAGTTGCTTGGCTAAATCTTTCACAGCACTTTGAAAATATGTTCTTAAGCAGAATAGTGATCTCTGCATATCAAGAGCTATAGTGCATTCTAAAAATGATGTGGCAACTCCCTGACACTACTTAAAAAGAATATAGCAAAGACTATTTTTCTTACAATTACATTAAGGTACATCTCTTTCAGACAGTTCTGAAGTAAGATTACCTGAGAATAATTGTGAACTACAGCAAAGGAAGAGAACCATTTACTGCAGAAGTTCCATTTGAAAAAAAATAGGGCTGTAATTGTGGATTGGTTTTAAGCCTTTTGCAGCTCAGCAAGCCAAGAGCAGAACAAAAGTAATAAAATGTGCTTCCAATAATCTAGTCAATTATGACAAATTGTATATTGGTCATCTGCTTCTTGTTTATATAATGCAATGTTCTCAGGAAGATCATCTTTTTCAAGCCTGGTTCAGCAGTTCTTGCTCACTTCTCATTCAGACAGAACATCTATTGACACATTGGATTGAAATATTTAAAATGTAAAACGTTCCTGTCACTTTTCAGATATGATCATTTTTTTCCCTTGTGGAGTGAGAGATCATGTAAAATTAAAAGAGAAAAAAGAAATACAAAATCAAGAATGGGGGAATTAAAAAACAAAGAAACCTCTCATCACTCTAAAGACGCACATATCCTTCATCTAACCATGAAGGTTATCCCCTTTGTCACAGTGATGCTCGTTGGGGTGCCCAGGGTTGTGGGGCATCTGACCACTCCCTGCCCTTAGCATCAGGCAGTCTTATCTTTGCCAGCTCTAGCTCAGCTTTTTGAAACCCATCTATCTCTGTCAATGTAAGCACCAATTTCCTGGCCTCTGCAGACCTTGTTTTCTGTGTTCAGGCTAGCAATAGGCAGATATCAACCCCCGAGACCTTGGAGTAATCCCTGCAATGTTGAGCCCTGAACCACGAGTTACTCACAGAAATGTATACTTACTAGTTTATTTGATTTAACTGGGGACCAGCTCCTTTATAACATACCGCATTGAGATATATTTACAGTGAAAACAATGTTTATTGTCCAAGGCTATAATTTAAGAGGCAGTGAGTAAAGCTAATAATTGAAAAAGAAATGATTAGATATAAAACCAAAAATATAACAGGCTTCCTAAGTCTAAACATAACTTTAATAAACCAAACTCTTGTTTAAAGTAGTTTATCTCATCTGAAGATATCTCTGTGTCTTCAACCAACATGGCTGCGATCTCTTTCATGAATGCAAAAAGTGCTGTCCTCCTTGTTCTCCTGGTGAAAGATACAGAAGTGTCCTTTTGCCTACTTCTTATATTCCCCCAAATTCATTGTTTTGTCCTCTGGTTTACTGATTTCCTTGACTTCACATTTTCATGTGTGACTTCTTATGGAAAAGGAACTTCCATTGTATTGGCATACAGTGCCTAACTTGTAAGTGACCCAAAGCGAAGGTGAATATACATTCTTTGTCTGGCACCACTTGCTTGTCAACCCTGCATTTGCTTGAGACGTTGGCCAGGTCTACGCTGGCAGTGAAATTTGGCGGCAGTCGACGGGAGTTATACAAGCTAACTCTTGCGTAACTCCCGTCAACTTCCTAACTCCTCTTCAGCATAATGTCTTCACTGTTCTGCGCCAACAGGAAAGGCGTTCCATCGATGAAATGATACACCACTTGAGGGGGTGGTTTTATTAAGTCAATTTCCAGATCTACTTAGTGAGTCTTAACTGACCACTAAGTAGCTCTGGAAAGATCAATCTGATGGCAGTGAATTTGCGGTCATCAGTGTAGATGTGGTCTTCAAAACATATTTCCAATATCTGTCTGTAACTTCTTTCATAGTGTCAGTACATACATTTCACAACTATATTAATGTCCAGAGGGATCCTGGCTTTCATTGAAGACCTCACTTGACATTCTTTATAGTTAAATACAATGAAAGCAGTGTGCACGGTATAGTGAGTTTTTCAGGTATGATAGGAGTGCTATCATAGAACAGTGTACCCTTTGTCAGGTTTCATTGAGACATTCTTAGGGTCACTCTTCCTGGAAGCTTTCCTGACTTCAACACAAAGACATCCGTTGAGGGTATAAGGAACAGAGAGAGACTCTTCTTCAGTTTAGGACACAAAGGAACCAAGCGATTTGATTTCTTTAATGAATCACAAGCAGATGGGCCAGTAAAAGCGGAAAAGGAGTTAAAGAAACTGGGCTAGAGAAACTATCTTGAACAAATACTGTGTCCTGCTGGTTTAAGCTGTAGTTTGATACCTGTTCTCACTATTATTTGCTTGGTACCTTTTTTTTTTTTTTTTAAAAGGTGCCAGTACTCAGCCCCATCTGACCCCAGTCAGGGAGGTAGGGCTGGACCACTGCAGCAGCCTAATCCGGCCACTGCTGGGAATCCAGGACCGCTAGATCCACCCCCCGGCCAAGGAGCTGGGGCTGCCACCGGTGACAGTAGGAGTTGGGGCCGCATCGCTGTGGGAAAAAACGGTGCTAGTACTCTGTATCAGTGCATACTGTCAAAGTGCTTGTAACCTTTTCTACCTTTATCCATTTTACTTGGCGTCACTTCACCTATGTCCTTCTGGTAAAAAACTTTTTATTTTTATAAACCAACTCTGTGTTGTATTTGAAGGGAGTGTTACTAAGCTGTAATATACTGACACTTTAGAAGAGCAACAAACTTAGTATTTTCTCTGAATGTACAGAGATAGATGCTGTGCATTGTAGAGGAACATTTCTGAGGAGCTGAGGGGCTGGAGTTCATTGATCGTTACCTGCTAAATAAAGTTTGCTCTGAGAGAGCCTTGAGGAGTTTGCTGATGAGGAAGACAGACAAGTGTCCCAGCAGCATGGTTCATGAGCGAAGCAGAGTACAGCATTTAAAGGTATTGCGTTTAAAGTTCTTAAACTTGTAAGTTTCGTTTAATGAGAGAACACACAGATTTTGAGAGGATTGGCTCAGAGTGGGCCAATTAGCATCCAGCCTATTGCACTGAAAAGTCTGGACCACACTGAAGCAGGCAATGGTGGAGATCTTCCAAAATATGTACATTCTTTAGTATGCTCCTGACTCTAATTTGCCCAGGTATCTAGGAAAGTCTGTACACAAAACTGAGTTGAAGTAAACATTGGAGTTTGTAGATGTAACAGCTGAGTCAATATAAAAAGTGAGTGCACACTTTTGGATGCATTATTCTGGAAATCTGACCCTGTGAGGTACCTACTAATTTTTTCTCTCCTTCTTACTAGAGATCTTATATTACCCTTTTTTGTTCAATGCCTCGTGTATGAAGATGTTCAAATGTAATAATTCAAAGTGACAGCCATTGTTCTTCCTTAACACACGTGTGAATACAATGTGGGAGCAGCAGGTGGTGTTTGATTACAGATATTTTTTGAATATAAAGATAATTTAGTCTTGTCGCACTGATTATTCAATTAAGAGAGAAGAACTAGTGCCATTCAAACAGCTTACCACATCCAAATTCAGTCAGCAATGATTAGCTGTATATATTTTGCTTGTCATTGATGCCATTATTCTGTATTTGCTTCAAACATATCTTGCTGTGTGAGTACCCACACTTGCATAATTATCTAGTTTCTGAATGTTGACTGCAACAGGCATGTAATTTATATTCTGTGATGTGTTCAAACACCTCTGAGAATAGAAGTAGATTTTAAAAGATTCCATGCTTCAAATATGCTAATATATGGTTCTCTGTTAGGGGGATGTGCTTCTCCACCAAGTGTGGAAATACTTGAGCTCTTCTTTCCCACCCCACCCATTATTCCTATTCTTTTATCTTCTCTAAGTCTTGGAAGACAGGTGTTCCCCACCCCCAGCACCCATTACAGGTGTAGTTCTACATTTTGTTCCTTAATGCTCAAAAGCAGAGGTTTCCTGAGCCGTTCTGTCTGAATCTCCTTTCTTCCGAAATGTTTACCATCTGGTTTTCACTCCAGTATGGTTTCTCTCGGGCAGAGACAAATTCTTTGGGAAGGGTTGAACACCCCTAGCTTAGCAGTAGATCTCCAGCCGCTTCAGTAGTTGAATGTGGCTCTGGTGTCAGAATCCAAAAACTCTCATTGCTGCAACAGGCCCCATGCATTGCCAGACCCCTCACCTGTCCTCACCTATACCATTACTTTAGGATGGTATCAGTAAGTGCTTTGTGTGACAGATATTGCAAATACATCTACCATCTTTGGGAGACTAATACTCTGGTAAGCTTAAGTATCTGTTAACACCAGTCGTTGTTGTTGTTATAACACTTGTTTTGTTTTGTCTGTAAGAATTTTGCCCCTAAATCACAGTATCTTGCTTTGTTAAAGCCATCTAGTTACTGGTAAACCATTGTCAGTGCTCCTGGAGGAAAAAAGAGTGAAACTGCAAGTGCTGAGTTAGGTTAGACCTGCTAGGAAATCCAGAAGTAAATTGCTAGGGGCAGGGAGGAACACACGGCTTAAACGAAATCAAGATGGAGTGGGGACATGGGTCCATGCCCACATAGAGGAGGCAGGAAGCTTGAGACTTAAAGGGGCATTCTTTGAGAAGACCATGAGGTGCAGTTACCCTGAAACCATGGCCTAGGAGCTCTGAAATTGACAAGAATGACATCTGGACCCTGCTTCAGCTTGGTAGTGGGCCGAGAAGCCAGGAGCAGTGGGACCTGCTCCAGATTGGGACCAGAGTGAGAAGCCATGGCTCAGAGCAGGGCAAGAAACCCCTGGTGGCTTCCCCCAGCTAGCAGTAGAAAATGGAGAGTGGGTGGCAGCCCTGGAGCCTGTGAGGCAGCCAGGTTTGCAGCAGATAACCGAGAGACCAGTCTGTCAGCTCCCCATGTTGCCTCTCTCGGCCCAAGAGAAATGCTCCTGGTGAGGAGCACACCACCGATCGACCTAATACTATATATATATATAAAATGTAGTCAAGGCTTTAATGTTTTCTCTGAGGTTCATAATCAAGTGTGATGATATAAGGTTAAGATTTTGTCTTGGTTGTTTTTAGTAAAAGTCATGAACTGGTCACAGGCAATAAAGAAAAATTCACAGACGTCCATAACCTGTCTGTGACTTTTATGAAAAAATAATGGTGCTGGGGGGCAGGTTACAGTGCTTGGGAGCTGCAGGGGCAGACCGCCAAGCAGTGGCAGCTGGGAGCTTTAGCCCCTTGCCCCAGAGCATGGGGCAGAAGGTGAAGAGAACAATGTCATGGAGGTCTCTGGAAGTCATGGAATCTGAGACTTTCATGGCCCCCATGACAAAATTATATCCCTAAAGGAGCCCTTTTGAAGACTGCTTCTTCATTTGACACCAGAAGAGATGAAATCAGGTGAAATGCTTCAACTAACTAGTCCCTGGTTTGAACAGGAGAATACTGGTGGCATTTTCCAGGAAATGTCTTTGACTCTGGAACACCTTGCTTCCACCTTTGTTCTGACAGAGCAAGAGTTTAACCTTTCAGGGCATGATCTATGACCAACTATTCTTCTAAGATTTCTAGAGGAAGTGGATTAAGACTGGGGAAAGGATGGAATTTGTTCAGCCTGATAAATGTAATGACTGAGGAGGAGTTATTGGGTATAAATTATAATTTCTGTATTTGTTATTTACACTGTGGTTGACATTTTTCAAAGCTGAGTTGGGGATGTAGCCATGCAATTTAGTTGTTGATAATTGTGTGGCTATGTCCTCTAATTTGCTTTGAAATTTTCAACTTGTGTTGTACCTAGAGCTTAGGATAGAAATGTTCTGTCAGTCAATCACAAAAAGAAATAAAGTGCTATGCGATGGAAGAGAGTATTTAAGTATAGATCATGGTATATCACTGATTTTTAGTTTTATTTTTACTCCTGAGAATACACATTTTGTGTATGATCAGAAGGAAAAGCACAAAAAGTGAGACTTTTATTTTCTGGCTCTTTAGAAAGGCAAAAGAAAAGAAAAAAAAAAAAAAAGGAGAAGAATAAGATGTGATAATTAACCCATTGTGGCTTAGTTTAATTAGAAAGTCTGGCATACTTACCAAGGTCATAAGTTGGCTGCATTTATCACCAATATCCCAAGCAACAGTGAACTGAGATGGATGACATATCATAAATCACCTACCCCCATGCAACTCTCAAAACAACTTTTGGCACTCAATTACATGTTTATAAATAATACATGAGGCTTCTGTAATTAAGGTTACCTATCAGGTTATTTTTGTATGCATTTCTTTAGAAGGATGGCTTATAGTTTGTGTTATTGCTGACAGAAGATATTTTTTTTAAAAAATCACTGAGAATAAAAGGTGATTTGAAACCATACTGTAATTGGAATTTGTGTGAAAGTTGTAGAAGTACTATATATAGGGAAAAAAGATACTTAAAGAGGGTTTCTACATCCAATAGGAAGATATGTAGGTGATAACTTCTGTTTGTAAACAGGTTATGGGAAGGATAGTTAAATGATTAAAACCATGAAATGACATATAAACACTTTTTGTCATAGGTTTACTTCCAATCTAGAAAACTACTTGTTCACTGACATTGGAAATAATATTGTTTTACAACACATGTTATAATGGAAAACAATTATTTTAATAACAGAACGTAGCTGGCTTTCCCTTTCTTGCTTTCCTTGGCAATATGTCACCTTTATTTACAGTGACACAAAGTGCTGCAGTTAGAGCAATATGATAGATTGGAATGTGTTTGTTTGCATGCCACATGGTTTTATAATCTGTTGGCTTTAGTTCTTGATGTTCAATTCAAAAAGGTTCACCCATCCATTCCAAAAGAGATTCTTGGATGCATGAAACTACTCTCTTTCCTTCCTCATATTGCTTCGGGTGCACACACGCACACATGAGCATGCATAAAGATATTTACATCATGCTAAACTATTAAAACATGCAAGGGGAAAAAGAAATTCCCCTAAATACATTAATTTTTAGTTAAAGCTGGGGAGTGAAATAAAACTTGTACTAACTGTGTTCCAAAACATGTTAAACCTTTTTAAAATTCTTATTTAAGTTACTCCGTCTATTCCTATTACCTTTCAGTAGAGATAATTAAATATTAAACTTTGCATATTCTCACCTCTGGCATCTTAATTTTAATGTTTATCCAAGCTCTCAGCTCACTTATGAATGGAGGAGTCTTAGCTCCTGTTCCAGAGCGCTAGCCATGTTAGTCTGTAAACAGCAAAAAATGAGAGTCCTTTGGCACCTTAAAGACTAGACTTCTACCTAGAGTGTTTCTGACGACGTGCACAAGCTGAGATTGTAGACAAGCAGCATCACTTGCCCCACAACCTCAGCTGTGCTGAACACAATACTATACACAACCTCAAAAACAACTCCGACATTATAATCAAAGAGACTGACAAAGGAGGTGCTGTGGTCATCATGAATGGGTCAGATTACGAACGGGAAGCAGCCAGACAACTTTCGAACACCACATTCTACAAGCCACTAGCCTCTGACCCCACTGAGGAGTACCATAAGAAACTACAGCATCTGCTTAAGAAACTCCCTGAGGAAGCACAGAAACACATCTACACAGACACACCCCAAGAGCCCCGACCAGGGGTATTTTATTTACTACCCAAAATTAACAAACCTGGAAATCCTGGATGCCCCATCATCTCCGGCATTGGCACTCTAACATCAGGATTGTCTGGCTGTGTGGACTCTCTCCTCAGGGCCTACGCCACCAGCTCTCCCAGCTATCTCCGTGACACAGCTGACTTCCTGAAAAAGTTACAATCCATCAGTGATCTCCCAGACAACACCATCCTAGCCACTATGGATGTAGAGGCTCTCTACACCAGCATTCCACACAAAGACAGACTACAGGCCATCAGGAGCAGTTTCCCCAATGATGACACAGCACACCTGGGAGCTGAACTCTATGATTTGGTCCTGACCCACAACTCCTTCAGATTTGGAGACAATCTATACCTTCAAGTTAGTGGCACAACTATGGGTACCCGCGTGGCCCCACAGTATGCCAACATTTTTATGGCTGACCTAGAACATTGCTTCCTCAAATCTCATCCACAAGTACCTCTCCTTTACTTACACTACATTGATGACATTTTCGTCATCTGGCCCCATGGGAAAGAGTCCCTTGAAGAAGTCCACCGTGACTTAACTTCCACCCCACCATCAACCTCAGCCTGGACCAGTCCACACAAGAAATCCACTTCTTGGACACCACAGTATGAATAAGGGATGGACATATTAACACCACTCTATACCGAAAACCAACTGACCGCAATACATACCTACATGCCTCCATCTTCCACCCTGGACATATTACACGATCCGTTGTCTACAGCCAAGCCTTGCGATACAACTGGATTTGCTCCAATCCCTCAGACAGAGACAAATACCTACAGAACCTTTACCAAACATTCCTAAGGCTACAGTACCCACCTGGGAAAGTGAGAAAACAGATCAACCGAGCCAGACAGGTACCCAGAAGTCACCTTCTACAGGACAGACCCGGCTAAGAAAACAACCGAACACCACTGGCCACCACCTACAGCCCCCAGCTGAATCCCCCCAACACATCATCAAAGATCTACAACCTATTCTGGAAGATGATCCCACACTCTCCCAACCCTTGGGAGGCAGGCCTCTTCTTGCTTACGGACAGCCCCCCAACCTGAAGCAAATACTTATCAGCAACCGGACACCATACTAACA
This sequence comes from Pelusios castaneus, assembly GCA_007922175.1. Lineage (NCBI taxonomy): Eukaryota > Metazoa > Chordata > Testudines > Pelomedusidae > Pelusios > Pelusios castaneus. Next base: position 466,167 of record ML685934.1, on the reverse strand, counting down.
CGGGTACCTATCCCTGCAACAAACCCTGTTGCCAACTCTGCCCACACTTCAACTCTAGTGATACCATTAGAAGTCCCAACCACATCAGCTACAGAATCAGGAACGCATTCACCTGAACATCTACTAATGTTGTATATGCCATTATGTGCCAGCGATGCCCCTCTTTCGTATACATCTGCCAAACCAGACTCTTCTTACGCAAGAGAATAAATGGATACAAATCGGACATAAAAAATGGTAACATCCATAAACCGGTAGGAGAACACTTCAATCTCCCTGGACACTCAGTAGCAGACTTGAAAATTGCCATACTCCTGCAAAAAAACTTCAAAAGCAGACTCCAGTGTGAAACTGCAACGCTGGAGCTCATTTGCAAACTTGACACAATCAGACTGGGTCTGAACAGGGACTTGGAATGGTTATCATTACAAAAAGTAATTGTCGGTCTTCACATATTCTCACCTTCTATTCAACTGGTGTGAATGAGCCTCTCCTGTCCCACTGAATTGACTTCGTCAGCACTTGCTATTATTATGCTACTCCTCCTGGCATGTGTATATACACCTCTCAGCTGTTATTTCCATTTCATGCATCTGACAAAGTGGGTTTGAGCCCATGAAAGCTGATGCCCAAAGAAATTTGCTAGTCTTTAAGGTGCCACAAGACTTTCATTTTTAGCTCCTGTTGAAGCTGTGGCGATGGGCGAAGAGGGAGCAGCTGTGGTCTGGGTGGGTTTGCCTCGTACATGGCTTGCATTGTAGCTGGACCTCTCCCCACTCCAGACGGATGTCTCCCGTCCTCCATCTCTCCTTCCTCCCTGATATTCATGGGGTGGTCCATGTCTCGAGCTCCTCAGAGGTATTCACGGTGGACTGAGTGGTGGCAGCAGTGGAATCTTTGTCAAGTATGGTGTGAAGCTCTTTGTAAAAATTCCCTGTCTGCAACTCAGCACCAGATTGGCTGTTGGCCTTCTGGTGTGCCCATTGCAGTTACTTCTCTTTCCTACACCACTATTGCTGATCCCTCTAATTTCCTTTCTCCTGCACACCCAAGCAATGTGCTTGTAGATGTCCACCTTTCTAGAGCTGGTCCACAGCTGTGCCTGCACAACTTCATCTCCCAGGAGATCCAACATGTTCTCTCCACACCAGGCCAGAGTGCATCTGGGGCATATAGCCAGCATGATTGGCTATGTAGTTGCACCCAGCAGTGGGGAGCTGCTAGGTGTACTTGCCAATCAAGGAAAGGTATTTCAGAAATTTGCATCAACCTCAGAATGTTGACTATGACTCTATGCCATTGGGGAAGGTGGTGGTGTATCACAATAAAGGGGCACTTACGTGGGTGAAAGACAAATTTAAATGTATACACTCGCACAAATAGATTGATGCTAGGTGACTTATGTCAACCTAACTTTGTAGTAAAGACTAGGCCTGAATGATACATGGGTCCTGTTGGGGAAAAAAAGCAATGGGATCATGTAATTAAAGACAATCATAATGCATATATACAAAGGAGCTGAATTCAAGTTGCACAGGCCATCTTAACTCTGGCATTTCCAAACTTTTGAGTGCTTGACTTTTAGGTCCTTGAAGTACAGGTTTTTCATATAATTATTGCATACTTTATGGGGTTGATCCTGGTTAGAGAAAAACATGAATACAAGACTGCATCCTTTGTGTCCTGTATACTTCCTATATGAAATAAAACACTAGTGTTGCCTATAACGGATGGCTAATGTGACTTGAGATATGCGATGGGAATGAAATGGAGTACACTACTGCTGTGGAATTGTCATTTGGTGTAAAGGGCTTATAACAGGCTACAGGAGGTTACATAAGTGAAAATTGTTAATGGACCATTTTCAAACTTGTTGATTTTTTTTAAAACTCCCTTTAACGGTTTAACTTCTTTGTTAAGGCATTGTGATCTGGAAGAATGAGCATAGAGTTAGGAGGTCCAAAATTCTAATCCTAGCTCTGTCCCTGATTCACTGGGTGGTTTTAGACACATTTCTTCACCATCTCATCTCTATTTCTCTATCTGTAACGCACTGAGCAAGATCCTCAGCTGGTGTAAATCAGTGTGGCTCCATTGTCTTCCACAGTCCTATGACAATTTATGCCATGTAATGATCGGACACAGAATGGTTAATACTTGCCCACCTATCGTAATGATTAATTAGCTAATGTCCATACATGCTTTGTACATATAAAATGCTAAAAAAATGTTTAACATTATCACTGTGATTCTTGGAATTCACTTTTGGTAAAAATCTTGCTTCTCCTAGGAATTTGTACTTAAAATTAAGAAAGTTTTATTGGGAATATAGGCAAGTAGGTCCTCCCTGCACGTTTAGTACGGAAAGATTTCTGCCAGACACTCTCTTATTGGAGATATTAGAAAAAAATTCTATCATCCCTTTTAAAATATAGAAAGAAATTACCAGTGCAAAAATTATGAATTAATGACGCACTTGTCTGTTTGTATTTACATCAGCTTTAAAAAAAATAAACAGAGAGAGAAATATTGCTTGAGACGCCTGAGATCTATTAATCTATTTCATGACAGTACTAACTACAACCTGCAGAAGGAGGGGGTAGGGGATCAGACTATTGCCTAATGTTCAGCATAAATGTCTTGATGTATATTAAACCATTAAATGCAAGGAAGCAGTAATGATGTTGTTTACATTCTCTGCTTAGAAGACGAAAAGAATAGCTAGACACCATTTCCTATGCAATGGAACTTAAAGGCTACTATATACATAATTTATGGAAGGGGGGAATGATCAAGAATTACCTTTCTTTGAATTCTCTTAGTAAGTATAATGAGAGCTTTAAAATTGTAAGAATATAATAACCTCGAGCATGCACACAAGTACATTGTATAACATTGTGTCATTTGTTTTGAATCAACATTATTTATTTATTTCTCTCTCATGTGCTCATGAATTGCATTCTAAGTTTACACAAAATGACTTTTTTGGCTTTGGATATGTATTTAGAAGATACAATGAGAGTCCTGTGGCACCTTATAGACTAACAGATTTTCTTCGGCATAAGCTTTCGTGGGCTATAACCCACTTCATCAGATGCATGAAGTGGAAATCACAGAGGAGAGGTGTATATATATACACATGCCAGGATGGAAGAGGGCAAGTCTTAATACCAACCCTGACATTATAATCAGAGAGGCTGACAAAGGAGGTGCTGTGGTCATCATGAATGGGTCAGATTACGAACGGGAAGCAGCCAGATAACTTTCGAACACCACAGTCTACAAGCCACTAGCCTCTGACCCCACTGAGGAGTACCATAAGAAACTACAACATCTGCTTAAGAAACTCTCTGAGGAAGCACAGTAACACATCTACACGGACACACCCCAAGAGCCCCGACCAGGGGTATTTTATCTACTACCCAAGATTCACATACCTGGGAATCCTGGACGCCCCATCATCTCAGGCATTGGCACACTAACAGCAGGATTGTCTGGCTATGTGGACTCTCCCAGCTATCTCCATGACACAACCGACTTCCTGAAAAAGCTACAATCCATCAGTGATCTCCCAGACAACACCATCCTAGCCACTATGGATGTAGAAGCCCTCTACACCAACGTTCCTCACAAAGATGGACTACAAGCTATCAGGAACAGTTTCCCAGATGATGACACAGCATACCTGGTAACTGAACTTTGTGACTTTGTCCTGACTCACAACTATTTCAGATTTGGGGATGATCTATACCTTCAAGTCAGTGGCACAGCTATGGGTACCTGCATGGCCCCATAGTATACCAAATCTTTATGGCTGACCTAGCACATCGCTTCCTCGAATCTCGTCCACAACTGCTTCTCCTCTACCTACGTTACATTGATGACATTTTCATCATCTGGACCCACGGGAAAGAGTCCCTTGAAGAATTCCACCGAGACTTCAACAATTTCCACCCTACCATCAACCTCAGCCTAGACCAATCTACACAAAAAATCCACTTCTTGGACACCACCGTACATATAAGGGATGGATGCATTAACACCACCTCATACCGTAACTGACTGACCGCAATACATACCTACATGCCTCCAGCTTCCACCCAGCACACAGAACATGATTAATCATCTACAGCCAAGCCTTAAGGTACAACCAGATCTGCTGTGATCCCTCAGACAGAGACAAACACCTACAAGATCTCTATCAGGCATTCCTAAAGCTACAGTACCCAGCTGGGGAAGTGAAGAAACAAATTGACAGAGCCAGACGGATACCCAGGAGCCGCCTCCTACAGGACAGACCTGGCCTAGAAAACAACAGAACACCACTGGTTATAACCTACAGTCTCCAGCTCGGGGCCGCAGACCAAGATACCGTTCAGAAGTGGGATTTGAACCCAAGTGTCCGGAGGAGACTGCATCCTGAACGAAGCGCTTTCGACCGCAGCTAAAGTCCCCAGCTAAAATCTCTCCAACACATCATCAAAAATCTACAATCTATTCTAGATGATCCCACACTCTCTCAAGCCCTGGGAGGACGACCTATCCTTGCTCACCAACAGCCCCCCAACCTGAAGCAAATACTCACCAACAACCAACCACCATACAAGAAGAACACTAATCCAGGAACTTATCCTTGCAACAAACCCCGTTGCCAACTCTGCCCGCACATCGACTCCAGTGATACCATCACAGGTCCCAACCACATCAGCCACACCATCAGAGGCTCATTTACCTGCACATCCACTAATGTGGTTTATGCTATCATGTGCCAGCAATGTCCTTCTGCCATGTGCATCGGCCAAACCGGACTGTCCTTACCCAAAAGGATAAACAGACACAAATCTGACATAAAAAATGGCAACATCCATAAACCTGTAGGAGAACACCTCAGCCTCCATGGACACTCAGTAGCTGACTTGAAAGTTGCCGTACTTCAACAAAGAAACTACAAAACAGACTTCAGTGTGAAACTGCAGAGCTGGAACTGATTTGCAAGCTTGACACAAACAGATTGGGTCTGAACAGGATCTTGGAATAGTTACTACACTACAAAAAGTGATTGTTCTGTTCACACATTTATCAACAGATGTGAATAGGCCCCATCTGCTTTCTGAACTGACTTTGCTAACACTTGCCCTCCTCCATCCTGGCACGTGTATATATACCTCTCCTCTGTGATTTCCACTTCATGCATCTGACAAAGTGGGTTATAGCCCACGAAAGCTTATGCCGAAGAAAATCTATTTAGTCTATAAGGTGCCACAGGACTCTCGTTGTTTTTTGCTGTACACAGACTAACACAGCTATCCCTCTGGAAATATTTAGAAGATGATTTTTACATTAAGTAAAAATCTTTCAATTCCCAGGGGCCACATTCAGGAAAATAATACTTTGTTTTCGAACAAGGGAAGCACCTACCCTAAGTACTAAAACTGAGATATAAAGTCAGCTTACTAGCTCTTTAAAGGGAACTGAATGTACTTAACATCCTTGAGCAAGTCACTATTTCTAGTTGTATTATGAAACATGTACATTAATATACACAGTGATAAATCAATTATATACACAGTGATAAATGTATTGTGTTTTGTTGTTGTTGTTTCAGTGGTCTATAACCTTTTGCCAGCAGATGGCGCAACACTCATAGGTTTTAACTGCAACTGCTGTTCAGAAGTAGATGATGATCTACTGGTTGGAGACCCGTCCACTAAAACAATAGACATTATCAGCGATCCTGTAAACCACTAAAATGAAATGGTGTAAATTGAGGGCATTCCTCATCTCAGAGATTTAGGCCCACTATAATGGTCTTAGCCTTGAAGCTCTTCTTTACATTTACCTTCTCTCAAGTCCTCATTTCAACTTTCCACATATTACACAGAGGAGATACCTAGTTATGAAACCAGTTGTTTTAGTTACTCTTTTCTCATTAATCTAACAATACAGTGACACAGAAGAGGTGGATTACATTATTTTATGGGTTTTGTGTTTTAGTTTGAAATGTTATAATTTCTTGGTCATGATGGTCCTGAGCTCATTGACTGCCATGAGGCCCCAAGAGGTGTGTGCTTAGAATATTTTGAAGTATAATACAATTCAAGGGCCTTGTGGCCACAGTGAGAATGGAGGTGGCAATGATTATCTAATGTTATTCAGGTACTACATGAGTTTCATTACATAGTCAAAACTGCTTACCCATAAGCAGTAACAAATGAAGGGTTGTTTTTTTAACAGTTTGCGTCAACTTCTGCTTGAATTGAATAAAGAAGTATTTTTTTCTAATTTTATATAGATTGTCATTCTTGTAGATATACCAACATAGTATTGTGAACAGAATATATGGATTGGATAGAGTGCTAGAGAAATAAGTGTAGTCCACTGCACTCGTAGTAATATGGGCTAGAACTAACCGATCTCTTCCATCTCTAATTTCTTTCATCTTACTATAATTGATTTTCATTATTACCACTGATTGAATAATGGAGATGCTAAGAAACTGTATTTCTCTTGTGTTCTCTCAAGTAATTAATTTCCTTGCTGGAGAATGCTATCTGTTGTATAATACCATAGCACATTGTTTCAGTAGGCATATTCCCTGTGGAGTAATGAGCGATGTAAGTGTCTTGGTGCCTGCTTAATTGTACATGAGCATTTTTCAGCTGTCAGTTCTGCTGGTGCTTGTTGAGCTATTAATTTGGAATGAGGTAACATGGGAGGAAAACATGTTATCTGATAATATAAAAACAGCCATTTGTCAGAAAACAAATGAGTTGGCTTTGAAAACACATCTGTTGTGAGGAGGTGGAGTAAAATGGTTTATTAACCATGTCTTGACTCTGACAACCCCTTTTCAAATTGGAAAAGACACAATGATGCTCTCAATTGGTCACAAGTCACCAAGTAGATTCTGGTAAGATTTTTGAGTCAGCATAATACTAAGCTTTTATTTTATGACTTACAGGTGATATTATATCCAACATCCAATAGCTCAAAGTTACCAGAGATGCATAAAATGATAGTTCCAAAAAATAGCCAGGACTCTGAATTGAAGATTAAACTGGCAGTGCGGATGGATAAGCCCCCCCATATGAAGCACTGTGGGTGAGTATGCACTTTGTGAATTCCTCTACATATTATTTATTTTCAATATTGTGTTCACATTTTTCCATGTATAACTATAGAGCAAAGTTCAGAAGCAGCACTGAAATGTACAACAGTTGATGGAATATGGGAAGCTACCGTGTGCTAGCTTTATAAATAATGTGTAGCCTGGGATAACATTTAATTCACTTGATTCACTGGGATGTCAAGACAAATTATGAGAACTAATTCTAAGATATCTCAGTGAAAAGTGCAGTGCTATTTACAAAAAGCAACTATTGAATGTTAGGCTAAGCATTAATAATGATTTTAACAAAATACTTGATATTTAGGTGTCAGACAATGTCCATTAATATAAAATAAATGTTGTATAAGAATGTGGTTTTACCTCCAACACGAAAAGTTTCTGTCCTCTCATGTTCACTATTCCTATTCAAGGATATTTGCACTGTAGTATCAATTTAGGAACATTTTCCTGTTTTTATATCTTACATTAGAACTATGTTTAATGGATTATCCAAAAAAATATGAATATGAGAAAACATGGCCAGCGTCCCCAATCCAATTACAAAAATAATACTGCCTCCTACAAGAGGCAAGGGCTTCATTTTGACACTGTTACAAAGTATTCAGCAGGTATATATTTTATTCTTCTACATATTGCAAGCAAAAGAGAGAAGTGCTTTCCGCAGAAAGGACACCATTCTGGAGTTCAATTGTTACTGTGTGAATGAGCATCGAGTATGCTATTAAATTCTTCTGAATTGTCTCTATTTTACTTATTTCAGACAGGGCTGGTGTCGTCGCCTATTACTGAGAGTGCCCCATACTTCCGATTATATGAGACAGTTTTCAGTTCCTTATGACTTTTTTTCCAAATTTTAACTGTTTTGGACTGAAATTTTCCATGCCAAGTGTCTGCTTCAGGATGAGATTTGCATGTGTGTCTGTGTCTGCTGTTTCAAAGAATGAGACTTGGGATTGGTAGGGTAAGGAGACTTGGACCAGTTGGGCAAGGGGCCTAACCTTGAGAACCAAGCATATTATTGGGAAAAATATGAAAAATTACATTGGATGAGAACTTGCTAGTCTTCTGCTTTTAACTCACAAACCCCAAGTGTTGGGTTGTCAGCTATATATTTTTTATACTAGTGTTTATGTTAGTGCTAACAAAAAGCTGTGTTGTGGTGTTTCTCCAGAAGATAAAGTTCGTAAAGAATTTGTTCGAGAAAACATCCAGTGGTTTATCTATGCAACTTCTGTAGTAGGTTGAAAAAAATAAATTACAATATATAAGCTTATAATAAGCCTAGCCATCTGACTCAAGTTTTTTAATCTTGTCTGAATGAATATTAGAAAGTATATAAGAAAATTGAAAGCATTTAACCTCCCCCCAACATTCCTATTACCCTCTTAATCCAAAAATTTGATGCCCACAAGCAATATGTTCATGGCCCTGACAGACACTATTAGCTAAGAAGGTTCTGAGCAGTCTGGGACAAATGCAATCCGGCACAGTGGATTCATTAGATAGTCTTCTTAAAGAACTCCGGATACTAGTAATTTATAAGGTGTTTTTTTTCCTTACTTCTCTTTTTCCTGTAACTCAGAATATGTTTATCTTCCATGAGTGCAGAAGACTGGATTCGATGACCTCTCATGGTTCCTTCCAGTTTCTATGAATCTATGATTCCTTCCCGTTTCTATGAATCTATGATTCTATCTTGTATTCATGGAATGTCGAAACCTTCTACATACCAAAGATTGTAGAGCCTGCTAGATCCAGTGTTTCCCCAGTATTGCAAAGAAAGCGAGATCATGTTTTGCTCAAGTTTCACTTTTATTGAAATTTCCATTAAAATGTTTCCTTTATGATTTTAGATTTTTTCCAAAAACTTGAGTCAAAATGTATCGCACATTAAAGAAGGTCTATTTTGAAACCTATTACCCCATATGAAGATGTGATAACTAAATTTAAAAAGGATTGCCTCTTTAAATGATTATGCTAAAGACACAATGAGTGCCAGTCTGGTCTTTTCCTTCCTAATTCATCATTTCATTGTCAGGGATTGTGAACTAAAGGAGGTGGACAAATCAGTCCTATTTGTCTTTCATCGCTTAATCATTTAAATAGTTTTGCCCCTTCTGATATGTTTTCTTTTAACTTACATCTTTACATGACTGAAAAGATGGATTTGTAATTTGGATTACTTTTACAAGTGAAATATTTTGGATCCGTTGAATTATCTTTTAGCACAGCCTAGTGGTTAATAGAGGGTATTGCTCTGTCACTGTCAGGTTAGAATGAAAACAGGAGCAGTGAAGTTTTTTCAAATAACTTGTTTTATAAATAAATGCAGAGTAAATAATATTAAATAATCTCATCTAAAAAGAAAAAGAATAAAAACAAATTTACAAAAGCAAGACCCAAACTGCATGTTTACACAGCATTATTGCTTGGATTTGATATTGCATTTCATTCTCAGTTCTCCAGAAATTGTTTCCAAGATATAGGAGGCAAAACCTTCATCCCCAAGATGTTTTGTTTTGCTTTTTCTTGATGTGTCCCGTATTGATTCACACATGACTGTCTTGTATTTTTTTTTCCTGGACTCCTGTCTCTTTCTACAGGCTTCTAATTGTTGTGCTAAATGCTGACTTCTAAAAATGTTTCTTGGTCCTCTCTGTGTGTGCGTGTAATTATATATAATAACTATGTGTGTGCATATGTATGTGCACATGCATAGAAAACGGTTCATGTTATTGGCATTTGCCATATTGTTTGGGCTTGATGCATTTTTGTTCCCCTTTTTCTTTTGTAACATCATTACAATTTATACTCTATAGTAGTAAGAGTCCTACACAGTTGATATCTTTAGAGCATAACTTACTTTATCATTCAGCTTCTCTGAACATATCTCTCAGGATTGTCACTCACTGGTCCATCTCTTCAGTATCAGGAGGTTTCCTTCCTTGAAGTGTGATTTCTCTTGCACCTTGCTTTTCATCATTTAGTGAGGCATTTTTTTAAGCTTAAAGTGATCCTTTTGAATTTGCTAACCTTTGAGAGAGCTCTGTCTTCCATGCAATAGGATCTCACTGGATAATTTGGAGTACAACAATTATAGGCAGCAAGGGTGGCTCCTGAGTTGTAGCACAAGATATGGTTCTTTTTCTCTTGCTCACGCACACACACAAACTGGTGCCATGGAAGATCAAAAAAAGTTAGAGCTGGAGGAAATCAGCCAATCCCACTCTAAGGAACTCAGAGAAGGGATGAGAAACTTGCAATGCTTTGAATTAGAAAGTAAGTAATTTTATTATATCCCTTTGGTGGTGCTTTGGTTCATTGATATAAAAACACTTTGCAAAGGAAGGTAATATAATTATCTGTATTTTACAGGGGGAAACTGAGGCACGGAGGTGATAGACACATTGCAAGTCAGTGGCAGACCTGAGAACAGATGTGAGGCCTCTTGATTTCTATGCAGATATTAGTGTGGGAAAAAAGGAAATATGGAACCAATGGTGGTCATAGTGATCAGTCAGATACAAGTCAATCCAGAAAAGCCTTATGGACATGAAAGTTTTCTGGAAGAATAATAATAGTATAATAATACCTATCTCTTGTGTAGTGTTTTCTGAAGATCACCTAGCAGGACCATGGCAGGAGCAGATATGCAGTAAGATGGGTAACTTGAAGTCTATCTGGGTAATCTGAACACAAAAACTTCTCCCAATATATGTGGTTTGAGACTTCTGCAAGATGAACAAACACGAATCCATTTCAGAATCTGGTTACTCATATCTGAAATCAAATAAAAAATAACACAGTTAAGCATTCTTGACCTGTTCTCAGCATCATGAGCTCTGTGTCCATAAACCAAAACAGAGAATTGTATTGCTGCATGTTGCATAATGAGACATGATGAATTTTAAACCAAAAGATTCCAGATTTTCTCTTGGCTGTAAAGAACAAGTGTAAAGTAGAATTACCAGTTATTGATTCCTCTGTTATACAAACAAAGAGCATGCTCTCAGGAAAACAACAAAATAAATAGAATCCAATTTCCGGCTAAGCAAAGAAAATCAGCAGAAATTCTTCTCTTACCAGAATGTGTAGAGTAGCTTCAAACATGACTATAGCAACACACAATTTTTTACATTCAGCAACTTGGATACCCCTTCCTACAGATCAGAAGATATCATAATGTGCCTGACACTGAATCTGTTTAATTCTCCATTCAACGGCAAATATTATTTTCCCACTATACTACCAGAAATACATTTCTCACTGGTAAACAAGTTTAACGTTATTGCTGGGGAGAAATTGACCAAGACAGATGCTGAATGGTACTTCCTCTTTAGTTTGAACAGAGAACTTTTCTTTGACTAAAAGTAAGGCAGCTATTTATAATGCTATAACACAAGCATGAGTAAAATGCTGCATGTCTATATTTTTGATGTTTGATTGACAAATGTTTAATTTGTCTTGACACATTTGTGCACAACATAAATCCAATGGAAGCCTTTAAATCAGTGTATTGGCACAATCTAATTCTCTTTGTTGTTATTACTATATAGAGAGTTGGGTCTACAGAAAGAGAGCACCAGTAGAAAGGGATATATCTCATCACCCTGCACTGTTTTCTGTTGCCAGGTCAGAAACAGCTATTGTCAGGCTCTAGAGGGCACCAGTTTCCCTCTATCCTTAGCTCAGAGGCGGCTTTTGGGGTCGGCGAAGCAGGTGCCCGCCTAGGGCCCTGAGCAGTAATGGGTCCTGTCCTCAACTCACTGGACAGCAGGGGTCGTTGCCTGCTTCCGGATGCTCGGAGCTGCAGCAGGTTCAAACAGCCTTGGAGGGGACAACATGGGGGTGTGGGAATTGGGGGCCGAGGCTGGTGCCGGGGCTGTGGGGGATGAAGGGGTAGCTGCAGGGAGCTAAGGCCACAGAGGCAAGGAGCCGGGGCTGCACAGGGGCTGGAGGAGGGAGCTGGGGCCACAGGTGGGGGGAGGGTTGCAGGGGGGCCATGGCTGGCAGCAGGGAGCCTATAGGGGGCCCCGCAATGGGCCTTCGCCTAGGGCCCCAGGTAGCCTAAGGCTAATTTTCACTCAGTCTTTAAAAATGCAAATTATCTAGTAGAATTTTTCAATTAATTGCCTTAACAATTTTTTTGTTCTTGATTATGGTGAGAATCATTTTTAACAAACATCAAGCTTATTACTAAATTCCAATCTGTACACTAGGTTCTGTTTTTGCTCTAGGGTGAAATACAGTAGCAGGCATAATACTTGATTTTTGTATGTTGTATGCAGTTTGATTTTTTTTTTTTTTAAATCTTTTTTACTCTTATGTAGGAACAGTGGATTAAGAATGCCAGTCTTTAATATCAGAGACAAAACCTTTACATTACCACAATGTACAAAAATCAAAGGCAGGCTTGATTGATTGATTGATTGATTCATATGTAGATGTTAGAATGGCTATTGGAGTCTGAAAAGACAACATTTCGGTCCAGTCTCTGCTGTGGACTGGCTTAGTCTATGACCTTGGACATGCCATTTAACCTCTCCATATCTCCGTTTCTGTGAAATGTTCACGCTTTAATACTTCATCTGTAAGATGAGATGAAAGGGGCTAGAAGTATTGATGCTGACATGGAAGTAATCATGGAGCAAAAAAATATGGTAAAAATGTGGCCACAACTTCATATATTCTAAAAAGCCAATTAAAATGTATAACTATTTTTATGTATACTTATTATTTTTATTCCTATAATGCTTAGAGAAGTCACAGTCTAAGTACATTTATGCGTTAAATCCTCCTCCTCATTCCACCATGCACCTCCCATCCCCAAATTACCTGGTAGGTGGCTATCTAGTGCAGATTTTCGATATCAGACCTTTTGCTAATGTGAGAGGGTACCCTTAATCAAAATACAAAGTAACAAGTGGTTATCCAGCTATTCCCATGCAGTTAATATTGGCCCTGCAGCCCAAATCCTCAGCCCCCCTTACGATGTTTAAGGGTGCAGATGAGGAGTTTCACTGTGCCCTTGATCTTTGAGATCCAACCCAACCCTGTAACAAATCCTTCCTGAGCTCATTCAAGCTATCGCTTTATTAAAAGGCCATTACGACTCCTTTTTCCATATTAGTTGTTACAGCCTAATCCAGTTCCCCATTGAACCTTCACCTTTCTCTTGAGCATGGACCCAGTCACTGGGTCCCACATGCTTTCAAGCCAACTTGATCTGAATCACTGTTTCTAGCTCTGGGACTATAGGACATGCTCCTAGGCTGACCCTGTTGTCTGGTACACTACTTGGGGACGAAAAGTATACCTTCTTATTTTATCAGTAGATCTCAAAATGCTTTACAAAAGAGGTTAGTATAATTATCCCCATTTTACAGATGGGAAAACAGGTACAGAGAAGTGAAGTGTCCCCCAACAGCAGGGCAGTGTCCCCCAACAGCAGGGCAGTTATAGAGCTGGGAACACCATGCAGGTCGCCTAAGTCTCAGCGCAGTGCTCAATCCACACTAGAAAATGTCAGCTCAGGACTTGGGCATAAATCACCAAGGGAAGGGTGAATGGGCAAAGAAGTAAAGGGCCAATCCCAGCTCCCTTCATTTCCCAATCAAGGGTTCCAGTGGTGAGAGAAAATATGTCTGACTTCTCTCAGCTTCCTAACAAGCAAGAGTTAAAAGAAGAAGAATTGGAGAGTACACCTTCTCCTCTTCCACTCCCTTCCCACCATATTATAAAGAGCTTTCTGTTACTGTAGGGCCAGACTGTGGAGCCCTTGCTAATGCTGAATAGCATGTTACATCAATAGTTCCCTTAAAGTAAGGGCATCAGAATCTGGCCAATAATGAAGAAGAAACTCTTGTTTGCATATCATGGATAGCATGTCTGACTAGCAATAAAGATGTAGTGGAGGACAAGTACATTACTAGTTTTTCTTTACTATAATTGAGTAAACAATTTATAATATTGTCCAATCACCAAATAACTGGACAAGGTATTTGTCCAAACCCAAATAGTAGATACAAGATTTAGTCACATCATATTGTATTTATTGCGATAGATTATTAATGAGACCAATTCAATAGTTGGGCAATCTCACAAAACATAAAATATTCAATATATTTCTGATATTTTTTATTCATTACTTGCTACTTGCATTATCACAGCATGAAAATACTGAACTCCAGACTGGATGTTTAATTTTGCTGTGGAATTTCAGTCCATCTGTACTCATATTTAAAGATTGTAATTCTCATTTTCTGTGTATACCTTTTGGTAATTAATAGTTCAAAAAATAACTACTTTTCAATATACAATTACTGATTTTTCTGATTTTTAAAAAGTGAATTTGTATGCTAGAAAGGTTACATACACACTCTGGGTACTCAGTTGAGATAAATGGTTAAGCAAAACTTCATGAAGATAATCATACCTAGCTTTTTTTAAGCAAAGTTGCAAAATGATGGTATAAAAATACAGATGGCAAGAATGAGAATTGAGAAAGGCAGCTGCCCTAGAATCTGTCGGTCAACCTCAAGCTTGTAGCCATCCTTGATTTCCAAGTTCAATCCTAAGAAGAAAGTTAGTCTAACCGGACCAGGAGAAAGTTTGGAGAGGAACAACTGTAAGAAGGAATAACTGGGTATGCCCCCACCCCCTCCGACCCCAAAGATGAGGAGGAGGGTATTATAAAAGAGTGGAATGTGAACAAGAAGTACTCAGTGCTTCCAGCCAAGTCCGGTTCTATTGGGCAATAGCTGTGCTACCTAAATTCTCAGTTTTGAATAGATATTTGAAGCATTATGCGTCTGAAGAGACTCTGAATTCTGCATGAATATCTGTTTGAAGTTGGCTTTTGATGCATACTCAACCATAATAAGAAGATGCTCAGAAACAAATCCTTATTTCTGGATGGACAATGTTGAGTTTACATCTTTCATAAGTACCATTGGGTTATTCTCATGTGGAATCCACGGGGATTGTGAAAGATATTTTTCAACAGAAAACTGTTAACAGTATTCTGAAATTACCTGCTCAGATCTTTCTTACTAGATGTAGATATGGGTAGTTTTATTTATTTTCTCCTTGAAACAGTTCCAATCTGGTGTAAGCAGAAGGATTGGTAGGGATAATTTGAAGATGTTTTTGAAAATTCTGAGGTCTTAGTGCAACTGAATATGTTTGCAAACTGCCATAAATGTCTGCGAATGTTCCCAAGAGTCCTAATCACTTGCCACGAGTAAGTATTGAGATCTGTACATAATATTTCAGAAAGTTACTAAATGTTCTGTTGTTACTTACATTTGAATTTGAATGTCTGCCCCTAGCACAATCTGTCTGGCACATTGTGTATTTATCTCATAACACTACTCCTGGGCAGACATTCAAATTTCCACATAATGTCATCAGAAAGATCAAATCCCTAAGTTTAGCTAAAACAAAATATGGCACATATTGTGCTTATTTCTCAAGATATAAATTTGCATTATGGAATTAGTCCAGGACAGCATCTTGTCATGAGAGATTTCTAAAACTTGTGGGGAGGTTTATTAACATAAAGTTGCTAATTGATTATTTCTGTTGGCCTGAAAGATGCATGCATCTATAGATGTGGCTTTCCGTCCCACAGGATCTTTCTCTGATACATTTTCTTGGATAACATATCTTAGTATGGCATCAAGAGACTGCAAAATTGTTCACCAAACAAATATAAATTCAGTGATACCTATTTGATTAGAAATCTTCCTGCCAACATCCACCCCAAATAGGTGATCTGGGCACTGGGCAGATAAGGGGGAGAAAGCGTCTGCATTACTAGAGGACGTCTCTCTAGGCCTGTGCTCAGGACACATGGCCTTGTACCGAAGGGGTTAGTCTAATTTTTAAGGGTGTGATTCAACAAGTACATGAACTATACAGTAATGTAGTGGGATGGAGAGAGAAGGTCTACAGCAATGCAGTAATGTTTACTGAGGGCTTGTCTACATTGTGAAACTACATTGATGCCAGGTATGCAAGTTATATTATGTAAGTCAAGTAACTGAAGTTGACATACTTTCCATCAAGTAGCTTTGCTGTCTTCACTACATTCTTGTCGATAGGAGATGCTGTGTAGCTGCTTGGTGTTTCTATGATTTGCATGGATTGTGACACAAAAAAAGGCCCAGAGCCATTTGACAGGGAAGGCAAATGGTGCGCTGAAGCGGATTATTGGTGGAGTAGATGAGGTGCGATTTACACATCCGAAAAACTTTCACCATGGAATTGCTTGTTCTCTTTTTTGTAGAGTGAAATTGAGTACACAAGTATTTAAACATAGTATGTCATGGTGACCTAATCCAACAAAAATTGAAAATAATTTACGGTGATATTTTTACTCCATCCCTAATACTTGTTCCTATTTCAATGCGTATGTGTAAGTGGACTGTTCGAAGTTGACCTTAATGCTGCCTTTTGTCAGTTTTAGTAATGTTACATTGTTTATTCATACACTTTATTTTTAATTAACAGGCACTTCTCAGCGTGCACTCATAATGATAATGTAGTACCTTGGGGCACTACAACTAATGTTTCTTATGTATATTAATGAACTAGATGATACAGTCTATAGCAAAGCAAGAAAAATGACTATGACAAACTTATTTGGATTATTAAAGATTTAAGAAGAAGCTAACAAAACTACCGTGTTTCCCCGAAAATAAGACCTACCCATAAAATAAGCCCTAGCAGGATTTCTAAGCATTTGCGCAATATAAGCCCTACTCCGAAAATAAGACCTAGTGATGGGCATGGCTATGCAGCGTATCTGCACAACCCATGCATTTCGGCGCGTAAGACATCCCCTGAAAATAAGCCCTAGGGTATCTTCTTGAGGAAAAATTAATGTAAGACCCTGTCTTATTTTCAGGGAAACACAGTAGCTAATTAGGCAATACAATGGCAGGTTAAATTTAACATACATAAGTGAAGGGTGCAGGCAATATACAATGGAAAAAATGTTCATCATCTTACACATTAGGTTTGTAAACTAGTTGCAGCTTCTCAGAGAAAAATACCTAAAAGCCTTTTCTAGATAGTTCAGTGAGCAACTATGGTGAGAACTGCAAATAAATTATTATCATTTTATTAAGGATAGTGTAGAAAATAATACAGAAAAGATTATTGTTGGTTTATGTACTACAAATATATTTTTATCTTGAATACCATGTTCAGTTTCAGGGTACTTTGTATCCCAAAAAAGTTGCTGCAGAGCAAGAACAAATCCAGTAATGAACGCATCATACATATTTGTGTATTGTTTCGGGTTATCTTCTATTAATCTTCTATCTATCTTCTATAGGGGAAGAGTTTCAGACTATACGAGAGAGTTCTATGCTAATTTACTTTTGGGACTAAATGGCATTCTTTCAGTATCCACTTCCTTCCCAGAAGGGTAGACAGTTGGAGTGAATGTGCTATTTTACATGGCTAGAATTTTGTTACATCAGTCAAAAAGAAATAGCATAGCTCTTTCTTTGGTAAACATTATGGTTTTAAGAAAATTGAAATCTCAGAACTCTTAAATATTGTTTTAAAAGACAAAACAGTTGTGTGTGTTAATTAATCACAATCCTTCATTTATATTGATCTAGATTCTTATATACTATCTGTCACCATGGAATCTGAGCGCCACACAAAATAGATAAATAGTAGGTATATGTTTCTTTCTTGTGCTATGGATTGTAAGTAAATTGAGGCTTTGGGATTAGGCAGTGAAAACAGAAGGAACCTTCTCCAGCAATTGATTCATGGTTTTTTTCAGTCCTCCTCTCTCAGCAGTTCTTTCTACTAAAGTGGCTTCTGTAGTCAACAGAGACAAGGATGAGAACAGAGCACCAGGCTGACATGCTCACAGCAACATGTGTTATTCGACAGAGTTAAGCTGCTACTTTTTACCCCACTTGGAGCTTTTTCAGTGTGAGAAGTCTTATTCTTATCTACAAATTATAGTAATCAAACTATCAGGTAATAAATTCATGGATCACCATGATCAAGTCTGAGTCTGATAGTTGGGTGACATTTTTCAGACTAACTACAGAGAGAAGGGGTTTAATTCTCAGGAATCTAGAGAACAACAAGGTTGTGAACTAATTTAGCTATGAACTATGACGCAAGTACGCATAGACTTTAAGGTCAGAAGAGACCATTATGATTATCTACTCTGACCTCTTGCACAACACAGGCCACAGAACTCACCCACCCACTTCTGTACTGCGTTATTGAATCCTCAAGTCATGATTTAAAGATTTTAAGATACAGTATCCACCAGAGACTCCCCAGCAAGTGACCCAGGCCCCATGCTGCCGAGACAGGAGATGTGCCATACGTACATGTTGACATTAGTATTTCTGCATGTTTCGCACAAGTATTGGCTGCTAAACTGTTTTAAATTGCTAGATGCTAAAATGATACATTTAAGAAATGTGCTAATATGTTAATGCTGTCTTACTATAAATGATTTTCATTCTATATATTTCTGTAAAATCAATTGACTGAAATCCATTACATTAAAAATGAAAAATTGAACTTCATGACACATGACGCATTAAAATTACATCAATGATTGATTGGATAATGATGATGAGTTTAAATGCAAAATTGCTACAGAAGGAGGAAGCAAAAGTGTTTATTCTGCTGCTCGATCCTCAGAGAACAGATTATAGCTATGAGCTTGATTTTTAATGCTTCCTAGAGTAATTGCTAGTGAGGAGGGATGAGGAATCTTGGAGACCTTAGTAATATGCCACTGCCATTTTAATTGCCTAGAGAAGCCAGGAGAATCTTAATTGCCAGGAAAAGCATTATTAATTAAGGTGTAATTTTTTATTCACTCCAAAGTAATTAGTCTGAAATATTTGCAAAAGCTGAGATATAAATTTAGATCTAACTCCACTTAGCTTAACCACAACAGACTTTATGTGAAAAAGATCTATGGGTCAAGCAAGGTTAATATTCAGAAAACTGAAAATGTCATTTTTTTCCTTGAATAATTTGGTGCAATTATGTCCTTTTCATGTTTTCATAGCTTTTTTTTTTTTTTAACTTAAGTAGCAGAATTGAGGATGGTTTTAGAACTTTGAATAACCAAATGAATGTGTTTAAAGTGTGACTGTACCCTGAGATAAACATGACCCTAAAAATGGCAATGTGGAGATACATTTTTACAGTCAGTGAAAAACTGAATGCTTTTGAAAATCCTCCCATGGAAGTCAAGATGGGTTCTTTCCTTCTTGCATATCATAATAGCATAATTAAGTATCACTTTTATTAGTACAGCCCCATTGTCCTCAGATTATGCTCTCAGTGACATCTGTTCAATCTCACTACCTTCTGTAAGTTTACATAATGTATAACTGATTATGCATGGAAGAACTCCCAGAAAAAAAAATCCAGATAGCTCACCTTTTGCTCCTTGGTATCTGAATTTAAGACTTGCCTATGCCGAAATACCTGTCTACCTGATGATCACCAGGAGGTGAATTAATATTCTGCTACTTATGAGTTTTCCTGGAAATTCTGCACCGCCATTAATTCCAGAGGGGTAGCCATGTTAATCTAGTTCAGCAAAACAAACAAGGAGTCCTGTGGCACTTTTAAAGATAACGAATGTATATATTGCATGAGCTTTCTTGGATAGAATCCCAATTTCTCAGAGACTGAGGTATCGTCTTGTAGGATAGACTGTAGATCCTTGATGATGTGCTTCTTGATAGAGATCCTGAAGGAATCTTCTTGGTCTTTGCCCCTCTGCTCCTCCCCCCCATCCCCCCCCTCCCCCCGCCGCTAGCCATGCCCTCTCAATCCTCAGCAGGTGCTGGGGCGGGGCCAGCAGGTGCCAGGGGAGGGGTCAGGAGCCATGGTGTGCGATGGCTCCTTTTCCCTGCTGGCCCCGCTCCCCAGCTGGGGAGCGGGGACGGGAGCCGCAGCATGTGCATGGCTCTTGCTGCCCCAGGCCCCACTGGGGATGAGGCCAGCGGGGGGGAGCCTCTGCAGCGCCGGAGGGCCAGGAGCGCTGCATGCCACTGTTAACAGGCATGCGTGCTAATGGTTGCTGACCCCTGCTGTAGACAATGGATCATGTGGTGTGTCCTGAATGAAAATTCAAGGACTGTAGGTAACTATAACAGTCAGCAGGTTTCTCGTACAGGGTTGTGTTTGTATCTGTCACTTATTTGTACTGTAGTGTCCAGACAGTGGATCTCCCATCTGGAGTGATCTAGGCTGAGGTTGATGATGGGGTTGAAATTGTAGAAATCTTGGTGGAATTCTTCAAGGGCCTCCTTTCTGAGGGTTCAGTGATGATTTCAAGCTTCTGATGAAGTGGGATTCTACCCACAAATGCTCCTGCAATAAATAAATTTGTTAGTCTTTAAAAGTGCCAAAAGTCTCCTTGTTGGTTTTGCACACCACTAGTTATTGTAACATGCTTTTGTTATTTCCTTGTCTTGTCCTCCTTTCTGAATTTGTTTCATCCATCTGTTACATCTTGCCTTTAAGGGTATGTCTATGCAGCAATTAAAAATCTGCAACTGGCCCATACCAGCTGACTTGTGCTCATGGGGCTCGAGTTAACAAGTTGTTTAATTGCAGTGTAGATGTTTTTGGACTGGAGCGTGGGTTCTCGGAACCAGTGGAAGGGTCATAGAGGTCAGGCTGAAGACTGCAGTGAAAGCCAGAATATCTACACCACAATTAAACAGCCCCTTAGCTCAAGCCATAAGATACTGAATCAGCTTGGGTGTTTAACCTCAATGTAGACATACCCATAGACTGTAAACTCTTTGGGACATGGACTGGTTGGTTGTTTGGTTGGT
This sequence comes from Pelusios castaneus, assembly GCA_007922175.1. Lineage (NCBI taxonomy): Eukaryota > Metazoa > Chordata > Testudines > Pelomedusidae > Pelusios > Pelusios castaneus. The sequence continues at coordinate 445,182 of ML685934.1, read as the reverse complement.
TCAGCTGAAGAGTACTTAGCACAATGTGGCCCTGCCCTGATAAGGGCCCCCAGGCTCCAGAATAATAAAAATAACATGCTAACAAGGAGTGGCATAAAGTAAACATGACTGCTTATAAGGAACAGAATAGGATAGACTACAGATCACTCATGCTAAGCCTTGGAGAACCAACACAGCTGATGAGTCAAAATGTGTCTTTGTTCTGGCCACACAGGAAGAAAGACGAGAGGCAATGGATGAGGTTTAATGAGGTTAATGAAGTTTATTCGCTTAACATATCTGAGAGTAGCTGGTAAATAAGTGCAAGTCGTCATTCTTTCATTTAATCTTTTCCACTTATTTGGAAGTGCTGCAGTCAGCTCTTCTCCATCTGAACCTGGTCCCATCCATTACTGGGATCCCACCACTGGCTTCTCCTTGTATGAGGGTTAAGGGAGACTGGAAAAAACAGGGGTTCTTTCCCTGTTGTACCAAATGTTAGGAGCCCCTGCCTCCTTAAATCCACTTCCATTTCTTGTTTTTCAGAGAACCATATACCGACTGCCTGTAGTGAGTACCTGTACTGGACACTTGCTACCCACTATGTTGTGAAAGCTTGACCAAACCTCCTTTTGACACACTGTACCTTTAAGTAACACTCTGTAATTCCCATGTTCATCATTCATATATGGTTGTGTTATTTCATAGAAAGCATGGCATATAGCTATGGTATGAAAGGTCATAATCTGCTGAACCCCATTGTTCTGTCAAAAATATGCATATCATTCATGTGTATGAAGTTGTGGAATTCTGTTATATGGTTGTTATTGAAATACATTGTGAGTTTGGGAGTTGTTCAGTAATAACAACAACCAAGGAGGTGACCCACACCAACACAGACATTAAATGACCCTTAATCAGTGATGGAGTTCTAAACAACAGATTTACAATTCTGTAAGAGAATGGTGCAAGCACCACACAATGGAGATCACTCAATTCTATGACTCAGTTGCATGAGACCATATCACGGGGATAGCTTAACTCTGACATTGAGCAAAACATACCAGGATGTGCCTGGGCAAGTGTTCCCCAGGCATGTGGGCTGAGGAAATAGACTAGGGGACAATGGCATCATTCTTTTACATTTCTCCTCCCTCACCTACACTGAGGGCAACAAGAATCCTGGGAAGGCAAAGACATAAACTGAGGGGACTGGTGCTAGGCTTAAAGGGAAGGCCTGTGTATTAACTACTGTAACCTACCTGCACCTCCAGTGGGATTAGAAAATCTGCTCAATCCAAATACTGCTTAGTCCAGTGGCCCCAACCTTTTTGCCTCAAGGGCCACAAATATAATTTGTAAAGCCATAAGGGCCATCAGTCTATTTACTCAAAATTAAATTAAAATTAATTTAATTATATTTCTATTAATTTTCAATTAAGATCAAGCAATTAATTTAAAATATTTTAATTAAATTTAAATTTAATTGTCAATTTAAAACATTTATTTAAAATTTATAAATATTTATTTAGTGGAAAGAAAAATTAAAATTTAAAACAGCTTTAAATTAAAGATTTTACAATTTTAAAAAGATCAAACTCTTAAAAATAGTTCATTTCACGCAACTCCAATCTAATGTGGTTTCTGTGGCTGAAGACCAGAAACTAACTGGTTGATTTCCAGCTCCACTGTCCTCCAACACCTTTTTCTTTGATTCTTTTCAGGCTGCTACACTCATTTTTCCATAGATTGATTTATATCTAAACACCAAAACTAAAACCTAGATCTAAACACCATAAAATTTTATACAAAAACTATATCTAGAAGCACAGAGTCCCAGAGCTCAGTCAAGGTGGGTGCAGATGCTAAATGTAGTTTTAAAAAAAAAACAACAACCTAGAATTGCTCACTGGTGCAGGCCATTAAATCTACAAAAGGCTCTAATTTACAGAGTCCCTGTTCCTTCCATGTGAAGGGTTGCTGAGAGAGCTGGGAGAAGACAAGCTTGCAGCTGCAGTCCCAGATTCTCCTTCTGCTCCCGGGACCAGTGGCCCACTCATCTGCTTCACTGCCCCTGCTACCTCCTCCCCCTACCAGGCTGTGGACTGTATGCGAGGCAGTAAGCAGCTCCCAACTTGCAGCCGCAGCCTGGAGCTGTCCCCAACCCCCAGGAAGTAAGTGGCTGCTCTGGGCTGCCTCTGCCTGTAGGACTTGTCTCCCAGTTTGCAGCCGCGCCACCTGGCTCCCAGCTGCGCACTGGTACCTGGCAGGCGATGGGCACCCTGGCCCAAGCTCCCTGACAGCTTCAGGGGAGCGCGGGCCACTTGGAAAAGCCCCGCGGGCCAAGGGTTAAGAACCCCTGGCTTACTCAAATGAGGTTTAGGATTTAGACTGCATGCTAACTTTTTATTTCCTTTGGTAACTCTCTCTGACCTTTCATGCCTACCATTTATAATCACTTAAAATCTATCTTTCTGTTGTTGTTAAACTTATTTTAATGTTTTATTTTAACCAGTGAGTTGTACTGAATTGCTTAAGGAATCTGGTCAGGTTACAAAGGCTGATGGATATCCACTTTCCTTTGATGAAGTGGTTACCTGATAAATAAACCTGCACTACTCAAGAGAAGGGCTCGATCAGTGCAAGACTGCATATGCCTGGAATGTAAGGCTGGGAATTTGGGAGGTTTGTTGATGTTTCCCTGTGTATTGTTCACCAGAGTATTCATGCGGCTTAGCTGGGTGTGCCTCTCTATGCTGGTGGCTGAGTGATAACGCCTGAAAGAGTTTGCTGCTTTTTGCTAGTGAAGCATTGTGAGAGAGAGCCCAAGCTGGAGTTAAGAGGGCAAGGTGTTCCCGCAATTCCAGTTTGTACTCCGTGGATCTGTAGTCATGGATCTGTGAGCAGGATTAAATGCAAAGCTTTCTGTAGTGATTGAGATTTGTACTTTATACACTGATGTAAAAATTTTTAATGGGGTTTTAAGTGTGGTGGGTAAGGACAGTCAAAAAGGTTACAAGTTTTTTATTTTTTGTTTGCTTATTTCAAGAAAGGTTAATAGAAGTAGAAAAACCTTAAAAATGAGTGAAAGTAGTGAAACAATTTCAGAGTCAGAATTCTAGTGATTACAGAGAGCAGAAAAAGAAACTGAGTGTCAGTTGAGAATTAAAGAACTGGTGATAAAGGTGGGGGGGGGGAGGGGGGAAGAACTGAGACCTGGAAGCCAGCTGAGAAAACAACACACTGATGAACCCTAGAACTGAAAGCCAAAGATGTTGAGGCCAAGCAACTAGCTATTGAGGAAAGGGAGAACAAGTGAAAACACCAACTGGACTTGCTAGAAAAGCAGAACTAGAAACTACAGCCAATGATTCCCGTCACTCCAGGAATCCACAACTGGGACCAATTGTTTCCTGCAATAAGAAGATGAAAGGTACCACAATATCTTAGCACTTTTGAGAGACTTTGTGCAGTTAATGAAATTCTTGATGACAAGAAAGTCCCTACCCTGATTGCATAATTAACTGGTAAAGCTCTCTATATATTCAATGAAATACCAATTGAGGATGCTTCAGACTACTGTAAATTTAAAAATACTGTTTTGAACAGGTTTCAAATTACCTCTGATACACACAAGATGAAATTTAGAAATCTGAAGGGGGTGCTGGTGTGAGTAATAGGAAATCTCCATACTGGACAAAAGATCTAACGGGAAAAATAGGTGAGGGGAAAAGGTGTTCAGAGCAGGGTTTTGAACAAATGTTTCACCTTGTTGCTCAAGAACCACTCTAAAATTTATGTAAAGATGATGTAAAGCAATGCTTGAGGGATAAAAATGTAAACACTGTGGAGGAGATGGCTTCTCTACCTGATGCCTTTGAGTGGACCTAGGCATCCATTGAAAACAAACCACAGAAAGAGAGGTTTAAACCTGGTGAGAAAGAAGGATCCCATTTTGCCCCTGGAAAGAGAGGAGGAGGTTGGGAGCCTGTGTGTTCTCATCTCAAAAAAACCCAAAAACAACTTTACTAGTATTCCCACCTCAAACATCTATAAAAAACACAAGAAAGTATTATCGTTGTAACTCCACTGAATGCCTAAGAAATGGTTGCCCAGAACTGACAGCAATCTGGCCCCAAAGAGCTCATGTTTATTGCCGCTGTTCTCAGCACAGAAACCTCTCAGGCACCTGTCACTTACCATATTTGTTTTGTGAGGTTAGCCTCTGCAGAACCATACATGGAGCTCAGTAAGGTTTGTCAGGATTAATAGCAGGGATACAAGAGTACATGTTTCTCTGGCTAAGCAGCCTATGGCCCCAGATGCCAGCATATTACCTGGTGAAATGGCAGAGATTGCATATGTGGAAGAACTAGATTTCCCATGCCATTAGCTAGAATTTATGTGGTGTAGGAAGATTTGGAAAGTTTTTTGACTATCAGGGTGGTGGAAGATCTGTTGCTTGACATGCTTATTGGAAATCATTTTTTCCATGTAGCTCAAGCTGTTAGGGTGGTTGCCTGCAGCAAGAAGGAATATTATGCTGGGACCCTGGAGGAAAATGGTGAAGTCCCAGAAACTGGTAAAGGAAATAGAGAAAGTCTCTTTGACTTCTCTGCAGTAAAGGGAAGCAGCATGCTTCCACATGTGAGGAGGGTTGAGAATGACCTCTGCCCCACAGGTAAAGGCAGCACATCCTCAGTAAGTAAAAAGGGAGGAGTGCCTTTTTCCAAGGAAATTTTTCCAGCTGTTAGCTGCTAGCCTTTTGCAGGTAAACAGGAGACAGATCATTCTCTGGGAAGAATAGAGAGATGTGTCCTAGACGGGAGCCCAGAGAAGAGTGATGGAATCTTAGAAACCACTGAGGAGGTGGGGAAGGGTTTCTGTAACTCTAGAGCACAGGGAAGCAGTGCACTTCCAAGTATGAGAGAGGCTGAGATTAACTACTGCAGGGCAGAACTCAGCATGCCTTCAGGGTCAGAGGCAGGAGAGGTGTTGTCAGTGATTGAGGAAAAGTATCCAGCTTGTTAGCTGGCAGAGTTGTGAAGCTAAACAAAGTATGGATCCTGCTCTGGAGAGCATAGAAAGAGATGTTCTAGAGGAGGTTCCAGAAAGAGAAGATGTGAGGAAATGTTTCTGTAGAAGATAAGCAACCCTATAAGCAATTGGCTTTGCCTAGCCAGCATCATGAGGTAAAGAGTTCCACTCACATTCATATTTGTTTGCAATAAGAGCATAATTCAAGTTGCATGTTGTCCTTACTGTTAATGGGAATTATGTGTTCATCAGAGAACCCTTAATGTCTAAGAAACAAAGGTTTTTGAAGTTTGTTTAATTAATACAGTTTATCATGCTAATAATTTGAAAGAATAAATTATTTCATAATATTTTCATTTGACAGAACCTGCATTTTTGAGCATCTAAAACAAGTTGTAACTACAACTGGCTTTCAGTCTAGAGCCCTAATAACTTCATTTGAAGCTTCATTTATCTGTCACAGGCTATTACTGAAAAAGCCAGGAGAAACAGGTTGCTGACTCATGGCTTCGGGTGCTGAATATATTACTCCTTAAAAAAGGAAACATATGTTATGCCATAGCAAAATATGACCATCTGATTAGGTAGTCAATTTAAAGACAGCTAAATAGGCTAGTTAATCACCAAGGGGGGGGGAAGTAACTTCCCTTTTGATGTAGCAAGTGTCATTTAACAAAGCGTAAAGTATTTTTATTTAGCCAGAAAATTAGACTAGCTATGGTTTTAAAAATTCTTGGAACTCAGAAACATTTTAATCTGCACAATAATAAAGCTAGAATTCAACCTGAATTTCCCAATTCCAGTATACTCAAACTTTGAGAAATTACAGATTCTGACCAAAGATGCCAGGTGGCTTTTTTCTCTGACATGGGCAATGTTGTGCTGTTGGTCCAAAGGCCCCCTATAACTGTGGGGAAATTGAGTTCAGAACAAGATCTGAACATTGCTATCCATTTCTTGGTTTTAAGAAAGGGACTGGTACACTGTAATATTACCTACTTATTCAAAATCTGACTACCTTAATTTTTTCGGAACAAAATCACAGCTGTGCTTTGACGCCACTTATTTTTTATCTATTACAGCATTGTGCAATAATAGAGAATATTTTATACTCTTCTGTCATTTGAAATCTTTTTAAATGTCAACTGAAAACTTCCCTTATATGAGGTGTCTGTCAGTTGAGAAGGAACTGGCTGTGATATTAGAGGGACATACTTATGATAACCATGACACACGTATTTTTCATGGCTATTTCTCTGTAATGTGGGACTATCACAGAATAATGTTAGGGTGTTTTTATGTTTGTTATTCTGTTTGTATACAAAGCATAATAACCATGTTAATAAAGTGAAGAAAGCTAAGTGATGCTTTGGTTAATTATTAGCCTTTCTCCTCATGTGATCTGAATTCAAAATTAATGTTATTAATTCAAAATTAAACATTTTGTATGGCATTAAATTTAAATACCAACTTTCCCACCTCACATTCACCAACATTGTAAGTGGTTGGCATTCTAAAGCATCTGACAAAGTGGGATTTTCTCCCTCGAAAGCTAATGCGATAAAGAAATTTGTTAGTCTTTAAAAGTGCCACAGGACTCCCTGTTTTTTTGTTTTTTTTTAAATTTAGAGTCTCAGTATTGTTAATTGCAGAGATGCTTGTATAGCACAAGCTTGCAATTTGCCACATACTCACTTGCATCAGTCATCTGTTACTTTCATGAAGATAAAATTCCATCCAATTTGAGTTTCATGGAGAGTAAACCCATCCAGAATCGAGGACACTAAATAACTCAGGACAACCACGATGATTTAAAAAGATAATGGTGGTACTTAATTCCTAATCATAGATAATCCTCTTCCTTAGACTCACAGAACAGTGAGCGGGTCAGTTTCCACGCCACAGACCTGATGTTGCTCTTAAGTGAGCATGCGTCTGTCCATGACTTGTGAAATTTTGTTATTGCTTCCGAATGTGAAGGTAGATTTCAGCTCATAATAGCTTACAGTGCTATTATACTTAAATATGGTAGGTCTAAAACATACAGGTAATGTGGCTAAATTTCTAGGTTTTTTGTGCTAGTGTGTCAGATTCCGTTATTTTTAGTTCAGTTTTACAGGTTTTATTTCCACAGTCATATAATTCCAGTGACATTATTTCATGGTCTTTTGACATGGTAACAGAGTCCCTATGGTCGTGTGCTGCTGCTGTTTTGCCAAAAGAGTGTGTTTAGTCTCTTCGGATAGTTCATATTGTGTCATATTCCAGGGAAGTTTTATTGGCAATTGCGTGCTGTAACATTTTCACAGGGTCCTCGTGGAAATCTCACATCACTAAGTAATATATCATGATGGCATCACCTTGGTAGTCTGGCAATGCACTTCCTAACAGAATTATAATGTTTCCTCTGTAGTAATGCCATCAGAAAGAGCTCTATGTCATAAATTCATTCTGAAATGTTGCTTTTGTTTTCAAGCTATAATTGCAACACTATGCACACACACTTTTAAGAACCTTTTCAGCATACCTAAAATCACCAGTCAAAAAGAAAATCTAGAATCATGTTTTAAAATGTTTATATGTGTGTATTTGTGCTTGCATGCGTTTTCTAGTGTATTTTATATCTAATCTGTATGGCTGCTTAAACATGGTGTGAGTTTGTGTATAAATATGAGAGGAATAGGGTGAAAGTGAAAAATGCATCTGAAACGGTACAAAAAAATCTTTTGGGGGGATTATCACAGAAGCAAGTGATTGAAATGACCTGTTCAATCTTCCTTGCATGCATCTTTTAGAAACTGGGAAGTGGAGAATACTGGGAGACAAACTCTGCTGGCAATATCTTAAAACATTTTCATCTTAACTAATCAGCAATACTTACAAACTGCAAATACATTAAAAGAAAATTAGGATTGCTTTAGAAGCAAAGAAAGGGTATAGATTTATATATTAAATATTTTTTCATAACAAATAGTTTTGACACACTGAACCTGAAAGCAGCACATTGTCAATCCTGTATTCATCATTTCTATATAGTTGTAATAGTTCATACTAAACACGCCATATAAGATACCTACTGAAAATCCATAATCTGCTAAAACTCATTCTGTTGAATTATGTGTACCGCTAGTATACAACTATGAGATTTTACTGTTACTGGAAAATGTTGTAGGATTGCTAGTAACAGCAGAGGAAGCAGGCCCAGCCAGGAAGGGCTCATCAGCCACAAAGGAGTTGTAAACAAAGGATTTACAATACAATGACAGCTGTACAGGACTGTACAATAGAGATTGCCCAACTCTGACTCACTCACGTAGGAAGGATTGAGTAACCTTGTGGCTCAGCAGAACCTGCCTAGACTAGTGTCCGCTGGCCACATGGTCAGAAAGATATAAAAGAAGGAATAGAGGCTGCATGCCTTGTAGGTTCTCCTCCCCTATCCACACTGAAAGCAACAGGAATGATGGAATACTGAGACTGGTTCCAGCTTTGGGAGAAGCCTTTATAGTGGGTAGTGGAACACCCAAGTAGGATAGGAAAACTTTCTAATCTAGATATTGCCTAATGTTGGATGTTTAAGATTTAGATTGTGAGTTTATCTTTACTTCCTTTGGTACCTATCTCTACTCTCTTATGCCTACCACTTATACTCACTTAAAGTCCACCTTTCTGTAGTTAATAAACCTGTTTTAATATTCTTAATTAAAAGTGTGTTTCAGTGAAATATTTGGAAAAATCCCTGCTCAGTTAACAAAAGTTGGTAACTTTGACGTTCAGGGCAGAGAACTGGTGTAATGGGACTGATGCCTTTCTCTGCCAGTTTCACAAGTAGCTCTTGGAGTATTAATATACTCTTCTAGGCCTAGGGCTACACCTACTGTTGAGTTGAGTGATAACAGCACCTGGAGGAGTTTGCCGTTTGTCACTAACAAGGGAGAAGGGGAGACAACCCAGTTTGGAGAGGTAAGGGCGGGTAGTGATACCCCAGTCCTAGGTGGCACCTGGGGGGAACCCATCCCAATAATTTGACCACCTGAAAATATATGATATACTAAAGTCCTTATGTTATAATAAATATATTACAGCTACATTTTTCACCTACTAATTCTGCAATTTTACTATAAAAAGCATTAAGATTTATCAGACAATATATATTAGAGAAAACTAAGGACCTAATTTGCACATATGATTTAATATCTATATCTGGATATAGATAATATATTAACATCCAGAATAAATGTTGCATATCCAATATCAACAGATGCATTTTAAAACATATATTCGTATCCCTAAATCAAATAGTTAATAATTCAAAGGCTGACCCTATGAATGCAATGTAATAAGTTGTAATATATAATGAAAATTTTACAATTTTATTGACTTTCTAAGATGTTAAAGAATAAAGTTCATTATGAATTAATACATTCATTTTTAATTTAGCTTCATATGTTATATTAAATGGAACGTTTATGCTTTTTCTTGCACACCTAATATTTATAGTTGAATACTTGATTTCTATCACTAACAGATTAATATCTGCATTATATATATCTTTCATGTATATGTATACACTGATTAGAATTCTGCAGAAAAGTTGATACTGTGGTGGGAGGGTGAGATAACATTGTGAAACACTTAGAACCATAAAATCTTCTGCGAGTTCTGATCTCTATATGGATTACATATGTGGGTGCGCATGCGCACCACATACCAGAAATGGAACTGTTTGAAATGGTATCCATTGACCCGTGTGTGCATCATGCATCGGCCACACAAAGTGTCTGATGGAGTGGGATTTTCTCCCATGAAAGCTCATGCGATAAATAAATCTGTTAGTTTTTAAAAGTGCCACAGGACTCTGTTTGTTTTTATGGTGCATCCAAGATCTCATGAGGCTGTGCAGGTCAATACCTTTCCAGTTCCCTCTTATCACTGCATGGCTGGATTCAGAACGCCTTTTTCCTCCTCGTTCTTTTGAATTGTGTAGCTTAAAGACTTTAGTAAATTGATAGTAGTTAAAGTATAGCTAGCTTTCCATCATTTCATCATTCATGTGCAGGGTGTCCTACCCTCTGTGGAGGACTATGCCCCAATAAGTCAGGTTTAAGAACTGTGCTTTGTGCCCACGCTGCTTCTTGGTGAGCGACGAGCCCCAGTGCTGTTTACTGCCTCAATGAAGCTCCTATCGTCACTCGTTGCTGCTCCTTCCCACCACAGATTCATGATGTTTGAGAATCTCAAACTTTGTAAGCACCTGATGGAGGAGATGATGCACCCACATGCACACTCAAGTGTGGCATCAGTGGATTCACCAGAGCACCCAGCCTCGCCATCGGTGACTGCTTCTCTCAACAGTGTGGCACTAGCACCACTGAAGGTACCAGCAAAAGCCCGCTGTGCTCATAAAAAGCACTACCATGGACACAGAGGTGGATCTCAGAGAGGACCACCTCTAACTGCAGCATTGTCTCCCCGAGCGATGCCATGTTAGGTGAGGTCTGGAAGCAATCCACTTGTGGAATTGATGCCTACGACGCAACTCCCCCCCTCCAGCACTCTAGAGCTGCATGTAGGGTACCACAGCCCAGCTGCAGTGAGGGCTTCCAAGTTCCCTAACCTACTTGGCTGAGTTGAGGGTTTTCCCTCAACATTGCAATGTGTTAAATATGGGAGGGTGGGAGCCAGAGGGGCTCCTGGGGTTGGATGGGGGAGCAGGCTAAGAGCTGAATAGAAGCTGCTTGGGTGGCGGTTCCCCCTAAGTCTCCTGCTGCAGGGGCTGGGGCTGAAAAAGTTGCCTCCAGCCCAGAAGAAGTCAGAGAGGAGGGGCTGGGCTAGGTGCTTTGATCACTCTCTCCCCGTTCCTAGCTGCCCTACTATTATTTCTGGCTGTGGGAATGGTGCTGCCTGGCAGGGAAGAGAGGAGAAAAGCTTTTCCTGACTCCTCAAATGTGACTTTGCATCTTAAAAAAATAAACAAATAAAAGCAGGGGAAGCACTTATTTGCCAGTAGGAACTATATTAACACTGCCTCCCCTGCAAAAATACAGAACAAAGCTGACCTTGCAAAGCTCCTCTGCCTGAGCAGTGAGCACTCAGTGTAAGCAGTGCTCACTAGGTAAGAACAGGGGCTCAGTGGAGCCAAGCCTCTGCCCCCACACCACCCTGTTCCACAGGCCCCCTTCCCAGGGCAGCACCTCCTGCCCCGCACAGCTGGAGGTGGGGAGGGTAAATGTAGGCTTGGCCCCAGTTGCTGGAGACCCTCGGTACACCATTGGCAATGACCAGAGCCAGCCCAACTATATAGGTGAACTAGGCAGTTGTGTAGAGCGCCAGGCTTTAAGGGATGCCAAATTAGACGGAAGTTAATTTTTTCTCTATTTAAAAAATATTAATATATTATCTCTTATAACATGGGAGGGGAGAGGGTGCCAAAATCATAGTTCACCTAGGGTGTCAAAATCCTTGGGCCCATCCTGGTAATGATGTATAATACCATATATTCTCATGAAAACATGACTTGCAGGATAATAAGGCACATCATCTACTTGAAATATACTCCCTTTCAGAAATAAATTCAAAGTATTTTTCAGGGACTATACCCTTTATTTTTCCTTGTCAAACTTTTGTAGCTTTACAGTCACATGTTCCTATTTTAAATGTTTTTCTCTTTGGCTATGTCTACCCTTACCAAAGTTAACTTGAATTAGTTAATTCGAACTAACTAATTTGAACTAATTTTCGTTAGTTCAAATTAATTTAATTCGAACTAGCATGGCCCCACTAGAATGCTAGTTCAAACTAAGCAAGTGCCATGCATGGCACTTGCTTAGTTCAAATTAGTCAGTTGCATTAAAGTCAATGTGGCGGTTAGTTCGAACTAAGCAGTTAGTTCGAACTAATACGGCCACATTGACTTAATTCGAACTAACTAGTTCAAATTAAGGGTTAGTTCAAAGTAAAACAAGGTTTTACTAATTCGACCTAACTTTTCCTTAATTCAACTTAAGGAACTGCTTAAGTCGAATTAAGGAAACTCAAGTGTAGACACAGAGTAAATTAAGTCTATTTAAGCCTGCTTAAGTCGACTTAATTTAGAAATGTAGACGCACCTTTCCTTGTTACTGTATGTCAGACATACACAAACAACATGGAAAACTAACTACACAGAGTAAACAATAAACACGACTCTGCCTAAATGTCTGTCAAATGCAGAAAATAGGCTGAAAAAATTCTCATCTTTCCCTTTATTATAATAGGTTAACTCGTAACAATAGCAAATTAAAATAGGTGAGACAGAAGTGTGATCTTTAAATTGATTGTGATTTCCTTAAATATTGTACAGAAGGGAAAGTGAAATTAGTTTTGAAGAGACTTATTTGTATGATGTCTCAGATAAGTGTGTTGAGGCTTTGTTTTAGTTGTATTGGGATACATAAAAGAGCTTTATATTTGCTGGTATTCCAACTGGAAAGTGCTCCACAAATAAAGTAACTGTAACAATGATTATATAATGGTAGCAAGTCTATGTCTTCAATTTTGGCAGCAGTTTCAGTAAAGGACTTCTTGGCCCACACAGAGTAGTGATGCTAGATATGCCTGTTGTACCAGTATGAATTGCAAAGAAACATCTGCTGACCAGTATGACTGAGGAATTCAAAGGCAAGAGAATAGGACAGAAAAAGAACAAGGGCAGAAAATAGACCAAAAGCATGATGTACACTCAAGAGCTGGCATCAATTTACATTTTTCAAAAACAAAAAATAATCTGGTTTAATACTAACTTTGTTTGAGTGGCAAAATATGTTATGCACTCTTAGTTACAACACAACGAATGACATGCTTGCTTTGCATAATGCTTTGTTCACTCTCGTCTGTGTCTAAGCACAAGATTACATCAGATCATGCACATCAGGGCTACTACAACCCTGTAATCTTAATGTCAGATTGCTGTGTATCAAACAGGGATTGCTTAGTGGAAAATGTTGGGCCTAATTCACACCTGGTCTAAGTATATCAGTTGCAGTTCTGTGCAAAATTAGGCCTGAAGTCAATATCTCTCTTTCTCCATTATTGAATATATTGAGATCCACAAGAGGGCAGCATGGTTAAATTTTAGAGGGAATGGGGAGACTTAAGCCTGAATGATTTTTGCATAGAGAAATCCTATTAAGTATTTTTATATTTAAGAATAATAAACATAATAAACAATTTGCTATGGTGTGTGTATTTGCAAATTAGCTTCTTTAGCAGGAATATATTTGTGGAATTAACAAACTGAATCTTGTGTGTTATATAGTGTGTATTTCAGAGAGTAGCAGGGTAGATCTGTATTGCAAAGAGAAATAATACAGAATTTGTCCTTTACCTTTTTATGCCCCCTTAGTTTTCATGGAGGTAGGCATTTATAATATTATATATATAGTAGTAGTAGTAGTAGTATAGATGTAAAAATGTCTAAGTGAAAATACCTTTGACTGTTTATAGAGGTACTTTGCAGTAATATGTATTGTCCAGTAGATGGCCCTGATGTTCCCTGAACAGCTATGCTCCACATTCCTGCAAGTGCTAGTATATACATTTTTGTAGATCTGTTCGAGTTTAGCTCTTTGGAATAGGCACAGAAATTCACCTGAACATTTTATGCAGCCTTCACATACACTAAAGAAAAGCATTTGAAAATTATAAAATGCAAGTAATATAATGGTTTGAATATTTCCTTTCAAACTACTTTGGTTTTGTATATTACCCATCACTGCAATGCAGTATCTAAGGGCTGATAAGTGTAATGCAACTTGTGACAATTTTGGGAACATATGTAAGACGTACTAATGATGTTTGAAATTATGGACTCTTTGTATTAATCTCTCAAACTACAAACTCTGTTTTGATTACAAGGCTGATCTGGCTTCCCTGCTTGTTTTAGTTCCATCTTGTATCAAAATTTCAAGCAATGGTGACAGAGGGGATAACAATGGAAGGTTGTTAAACTTTTATGGTCCTTTGTTCATGTGGAAGCACCTTTGGATCTAGAGCTGTCTTATCTTCCAAAAGAATTAATTTGCCTAGATGGGTGGGTAACTAAGCAATGGATCACCTGGTGGTGTAATTGATTACCTGATGAAGCTGATCATCAGGGGACAAAGGGGAGAGGAAATTATAGATGAAAGGGTCCCTTGTTAGCCATTTTTGAGAACCAAGGTCAGAGGAGGCTACTTGGGACTGAGGAGAGCAGAAAGAAACTGGCTGTAGGAGAGAGAGATATTCTTCGAGTAGATGAAGCAGTGTATCCACTTGGGGGTGGGGAAGGGGGTGAATGTGCACCCAGTGCACTGGAGCCAGAGAATTTTTCCTAGCATTCCCTGTAAAAGGGGTATTGCTTGCTCCTCACTGCTGTTGCCCGCCCTCGGCTATGTCAGGTGGCACAGCCCTAGCCCCCAGTTCGTTCTTGTGGCTTGCAGTTGGAGGCAAGTTCCATGGAGTTTGCACCTCACAATCCCTCTATTTTAGTGACTTTTCCTAGTTGTATATAGTTAACTAGTACTCTTAGTATAGTGTTTATTCATTAGTAGTATGTAAGTGTTCCCTTGGGATGCCTTCACCAGGGTTTAAATATTTTCCAATTTGTTGGGGAGCGATTCCCAACAACGATCATCACACACACTGTTTGTTGTGCCTAGGTAGAGCCCCATTGAGAAGTGGTGCTCGATTTGCTGATCATTCACCAAACAGACTCAAGTGGCAAGGGATCTTCATCTGAAGCAGGACCTGCTTGAACAGGGCATGCAGTTGAGGCCCTCACCAGGTTGGAGGTCACCCTCGGGTTCAAAGAGTGCTGTTGCTTTGCATCCTGGAACAGGTGCTTCTCCAAACAGCTGGAGAAATCATTCCTTGTCAAGTGTACCAAGGAAAGGGTCACATAAAACAGACTGACACTTCTTCAGATCCTATGGGGCGCGTCTTCCTCTAGAAGTGCAGATTGGAACGGAGTGCATGGCAGCGTTCAAAGCAGAGCAGATCCTGTCAATGGCTCCCCAGTTCTCTTTGTGAGGAGGTCGGAGACCCAGTACCATTGACTCCAGTGCTAGGGTGTCGGTTGAGTCCAGTACCAACAAGGGCAATGCTGGCACCCGCTGTTTCCATACCAGTGGCATATTAGATAGCAACCTCCTCTGCCTTTCTATTCCAGCCTTTCCACTGGTCCAGTATTTGGCCAAAGGCAACTTTTAATAGCCCCATTGGCTAGGTGGGCCGTTCAACCTGTGAGTCTATTGGCACCATGCTCCAAGGTTCCCCTTTCACAGTCAGTGGAAGTGCACAAGCCTGGCACAAAGTTCTTCCCTTGCACCTCTGCCGTTGGTGCTGCTGATGTTACCATGACAACACTCATGTCAGAGGTTCACTCCGTGATGCTGATCCAGTCCCACCATCGGTGCCCGCGCTTTCATCTTTCTGGGCTACAGATGAGACAGACCAGTTCTTTGAAGCCCTGGGGCTGGTACAGTCTCTAACGCCTGAAGTCTGGGATTTCTGTCTCTTCATGAGCTGACCCACTTCGGGGGCTGTTCCGGTAGCATGACAGGTACCAGGACTATGCTCATATTACAGTCAGAATGGGGTGTTCTGTCCCAACACCTGCTGGCCACCAATGTCTTAGCCATATCAGTGATCTCCATGGAATCCATGGGATTCTCCTCAGTTGTATAGGTCCCACTCCTTTTTTCACTCAAAGGTGAGATCACTGGCCAGATCTTCAGTGATGATTATTGATTCACCACAGGCCTGGGTGCTGATGAGCCTTCTCACCAACTTTCCCCAGAGTTGTTCCATCGAGGCCCATCCTGGAACAGGATCTGGCTCTGGCATAGTTAACTGCTTCATCTTCATCCCAGATGATTGCACAGTGTCCGGTTAGACTCATAGACTCTGAGGTCAGACGGGACCAATGTGATCATCTAGTCTGACCTCCCACACAGTGCAGGCCATAAAACCTCACCCACCCACTCCTATAATGAACCTCTAACCTATGACTGAGTTATTAAAGTCTTTAAATCATGATTTAAAGACTTGACACCCATAATTCAGTTGATATCATGCAGCCCCTACAGACACACTGGGAGAATTACCCTTCCTATTAAGAAGGTGCTAAGGTTCTCTGGAGCAAATTGGCTTCTGTACTGCCTGCAGTGAAGCTTGTAGAGAAGTGCTACTTCATCCCAAAGCAGGGTTCTGAGGGCTTTTATTCTCATCCAGTCCCAATTCCGTGGTTATAACTGTGTTGAACGATAGAGCCGGGCAGGGCAGGTTCAAGTCCAGCCCCAAAGATAAGACTTTTAAATAATTAGATCTGATGTGCTAGAAGAGTTACACCTCCTCTTATTTGTAGACATGAATTGCCAATTGTGATGTTACTCTCCTGCATCTGGTCTGGTCTGCCACAGTGCCTCCCCGATTGCCCACTCCTGGGTCATTTCACACTATCCCCCTGCATGTAATTTGTCCCAGGTAGTAGAAGTGCGTTCACTACAGGGACAGGGCCCTAGTGAGCACCTTCAGCCCACAGATGCCACACCAGGAACTTCCATCTTCCAGGGATTGGGACACTTCCCTGATCACTGCAGTCTTATTTACTCTGGTCCGTCAGTTTAACAAAGAAATTTATATGCATCACTTTTGCACCAAGTCAGGCATCCACACTTCCACTTTTTCCAAAATCCACACTGCTTTTTATAAAACAAACATTAATTTATTGATTAAGGCATGATTTTAAGTGAGTATATAGCAAATCAATGCACAATCAGATAATCAGTCAGTCAAGGAGTTTATCACAATTAAATGAAAGGTAACTCGCATTCTAACCTAAAATCACTACTACAATCATGCTCAGCTTACCACTTAAATTTGGCCGTGGTGGTTTTCCGTCAGTCTCTGCCCTCCCAGGGGCAGGTCCCAGTTCTTAGAGTTGCTTACAAGATGGAGACCAAAGCAGAAAAGCCCCTGAGCAGTTAGTGTCTCTTTTTCTCACTTCAAACACCCCTTCCCTTTTCCTTATTGTGGTTAAGTCAGTTACTTTTTTCGGAAAAGGTGGGTGATGTTCCCTCTCCAGCCAACTGCTACAGACATTTAGCTAGTCCATTGTTTTGTGTATTTCTTTTGGCTTTGTGTTTGCAGCTCTGATTACTTCCTCCTATTTGAGCCAAGTGAAATGTTTTGGGGAACATGTTTCATACCTGTACACATGTATGTTGCAGGAAACCTACTACAATTACAATAATGTAGAGCATGCTATGAGCATTTAAAAAAAAAAACCTCTCACATGACATATTTTGCATTAAACACCACCATTACATTACAAAGGTGAACAGTGAAGATACCGGATCACATTATTGGGGGTGTGTGCAGTACGTCACACCAAGGGACAAGCATTGCTGTCCGAGTACAATTAGATAGCTACATCTGAGTTCCCAGATCAGCTGCCGTCAGCCTTGATACAGAGGAATTTCAGTCATTTGTCACCAAAGGCTGCTTGGTGGCTAAGAGCTTATTGCAGTCCATGCTGGTCATCATGGATGATTTGGCCAGACTGGTGGCTTCATTGGTGACCGTGAAGAATGTTTCCTGGTTACAGAATTTTGGCATTACTTCCAATATGCAGCAGCCAAATATGATTTGCCTTTCGATACACAAGTGCTGTTTTTGGGCAACTGGACTCTTTCAGGGACTCTAGGACTACCCCACCATTCTTAGAGGTATACACACTAGTGACACAGCAGCACAGAGGCACCACTATGGCAGTCAACAGCAACAGCAGTTATATTATTCTCAATACACGTTTGGTCAGCCTTTCCCTTCCCTGAAACTGCAGGACTACCCCAGAAAGGAGATAGATCCCATTGGAGGAGGTGGTCAGATCTGTGGTTCAGCCTGTCCACATGCCCTCCTCCAGCACACCCCGAGCACCCATTTTCACTTTTGGTCCACAGCAGTATTCCATCCCCTTCATTTGGATGGCAGGATGGCCTGCTATCATGATGCTAGAGGCTTGATCGTCACTGATAACTGAGTCCTAAGCACCATCAGACTGAGCTATGTCATCCAGTTCTTCTCTGTGTTCTCTCCCTCTGTGTCCCTCTTCAGGGACCCCTCTCACAAGATACTGGTCTTTGAGCAAGTTCATGTGTCACTGGTTTTGATAGCAGTGGAGGCAGTTCCACTGGAATACAGCAGTCAGGGCTTCTATTTGTACCTAAAATCCAAAGGAGGGGTATATCAGATACATGAGCTTGCAAATGGTCACTCTGTCAATGACCTTTCCCTCACTGTCTCAGAAAGATCAGTTTGCTGCTCAGGACCTTCAGGCAGTCTACTTCCATTGGCAACTTTGCTAGGCAATAGAATTCATTTGATTTATCACAGCAAACCGCCATTTTCAGTATACAGTGCTCCGCCTTGGCCTCTTTTCTGCCCGTTGGGTTTTTACCAAATGCATATCCACCATGAAAGCATATGTTAGGAAGAGAGGGATTCACGTCTTCCTGTATCTGGACAACTGGCTGCTGTAGGGCAAGTCCAGAAAAGAAATTCTTTCTCATATTGACCCTACACTCGATTGTCTGGTTCTCATTCTAAACACTGGGAAATCAACTGTAGCTTCTACTCAGAAAATAAAGTTCATTGGGGCCCTAATAGATACTATGAGTTTGAAAGTGTTTCTGCCAACTGACTGTTTTCAGATGGCTTGTCACCTATGCATCAGTCTGTACCCGCAGCCTTCCACAGAAGTTTGGACGTGCCAGAGGACTTGCACATAGGTTTGTCTAGTTTGCAAGGTTGTGCCTTTGCCCCTTCCACATGTAGCTCAGGGTGGTTTATCGTTTGATTCTTCATCCCCTGAACCAGTTGGTTCATTTTCCTCAGCTTGTCCTGGACTCCTTGCAGTTGTGCATGTGTCCAGAGAATATTTGCCAGGTCAT
This sequence comes from Pelusios castaneus, assembly GCA_007922175.1. Lineage (NCBI taxonomy): Eukaryota > Metazoa > Chordata > Testudines > Pelomedusidae > Pelusios > Pelusios castaneus. Next base: position 426,196 of record ML685934.1, on the reverse strand, counting down.
TCCATTCCTTTTAGCCCTTGCAAACCAGGTCACTTGTTACAGGCACCTGCCTGATAGGTTGGGGAGCACACCTGAGGTCCCAGGAAGTCCAAGGTCTGTGGTCAGAACAGTAGTCCACATTGCATATCAATGAGCTAGAACTTTAGGCTTTTTACAATGCATGTTATACTTTTCTGCCCTATATCAGGGGTTCAGTGATTCACATGCTTACCAATAATATATTGCGGTGCATTATGTGAACAAGAAAGGTGGAGCATTCTTACCAGAGGTTCTGAATCATCTTGTAGCCCATCTCAGCATGATTTTTCCCTGAGTTATGAGTGGTCTCTGAAGACAAGTCCTCAAGGTGACATTTGCATCCCGTGGCATCCCAAAGATCTATGTGCTATAAGGGACAACAAGAAATGCCATCTGTTTTGCTTTCATGGGGGCCTCTGTCTGGGCTCCTTGTCTGATGCCGTCCATCTCAGCTAGCAGTCAGCATTCCTGTCTGCTTTTCCCCCATTCCTCCTCATCCCACAGGTCATCTTCAAGCTGAAGATGTATCAGGTCAAGCTCATCCTCATTGCTACAGCGTGACCAATACTTGTTCTCCAACTTTCTTGCACCCTCAATTCAGCCTCCCATATCACTTCTTAATTCCAACTTGTTCACTCAGAATTATGGCCACATCTTGCATCCTGTGTTCAGCTCCATGCATCTCATGATGTGGTTCCTTCATGACTAAAGAAGGAAGAACAGTGTTCAGCAGCTGTTCAAGAGGATCTGCTCAGCAGTAGAAAGCCTTCTACCAAAGTGGCATATTCAATGAAATGGAAGTGATTGTTGGTGTGGTCATTGACTCATGGAGTTCAGCTAAATCTGGCTTCTATCCAAGACATCCTGGACTACCTGCTGCACCTTCAGTCTTCAGGATTTGCGCTTAATTCATGGAAAGTGATATCAGCATTTCATCCCCCTGTTCTGTGAAGATCAATCTTCTCTAATGCCTGGTAGCAAGATTCTTGAAAAGGTTTCTTCACTGACACCCTCTGGTCCAAGAGCCAGTTCTTCTGTGGGACTTTAACATAGCCCTACTGGTTTTAATGGGACCTCTGTGTGAGCCCCTGGTATCCTGCACCTTTCCACTTTTGTGTCAGAAGACTGCATTCCTGGCAATGACAACATCCACAAGAAGAGTGTGAGGGTTGCAGGCTCTTCTTATACATAAATCTTCTTATACGCAGTTCTCCATGGACAAAGTGAACTTATGACCACACCCCAATTTTTTTGACTAAAGCTCTGTCTCAGTTTCATCTGAATCAGTCCATGTATTTTTTTCATAAGCCACATTCATCTCCAGAGGAGTAGCAACTTCATATATTAGAAGTCATAAGATGCTTAGCCTTCTGTCTGGATAGGACTGTACTTCCTGGAATGGGTAATAAGTCACCTAAGTGGAATACACAGCAACATCTACTTGAAGAAGGAGAAACAGTTGCTTACTGTAACTGTGTTTCTTCGAGATGTGAAGCAGACATGTATTCTACAGCCCCCACCCCTGCCTCATCTGCATTAGATTCTTGTCTGGGCATGGAGTGCAAAGGAACTGAGTGGGGTTTGGGGCACCACCACCCCATGTAGCAAGGGAAGGAGCTACAGCCATAAGGCACGAGTGCCATCTGTGTATGGGTGCTGGTAAGCAAAATTCTCCAGCTCTGGTGTGCTGAGTTCACGTACCTAAGTAGAATACATGGTTGCACCCCATCTCAAAGGACAGTAAGTAACTGTTTCTTCAGAGAAGAAGCCATGTGCAGGTGGGAGAATAATTCTGGATAGCTTAGAGAACTCTGACCAAGTCCCAAAGGATAATCAAAAGTGAAATGAGGCAGAGAATGGCATATAGATGCTTATTGTTTTTACCTGGATCTAGATGTCTCTTAAGCGATATAAAGTAAAGACTAATTGTGTTCAATATACCTCAAAGCCTGCTTCAACTATCACATGTCTCTTGAGAGGTAAACTCTTGGGAATGTCCCCAGAATGCCCACAAGGGTAGATCTCTGGGAAGGGGTTGCTGAAGTGACTGGGGTGTCTTTGGGGGGTTTGCACTTGGGGCCTAAGTCAAAGACTAGCAGACGGAGCCTATGCCCATGAAGGGTGCCAGAAAGGCTAGAGAAAGACAGTGCTAGAGCCTCCTCAAACTCAGGCAGCTTAAAGCACACCGGTCCAATATGTTGGGACCCAAACACAACAGCCTTGTGAATGCCCAGTAGCGGGGGACTTGGTTTGATCTCTAAGGCATCCAAAGCAAGTCTTTTTTCAGGGTTTTATACATACGCTTTTATAAACCCCTTATGCAAAAGTCCTAAATAGACAGTTCTTCATTACTGTATTTTTTGTTCCATTTATCAGAAAATCACCTACTTTCCTTGTATTCTATAAGATTGTTGGGGGGGGGAGCCATATAGAAAGGACATAATTCTCTATTAAATTCTAAACATTTTTGGAATAATTTCTGTAGAACTTTGTTTACAGGACATTCCCAAGAGCAGTGTTCCAGTTACATTTCTGGCCATTATGTAAACTTGTTCACTGAAAGACTAAAAAGGTAAAATTATTGCCAAAATGTGGTGGGATTTTCAGAAGAGTACAAGTGACATAGAAGCATTTTCCCTGTTGCTCTTTCAGCACTTCTGAAAATTCCAGCCATGATGTACTTTCAATAACTGCGTTTCTCAAAACGTGGTTTGAGTAGAGCCAGCTAGTTATACTGTAAAGGTATCCTCCTTGTTTCTGCCCACTAAGCTGCATTTGAAGACAGCCAAAAATACAATAAATACTTCCTTAATATACAGCTGTTCTTGCCACAGAGAGGTTAGCTATACGGTAGATAGTCAATGAGAATCCTCTCTATTAAATATGAGCCACACTATGAAAAAGATTGAGAAACCCTACTTTATGGGAATAGACCAGTAGCTTTCTTACCATTAGGCTCTGCATTGGCATATTAAACCTGGATTCAGCCTCTGATTCTGTTCCTTTGCTTTCTAAGTTGAAAGAAGCTGGAGTAGAGTGGAAGCAGAGCACTTTGCATTTTGGTATAGACAGTGTCTTATGTCACAGCAGCCCTCTTGGCTGACTTAAAAGGGTCATTCATGAGCTTCAAAGAGATTTCCATTGAACCCTTATAGCTGAAAGTCAAGTTTCCAAGATATAAGGCTAGTGGAGATTTCCATGTAAACCAAGAAAAATCAGAGACTTCACAAGACACTGTCAGTTCAAAAGATTTTTTTTCTTCCCTGGTGAAAAAATAAAAAATATAGTCATAGTAAAAATATATTTGTTCTAGGAATTATTATGTTCTGTCCATATAGGTTTCCAAAGCTCAATGTGTATCTCATATGAGGAAACTGAGAAGAGTAGTTTGATGTTTCTGTTATTAGTTAGTTAATTAGTTTAGAAATAGTAGTTACCCAGAGCAAAATTCACCTCTGTTCACCACTATTTAAATTCCAACTAATCCCTATTTGGAGGTGCTCTCTCTCTCTCTCTTAGTATATGTAGGAGATTCCACGTTAGCAACCCCTTGGTTATTGGCAAAAAGTTATTATCCAGCAGTTGCCAATAAGTGGAAAGAGGGCTTGCAAGGCCGCAGCCAGGGTAAGAAACCCTGAGACACACCTTCCCTGCTTGCAGCCCTGCAAAACCTGCCTGCAGGCAGGGCAGCATTGGGGAAGGGAGCTGCAGCCCAGATGCAGGGTCCTTGTACAGGGAGAAAGGGTCCTGGGCTGGGCCACATCAAAGCCTGGAGGGATCTGGGGCTGCTCACCCTCGTGTCCCTCCCCCCCATTGCTGTGGCATCCTGCCTGGGGTCGGGATGCCCGCTGTCCATCCCCCCCATGCTGGAAGGTGAGGTCAGGGGCTCCGGGGCCTGGCTGGCACTGCAGAGAGGGATGGGGGCTGCAGCCAGGCAGCACTGCTGTGGAGGAGTGGGTTGGGAGGAGCTGCAGTCAGCACTGCTGGGGGGGAGCGGAAGTGGAGAGGGCTGTGGGCTAGTGCTTCTCACCTGCTGGCTGTGGGGAGGCCCCACAGCCCAGCAATGTTGCAGGGGGAGGTGGGCTGCAGGCCTTGGTCTGCTGCACTCCTGCCCCACCACCAGGCTTGCTGGTCTGAAGCAGACCAGCCAGCTTAGGGGGCTGGTCAGGCAGGCTGCTGAAGGTCAGCAGTGGCAGCCCTCCACTCAGGCAGATGCTGGATTTTTGGGGGGGCTGCAGGGCCCCCCTTGAGGCCAGGGCCTGGGGTTGCAGCCCTTACAGCCCCTGACTTAATCCAGCCCTGACCCTGGGGGCCTGTGGGGCTGCATCATACCTCTCCCCGCTCAGGGTCCACCCTCTGCATGTCCCAGCATGCAGTCCAACTGCAGGACACAGACTGGCAAGCCCAGCAAGAGGTGCTGCGTAGCTCCATCATCTTGACTTCAGTCCTTCTGCATGTTACTGCCCTTCCCACAGCTTTGCCTCCTAGCCCCCTAACCCTTACCTGCTGTGTAGTGCTTGTGCACGCGGGTTTGTGGGGCTGCATCGTCAGAAGGAAATGCTGGGATGAGCAGGGCACTGGCCATAGACTAGTTTGCAGGGCTGCAGCCAGAGAAAGCACATCCCAGGACTGAAAAGGGGACCTTTCTTCCAAAAAAGTTGCTATTCAATAGCATACTGTTGCCACTGATCTGAATCCCGTTCACTCTGATGTTAATGGGGGATTGATTCCCAGCAATATGTTGTCTTTACCAGAAGTTGCTAACATCAGGATTGTTTTTGGCAGAAAGTGCTGTAAAACAAAAATACACTATGCTTTTCAGTTGCCAAAGTTTGTATTCGCTGAGTGTCCAATTTCATTGATTAATCTGGGTAACAGAAGGTACATCCAACTGCTGAGACTTGCTAAACCTGTTACACCAAAGAACAGGAGGTCTTAAAATGGAGGAATATAATGCTCTCCTACTTACTTTTAATGAAAAGTTCTTTCCTAGAAGATTGGGGCTATCAACTTGAGTGTCCTGGCTAAATTCCAAGTAGGCAATTCCATTTTTGCTTACCTAAAATTCTGTTTTATTTTTATAAGATAAACACCACTTCTTATCCTGGACCTTTCTATAGTATTGCTGTGGGGGATTGTAAGTGAAGTAAAGCCCATATATAAAGTTTGCCAGACCTTCTGAAATCTTTGAAAGAAAGGTACCCTAAAATGTAAATTATCATAATTTAAGTTCAGACGTGGTAACAGTAGTTGCAGGTTCATGTGGCTGTAATGTAGTTGTGATGTCATGTAGAATGGATTTTTATCTCAATTCAGTCCCCTTTCGTTTCATCTTTTGCTAAGAGTCAATATGGAAGGATTAAGCTTCTTAAATCCCTTAAAACTGCACCTTCCAGCCTCATCCCTGACTGATATCGTGCTCTACTTCCTGCACTCTCAGCTTTGTAGACGTGCACCTTCTTCTGCATGTTGGAGATAATTCCAGCATTGTAGTCATCTTTTTCTTAAGTGCTGCAAGAGTGCAACTTGCTGGGATCATTAGAGTATCTTCTCATCTGAGACCAAATCAAACCAATGAATGTTAAATAAGTCCATTCTGAGTGATTTCTTCAGTTATGCACCCTCCTGCTATCAACCACTTACCTAAATAGCTAAAACTATTCATTCATTGGTGCCATTACCATCTACCTGCAGCGTCAGCAGGCTGTTTCCATTTTATAGGTGGCATGCATAGCTTTAGTACTATCACCACTGATTTCAAGTACCATAGATTCTACAATTTTTCTCAGCTCTTCCACCAGTAGCTGTAGTTGGTCAATAGTTGCACCAAGAAAGAAAATATCATCTGCAGACTCCAGATCCTCTAAAGATGAATTTTAAACTTTCAAATCAGCTTTGTCCTCAGATCACCAATTAAAACATTAAATAATGTAGGCGACAGACCGCACATAGGTGTACTCCTGATTCTACTGAATGTCACTCAGTAGAGACAGTTGTTGACCCTCACACAACTAGATGTACCATGGTACTGTTTCTCCATTAGACACGCTAAGGCTTCACCCCCTACTGGTGTAGCAGTATCCACAGTGTTGATCGATGCAATGAGTCCAAAGCAGCTGCAAAGTCTATAACTGAGATGTTAACTTCCTTTTCTCACTTTAGTCATTTTTCAATAACATTTTGAAAGGCATGTATAGCACTGTTGATTGACCTGTACGGAATCCACCCTGATTGCTTCCCATTTTAGGGCTGAGAGTATTTCAGTTGTTTGAGTAGTATGACTATAAACACTTTCCCTGGGACTGACAGCAGCATTATTTCCCCAGTAACTGAGCAAGGTGAACAGTCTCCATTTTTTTTAAAGGGATGATGCACACACTTTTCCAATCCTTTGGCGTGTGACCTGTTTCCCACACTTTCAATATGACTTTGTGAAGCCAGTGAACTAAATACAGACTTAGGTTCTTTAGCAGTTCAGTGGAAATGTTATCCAGGTTAGCTGCTTCATCATCTCATAACTGTTTGCAAGTGTCAATTTCTCTAATGACACTGGCCTATTTTCTGCTGGGTTCATTTTTGGATATAGTTGTAGTTCACGTTTTGGTGGAGATCTGTTTATTAATTCTTGCACCTAATTTAAATTATGCATCAGTAGCCTGAAAGTATTTTTCATTTTTGTTATTAATTGGCAAAAGTTGCAAGACTAGGGCTAGGTCTACACTTGTTAATTTAAGTCGACTTAGCATGTCCACACTCAAATTTAAAGTCGACTTAGAGGGGACCCTACAAAATCAACCTAGAGCATCCACGCTGGATACCTAGTTCAACTTGTAGGGGCTAGGTGGACCTGGGACAAGTCCACGGTGGCAGGGGGGGCACCCCTTGCCAAGTGCCAGGGGGCTCGGCCTTTGCCCCATTGTACCTACCTTGGTACAATGGGGGCTGAGCCTGACAGGGACCCTGGCAGGGCATAGGGGCAGGGTGCACAGGGCTCTGCCCTGCCCTTTGGGGGGGCACGCCAGGCTGTGGCTGTGCCAGCTACCCTGGCAGGGAGGGCAGTGGGGAAAGCCCTGGAGGCCCTAAGTTGACTTAGGGCTACTCCATGTCCACACTGGCTAAGTCGACCTTCTAAAGTCGACTTAGCCAGCAAAGTCGACTTAAAAGGAGGTTTTATAAAGTCCTCTTAATTTTTCCTTAAGTCGACTTAAGCAGCTGCTTAAGTCGACTTAAGGAAAGTGTAGTGTAGATGCAGAGTAAATTAAATTGACTTAAGCAAGCTTAAGTCGACTTAATTTGTAAGGGTAGACGCACCCAAGGTGTCCAGCCTGGGCATTCCAATACTTACTTCTCATGATGTCTTTCAGAGGTTCCCTCAAAGTGTTGCACCCTACCATTCCACCATTGATTAGTCATCCCTACTGCCTACTCAATTGCTTTTTCAAGGGCTTTTTCGTTATTGTCCACTTCCTCCTCTCTCTTCACTAAGTCACCTCTGATCTTCCAGTGCATCTATTGAACAGTGCACCTCTTTTTTTCTTTCCCATAATTTGATGTTATCACTGTAATCTAACATTGCTTCTTCATGCTCCTTGGTCCTAATTGATCTCCAGCAATCTCTGTAATGAAATTGCATGATCAAGTTTACTCTTCCTCTGTGGTAGACAGCTCGTCATCCTATATAAACTATTTATTGAAAATCACTGCCACATAACTAGTTGTGTTTGCTTTATTGTAAAACTTACAGTCACTCAAGTGTTTTGATGAAGTAGGAATCTGTCTTTGAAACTTTAAGCAGAATAACACTGTTGCTATTACTCAACGCTCATATTCTGACTTAAATAGCACTCTTAAATGTAAACAAGGAGTCCTATGGCACTTTTAAAGACTGTAAGTGGGTTACAGCCCACAAAAGCTTATGCCTTAATAAATGTGTTAGTCTTTAAAAGTGCCACAGGACTCCTTTTTTGTTTTGTTGAAATAGACTAACATGGCTATCCCCCTGGAACTCCTAATATATCTACATCCTGGATGAGTTTATTCAGGGGATTCTGAACTAGAATGTGTTCCAAGGTTGCATTGTCATCCAATGGATATGGAAATGTAGACTTCTGGCAATTCCTATGCTAAAACAGGCAACCCTTAAAAATAGACCATTTATGGAAGCAAATTCTAATAGACACACCATTTCCAATAAACTGTGTGGCCCCAGGACCAGTTCAAATCCTGTTTCATCATGACCAATTCTTGCATTCATCTCCTGAGATGACAATTTGATGTTGAAGTGATACAATTTCATAGAAATATACCACATAAATAATCTTTCAGTATCAAAACTGAGGGCACTAATAACTATTGCACACCCTACTTTCAGACTGAAAATGGTGGCTATCAGGTGTTGAGAATAATCCTGCCACATAGCTAGAATAGAATGTGCCTCAGGGACAGAACCAAAGCAAGACCAGTGTGTCCACTAGATGTATCACAGGCATGCAACTGTCTAAAGGTGTAATCGCTACACGTCAGGGCTGTACTCTCTGGGTTCATATTCCACCATGTGTTCTGCTTGCCATATGTATCAATGCTCAACTTTTCCAGTTCTTTAGTCAAGAGAGTTGTTTTTGCAACAACTCTTAATGATCAAACATTCCACGAACCATCTTCAGATGCTGATGTCATTGCAGAAGCAGGCACACCATCTTTGTATCAGGCGCTTCCCCCATGTGTGGTTTATGGAAGAAGCATCAGTATATGGTCTTACTCTGCATACAGTAGAAGATTTAAATGAATCTCAAAGTTTGGTTCCATTGTGAATAGCAGATAAAGCAGCTGAAATTTTATGTCATTTTCCCACCATGTGTTGAAGCTAGAGATGTTTTAGGGAGATGGCTTGCCGGGCCATCATCCAATCTCCCACTTCGTCCAGCCTTGGGACCAGCATTAGAAACAAGTAACTACTGATGTGTCTCAGACATAGTATACATCATTTAATTATTTTAAAAGAATCCTATTTCATATTAGGGATGACTCTAATGAACACAAGCTAGTGTAAGGATGTAAGCAAGGTTAGGAATCTGAAAGCCTCTCTTGCTTAGTAGCTAAGTAGGGAGGGGAGCCACTGATTTACCTGTGCTTTGTATTTGCAAGACACTCAGCATAATTTCACCCAGAGGCTGGGCATGATGGGAGTTGGTATGTGTGACTGGTTCAAATCCTCTAAATCTGGTGTTTTATCAGAAGGGGGAATGGAAATATTGCTCTTTCATGATATGCCACCCTTTGATTGTATATCTGTTATTGACCAAGGAGCTGATGGAAAAGTCACCATCAGCAACAGAGAACTTGGAAAAGTGAGCAACCCTAGTTTTCAGAATTGTAAAATGAGGTGGGGAGGGGTGTGAGCACTAGCTCTGCTGGAGCTGTGCCTTAAGTCAACACCTATTTCCCCACCCATTGTTAAAGAATAGACCTAAAGATTCCTTGTAGGGGCTCTATTGTTATCTTGATTGAGCTGGAATCACCAGGGAAACAGAAACTTCCCAGTGAGCTGAAATCACTGATGAGGAGCTGAAAACACTAGGGAAGCAGAAACTTCCCAGCGAGCTGAAATCACTAGGGAAGCAGAAACTTTCCAGCAAGCTGAAATCACTAAGAGTAGACAGCAGGCGGAGCCAGCAGACAGCAGGTGTGATCAGCAGGCGGTGTGGCGGAGCCAGTGGACAGCAGGCAGAGCCAACGGACAGCAGGTGTGACCAGCGGGCGGTGCAGCGGAGCCAGCGGACAGCAGGCGGAGCCAGTGGACCAGCAGGTGTGAGCAGTGGGTGGTGCGGTGGAGCCAGCGGACAGCAGGTGTGACCAGCGGGCAGTGCGGTGGAGCCAGCGGACAGCAGGCGGAGCCAGCGGACAGCAAGTGTGACCAGCGGGTGGTGTGACCAGAGGCCAGCAGCAGAGCCGGCGGACCCAGACAGCGTCTGCGGACAGCGGATGTGAGTGGCCAGTGGGTGGTGGAGCAGACCTTGAGGTGGCAGAGGACAATTGGAGGGGAGGACTGAGGGCTGACTCCCCCTTCTCCCCTTAGTGGTGAAATGAGTTCTGTCTATTGGGTTTTGTGGGAATCTTTGCACTGTATCCCAACCAGTGCTGCGTTTTGATGTTGCTTTTATTTAGCCTTATTAAAAGTCTTGTATGTTACACTCAGACTTGTGCTTGCGAGAGGGGAAGTATTGCCCTTCTAGGGCGCCCAGGGAATGGTGTGTAATTTCCCAGAAGACTGGGTGGGGGCTCGAGCTAATTGGTGATGTGACATTATTTGGGAACCCCTAGGAATAGAACCCGGTCCTTTGCCGCTGCCGTCACGGCCTGGCAAAGGGGTTACACTAGTAAATTGAGTTAAATTTTAGAACACAGATATTTTCCTTGTGGCCAGCCAAGTAGTGTTAGGATGTACAGTATCTATATTTCCAAGACACGTAGATCTATTTTAATATATATAAAATCATACACTTTCCGGTTCATAAGTGCAGGAAGTGCTGCTGTCATTTGTGTAGTGCTGAGAGCAGCCTAATCTCCTTAAAAGCCAATAGAAACACAAGGTCACTGGCCTGAAAGCTTAAGTCTACACACCCACAAAAAGGACTAAGGAAAGGAAGCAATAGGAAAGAGGCCTGATGGAATGGTGAAAGTAAAACATTTACTTCATGATTTTATATGGATTTTTTCTAGCACATCTACTTTATTCTGTTTATGATTTTCATGTATCTGTTGGTTTGCACCTGTGCAATGGGATAACTGAGTGGAGTTTATAGATCTTTGAAATGCATGGTCTAGCCATCAGAACATAAGACTGGGAGCAAACAACTCTTGAATTCTAATTCCAGCTGTAAAAGATTTCCTCTGTGGTCCTAAGCAGTTCACAAAACGTGTGCGCTTCATTTTCTGTCCCTCGAAAACTGAGATTATAATAGTATTTACCTACTTCCCTGGGGGTGTGTTGTGAGGAATAATTAGTTAATGTTTGTAAAGCATTATTCAAGTTCCATGTACCACTCTTGTTAAGGAAATAAGAGAACTTAATTTAGAACTTTAGTTTTAAAATAGGGTTTTTTTTAATTAATTAATTTCCTTTTATTTTTATATAAAAATTTGATTACAAAGAATTTTAAAAAATAATTGCAAGATATAACATACTGAATACGTAAGTTTGGTGTTCACAAATTGAGTGAATCTCCTAGATTGATTTATTCCTGTAACTTCTAACTTCAAAGTAGTAATAGAAGATACCAGATACAGCAGAATTTGTCAAGCCTTACCGCACACACTGATGCAACTTCTCACTATCATGCACCCATTTAAAAAGATTTGCTTAAAAAAAACTAATAAAAAATTTACTCTGATAATAGTGTCAAGAAATTAAAATAAGAACATCTTAGATTCAGTTTATTTCATGGAACTATGGAATTATACACCTCTACTTATTTTATTACTTGATTTTATTTAAAACGTGTGTGTGTGTATGAAAAATCATATACCATATCCTTGATTATAGGTGCCTTTGTCATAATTAAAAGTAGAATTTTGTAAAGATAAAACTGGCAGCTTTTCTAAAATTAGCCAAAAAGTATAACCAGTTAGCTAGATCAAATATAAACAATCCCTCCCAATTCTACAACTTTTACCAATACCTACCCAGCCTTCCCAAGCTCGGGCTCAATAAAATCATGCTGTTTTGCATCAGGGAGGAGAAAGAGTGAACTCCAAAACAGAGAGGCTCTCCTAGAGTACACCATGCTGGAGGTTCCCATTCTTTTATATCCCAAGAATTCTAAGGGCATGTCTATACTTAAAACACTACAGTTGCATACTGGTTCTCCCATCAGCATAGGTAATCCACTTCCCCAAGAAGCGGTACCTAGGTCCACAGTAGAATTCTTCCATCTACTGTCTACCCTGGAGCTTAGGTCGGTCCACCACTCAGGGATGTGGATTTTTGACAACCCTGACTGATTCAGTTAAACTGACCTAATTTTCTAGGCCAGGCCTCAGATGAGTTCCTTTAATGATAGAGTCATAGGGACAAAGGTGTTCTCTCAGATAGGCAGGTATCAAGCCATTCAAGGCTTTGTAAGTCAAATTCTACTTTTCAGCAATACCTGGAAATCAATTGGTTTAGTACCATGTACAGCTTGTGAACTACACGACTTTCTAATAAGGCAGCAACCCTCTGTGCCAACTTCAATTTCTGGGTTGATTTAAGATGTAATCTTTAGAGTACATTGCAGTAGGCTATTAAAGAGAGATGATAGAGATATGGGTAACTAGTCAGGTTTGTATCCAAAAGAAGTGGTCAGAATAGCCAAGCCAGAAGCTGATGAAAGGGTTTCTAGACACCAGTGATGTATGATCGTTTATCAGTAATACCCACAAATTGAGAAGTACTAATAAAGCACAGAAATGCACCTTGAAATAAAGAGGCATATATAATCCTCTTTTTTATCTTCTGGTAGCTTCCTCAAACCTTCCCTATATTTACCTCTTAACCAATAACAAGAGCTGGGTCAAATATGACAGGGAAATAGTGGAGTGTCATTAGCATAGTGAAAACACTGTTAAGTCCGTGCTTTCTCACCAGGTCTCTCAACATCTTCATATACACAAAAGGAGGGGGGGGGGGGAAACAGGAGGGAGAAATAAGAAAAATTGTTCTGTCTTAATCCCTTATTATCATAGCTTTTCTTATAAATACAAAATCTTTAACTAGGAAGTTACAGATATTATGTTCTTATTATGCTTCCTATTATTGGAACACTTCCCACATTTATGTCATATATATATACACACATGAAGGCATCTGTCACTTTTTTTATTGTCTTGGGGGTTCTCTCAAAGCTAAGAACTCTCAATTCATAAACTTAGTTGATTTTACAGTACTGCATAGGTTGAATTATTAACAAACCATCTTTGTATTTATTTCACAGCTGATATAAGTACAATAGTGCTTATTTAGTAGTGGTAAAATGTTACTGGAAAATGATATTAAGATATAAACAAACCTTTTCAAATAAAATGTATGTAAGACTAAAGTATACCTGTATTAATTAAAATATTGAATGTATAATTAAATGTAAATGGGCTGAAAAGGTGTTTGGAATAAATCACATTTTTTGATTCATATTATGAAACCATTGCTCATTGGAATAAATAGCGCTATGTTCCCTCACAGTTGTGATGTTTAGATTACTTGACATTTCTCAAGATTTCTACATCCTTTGCAGTCATAATTACAATAGAAGTTTGGACTGAATGTTTTTAATTTATTGAAGGTTTATTTAGTCCTCTTTCTCAAGAGCACAGAAAGGACTAAAATCAATCTGAGAATGTTTACCACTAGGGTTCTGATGACCCAGGTCATATTGTTGTCTTGAATCTCTTGTGTCTCTCATCCTCAACTGAAGGCAAAAAATGGCTTAATCTTGTGGGGTTAAATAAAAGAAGGAATGCAATGCAAGGAAGATTCCTTTTAAGCAAGCAACACAGAACATGCAGTGATGACTGAAAGTGCCTGTGGGCATTTGGTCCCTATTGGTTCTCACATCAAATGCAATGATGCCCACAGATAGCCTGTATTGTTGTCAGTTAAATGGGATCATGAGTGTCTGAAAGGTGTTTGAGAATGAACTGAAAATCATTTTCACAAGTGGATGATTACTTCTGCCACATGTTAACCGAACTCTATCAGAATGGCCCAGATTTTTGAGACTGCATTAATTGCTCTTTCAACCTTGACTGAGGTTTCTCTTTAAGAAAGCCCTTTGCTGGACTAAACTGCTATATGTATTGATTTTTCTTTCTATATTTTTCATTGTTTGTGATAAGTGAAGCCTTGTAAAAGTAGAGGATTTATCATTCAAGATGTAGATTGATTGCTTCATTCCTTAGAATAAAAAGCTGAACTAAAAATGATCTATTTTGAAGTAATAAGTTCTTTTCTGTTTTTAACATCAGTGAATAGTTCCAGTATTCCAAACACAATTAGATTTTTCAGCTATTCATTAGTGTTGTATTTTCATCAAAAAGTAAATCCCTGAACTCTCACAGTGTGAATTTAGAGCAAATAATCTTTTGATACGTATGCCAGCACATAACTGAAACTAATTTATAATATTTAACAATAGTTTTCAATTTTTGTAATATCTAGGTATGTACTTCTAAAAAACTTTAAGCTTAGAGAGAGAGAGAGAGAGAGAGAGAGTGTTGATTTAGTGAAGACAATTTTCTCACTGCAAATATTTCAGCAACAAAACGTTCAGTTTATTAGTTTCCATTTTAGATAAAAGACTACTGAATCTATAGTCATCTCACTGCCCTTCCATTGTGATATAAATAAAACCAGCATCCATCAGTTTTTTCTCATCCAGAAAATTAATTATAAAAATTCCATGAAGTGTGTATGAATTGTATTTTTGTTGTTGGAAAAATACTCCAAGCAGGATAGAATAGATAGTTTAATCTATGACTTAATTGATTATAATTCAACTCTGAGTTGTACAAATCAGCGCTTTATGTGGATGAAAAATAAAAAGGCAAATGTCACATGTTCCTTTGACAAAACAAACATTTCAAGGCTATTATTAAAACAGAAAACGTAAGGTTTTATTTTCTAAGACTAACCCATAGAACGCAGTTCACTTCTGAACCCTATTGTTATTCCCCTTTTGTGAGGATATTGAAGATAGCCAAGAGGGACCTTGGTTTGCAATGATTTCACGTCTTTCCTTCTCCTAAGATCTGCTACTGAAATCTCAGGTCTCTTTTGTCACCTCAGGGAGTTGGCCCTTTTAGCTTTTGTCCACACTGGTTGCTGGTCACAATTTGAGAAACTAAAATTCCTGCAAATTCCCAACATTAAATTTCCAAGTGCTGCTCCATGCAAAGTGAACATTTAACTTTTTATGATGTGACAGGAGTTTTCACATGTGGAATGAATATACAATATATCCCATGGTGATTACTGAAATGTTCTACAGTAGGAAATAGCTCTTCCCTTTAGGGACAATGTTGGAAGAGAGATTAGTAGTTTAAGATTATTGCTTTGTGTTTATAGTGAATTGTAAACCAAATGCCATAAGGCTTTGCTTCTCTACGTTAAATCCCAGCTTTGTGTCAATAGTGCTAATTTCTTTGTTACCTAATCCAATGTAAGAACAGCAGATTTTAAAGTTAAGTAGGCAACATTTTCCTCTCTCTTCCCTCTTCCCAAAGAAAGCTGTTATTTAACATCTTACGTTGGTTGGACCTACTAGAGGAAAAAGAGCATGTACTGGCTTTTTCTCCCTATATTTTTTACTGGTTTTGAACTGATGGTAAATTGTGAAAATTGGGAGCATTTAAATGACAGTATTTAAAAAGAGTAGCAGATCTGGTCTTCAAACAGAAGTTTTAATTGTGAACAATCAACATGTGGGAAGTTTAAAAAAAAAAAAAAAAAACGCCACTTTTTTTTTTTTTTTGTTATAGGAAGATTCATTCAGAAATCAAATGTTCAGGTGTTCATTTGGTCTTAGAAAAGACATCTAGTGCAGGATGCTCATTTTTTTGCTGCAACCCAAATGGATTGTAGGCCTAAAATCATCACTGGCAGTCATGAAAGGATTATCCCATAGTAAGGGGATCCTCCGCCGGGACAGAGGTGGCTCCTTCTGTACCCATCTAAGGGTATGTCTACACTGCAGGTAGGCAACCGTGGCTGACCTGTACCAGATGACTCGGGCTTGTGGGGTCGGTGTAAGGTGCAGTTTAATTGCACAGACATCTGGGCTCCGGCTCCAGGAAGCTGCAAGGTGGGAGGGTCCCAGAGCTTGAAGCCAGAGCCAAAATGTTTACACCACAATTAGAGAGCCCTGCAGTCTGAGTCCCAGTCAGTTGACACTGGCGAGCCACAGATACCTAATTGCAGTGTAGATGTACGCGAAGAGGCCCACACACAACAGCATGTGAGCATGGCCAGGATGTTGCTGTGTCTTGTAATTTCCAGCTGTTTATTCCCAGCTGCTGTGTAGGCCCCATAAGGCCATTGGCATGGCTCCTCTGAGTTATGCCAGAAGACTAGCTTGGCAGGGGGCAGGCACAAGATTGAGAGATAACAAAGGTCACCTGCGCACCCCCATTTCGTGAGCTGCAGAGTGCTCTCTTTTGTCCTCCAAGCCGAGAGCAGTATTCTGTAGATGTTTTTGTTGTTATTCTTCAGACGTGTTCATTCATACTTTTCCCTCCCAGAAACATGATCATTGAAATGAAAGAAATTACAAGGGAGAAGAATTGGTATGTGTTGGCAAAAAAGAATAAATGTTCCAACCTGGGGGAATGCGCTTGCTTCTTTTAAAGTATATATGAGAAGGAAAACAAGTCACATTACGCATTAGAGTATGTTTCTGGCACACTGTGTGGTAAATACATATATTATTGGGAAACACTATAAATTCTCACATAAAATACAGTTAAATATGTGTTCCCAGTATGCCCCTTCTTTGACCGGTCTGATTTATACACCCCATTTCTTAAACTTCCTTTTTATTGAATTTAAGATAATCATACAATTGAGAGAAGATGGGAATTACACAGCAGGCCATAGAGTATTCAGACAGAACGCAATCATACAGCAGTCCAGCAAACAAACCTGTGGTACACAAACCAAATTGCCTGATCTCACCAGCACAAAAAACCCTACGGTACTCAAGTAAAGTAGAATTCTTACACATTTACCAGGGCATGAACTAAGGGAAGATAACTCCATGTTTTAATAATGAGAAAAGAGATCTAGTGTGTGATATAACAACATGATTGCAGCCTGATTAAAAAAACAGTTGAGTTCTACAAATTCCCAGTGGGCAAAAGTTAAACCCTTCACCTGTAATAACTATACAGTGCAAGAATCTGTTTAGAAACAAGTGCATTTCCTATCTTCCTGTACAAATGTGCATGGGAGGAACAAATTAATGCTTACACCTTACTGCTGATGGTACAGATCAAGGAAGAGATGGAGCTGGAAAAGGCAGCAGAAACCAGATAATCACAAGGAACCATAGTCCCAACCACTTGGACCTCAAGCAATTGTCCCCTCTTTGTTCATGGCTGCATGTTATAGTCAGTTCCTGTACTATCGTGAACTCAATGCCTCCATTACACTACATGGCCAAGAGCAGGGAGATCGTTGGCGTTGGGCCACCAGGGCTCATGCCCCGAATGTTTTGCCCCGAGCCCTGAGCTGTAGCAGCCTCCCTGCTTGCGTTAGCCAAGCTAAACTCAGGCTATGTACACACGAGAACATTTGTCCCACAATAAGTTATTGTGGGACCAGGAAAGTGCTATAAATATAGCGCTTTCTTGCGTACACACGTGCTGTTTCTTTCGCAAAGGAGCATTCACTGGGTGAATGCTCCTTTGTGAAAGAAGAGCAGTGCATGGTGGGCACCTGTCCCACCACGCACTGCCCACAGCCAGCCCCCTAGCCCAGCTGCAGGGCTTCCGTTGGCAGCAGGGGCTGCATTGCCAGCCACCGCTGTCATCCGAAGCCCCGAGGCTGAGCTGGGGGCTGGCCTGAACTGGCGAGGGTTCGAGCCGGCCCCCCAGCTCAGCTCCCGGTCTTCGGGTGTCAGCAGGCACCGGCGCTTAAGCGCCGGGCGCCTGCCAAAACCCGAACCTGCTCGAGGTTCGGGTGGCGGCAGAAGCTCCAGCGGAGCTTCTCCCACCACCCAAACCCCTGGACTGAGCTGTGTGGCCAGAGCTTCTGCCGCCACCCAAACCCCGAGCTGGTTCGGGTCTCAGCAGGCGCCGCAGCGCTTAAGGAGCTGAGCTGGGGGGGCCAGCTCAAACCGGCGTGGGCAGCTGGTTCAGGCCAGCCCCCTAGCTCAGTCCAGGGGAGCTGCCAAACCAGGCAGCTCCCAAAAATACTCAATTTCACTGCTCTGCTAGAGCAGTGAAATTGACATATATGTCAATATCACTGCTCAGCTAGATCAGTGAAATTGACATATTTGACAGCTCCAATGTCCCAGAGTGGCCTCGATTGGCACTCTGGGACATTTCTGGAGGCTGTCTACTGCGCAAAATGAGTACGCACGAGCATTACTGCAGAACAGCTGTTCCGCAATAATGCTACCACTCTCGTTTTGAGTGGTTTAACTGTTGCGCAGCAAGAGGGTGTTGCCACGCAACAGAGAAATTGATAGTGTGTACGCTATTGGCTTTATTGCATGGTAAGGAGCCATACCGCGCAATAAAGTGATCGTGTGTACATAGCCTCAGGGAGACTGCTCTCTCTGTTCAGTTAAGTGCTACAGGCTGGGAGCTGGGTGTTTTTAAATCCCCTGCAGGGAAAGCCTTACACCTGGATGGGTGGGCACTTAAAAAATGACTTGCAGAAAAGGTGAAGTGTTAAGTGTTACCTATTTTGCACGTCATTGCTATCTGGAAGTCTGTGTACTGAGTAAACTTTAACCTTTTCCTACCTAACCTGTCTGAATTTTGTTGGGGGAAGGCAGGTGCTTTTACCGTTTTCGGCAGGGAGCCATGTCTGAGCAGTGAGCACTAGCAGGGGCAATGTTCAGTGGGTCCCCTGTGCTCCCTAGGGTGCAGCCAATGTGCCATTGTACCTGGAGTCCCTGGGCCCCAATCCTGCCTGGTCAGGTTCCTAACATTCCCCAGCCTTCCCCATCTCTCCCCCCTGTGCGTGACTTTGAGGCTATGTACACACGATCAGATTAAAGCGCAACATGGCAATCGCGCTATAAAAAACACGTGACCTTTATTGCGGGATAGCGCGTACACACGTCGCTCCTTGTAACGCAACAGAATTCTTTGCAATATCATGGTGTAGCACAATGAATTCTGGGCACCTATCCCATAGTTCAATTTTCCCTGAATCGGCTCTTGGAATCATGGGATGAAGGAAAGGAATGCAAAGCGCCATGGGTAAACTCTCAGTTTCCCGTGGTGCACTGTGTTCCCCTTGTGTCTTCCTTGTTGCCAATAGCAACTCGCGCCTATTTTCAACAGTTCAGTGATGCACCGCACCACTTGCGAGCAATCACAACAGCGACAGCATGGATCCTGCTCTGATCTCCACTGTCGCCTTCAGCATTCTAAATACATCTCGGCTGGTTGCTCAGTACGCAATGAGCTCCGAGTCAGAAGAGGATGCTGAGGAGCAGGGGCTGATCGATGCCATGCAGAGCAACAGCACTGCATTGCTCAGCTCCTTCACTGATCATCTGCACACGGTGCAACGCCGTTTCTGGTCGCGAGAGACAAGCATCGAGTGGTGGGATCACATTGTTATGCAGCTGTGGGATGATGAGCAGTGGGTACAGAACTTTCGAATGTGGAAAGCAACCTTTCTGGAACTGTGTTCAGAGTTGGCCCCTGCCCTGCGACGTAAAGACACCAACATGAGGTCAGCTCTAACCGTGGAGAAGTGTGTTGCGATTGCTGTCTGGAAGATGGTGACTCCTGACTGCTACCGGTCAGTTGCAAACCAGTTTGGAGTCGGGAGGTCCACTGTCGGATTAGCCCTCTCACAAGTGTGCCGAGCCATCAATCATGTTCTGCTACGGAGGACGTTGACGTTGGGCAATGTTCGTGAGATTGTGGATGGCTTTGCTGCCATGGGATTCCCTAACTGCGGGGGAGCGATAGACGACACACACATCCCTATTTTGGCTCCAGACCATCTCGCGACTGAGTACATTAACAGGAAGGGCTACTTCTCCATGGTGCTGCAAGCACTCATGGATCACAAGGGGTGTTTTATGGACATCAATGCTGGGTGGTCGGGAAAGGTGCATGATGCCACAATTTTCAGGAACACTGGTCTGTATCAGAAGCTGCAAGGGGGTATCTTCTTCCCTGATCAAAAAATTACAGTGGGGGATGTGGAGATGCTCATAGTCATCCTTGGAGACCCAGCATACCCAGTGATGCCATGGCTCATGAAGCCGTACACCGATAACCTAGGTCGCAGCAAGGAGCGGTTCAATTACCGCTGCAGAATGACTGTGGAGTGTGCCTTCGGCCATTTAAAAGGGCGCTGGTGATGTTTGTATGGGAGGCTGGACTTGGCGGAGGACAACATCCCTGCTGTGATTGCGCCGTGCTGTGTCCTTCATAACATTTGTGAAAGTAGGGGAGAAAACTTTTCCCTGGGGTGGGCTCTGGAGGCACAGCGCCTCGAGGAAGCATACGAACAGCCAGCCACTAGGAGTATTAGGGGGGCCCAAGGAGAAGCTGCTCGCATAAGGGAGGCACTCAGGGACCATTTCAATGATGACCTCCCCTAGTTAACTTCCAGGACGCATCAGGTGCACCTTATGAGATTTTCACTGTGTACAAATAAAGCCACTCTTCAAATTATTTGTCACTGTTTTTATTAAAACCTAAAGGGGGGGGTTACAGGTGGGTGTAGCTGCAGGTCCCTAAAAAGTAGCTCTGGGGGGGACTGGATGTTGCAGTGTACCAGGGGGATGGGTGGCCTTCAAAGAAATTCTTTGAAGGACTATGGGGTGTGGGAGGCAGACACGGCTGAACTTTATGGAGTGGAGCCTGTACATTAATCGCCTGGATCTGCAAAGCAATCATGCTCTTGAGCAGTTCTGTTTGCTCCTTCATGACGCTTATCAGTTCGTCCCTGTGTTTCTGCCTCCTCTGTTGGGATTCCTCTCTCCAGGCTCGATTCTCCCTCGTGGATTCCTGTGCTGTTTTCAGCAGGTCCTGAAACATATCCTCCCTGTTTCTTCGAGCACGCTGCCAAATGTTTCTCATGCAGGCAACCGGGGTAGACACCAGCCTTGTGAAGGTTGAATCTAAAAAAGATAATAATAATAAAGCTGTTGTTAAGACAGAGCCTAGATAACCAATGTAACTTCCAGTAGCACATTCCACTGGAAGGTGCAGGGCAGTCAACATCCTATGCTTTGCTGAAGCGGACAAGGTACGTCCTAATAGAAAGCTTACTGGGGGCTAACATTCTGCACAGGGCACACAGATGGAACCCAATATCTCTCTCCTCAGAGTACCCCTGCCAGCTAGATTACATATCCTCCATGCCACTGGTTGCAAGCCAGGACCATATGCTGCTGCACTGTGTGCTGCCATGGTTCCCAGGGCTGTGCTTTGCAGCTGGCGAGGCAGAGTATCCGTCTTTGGGAGCGTAGACACAAATGCTCTCCCATCTAACCTGAGTAGTAGGCTCTGTGGGTACATCAAGGAAACCTTTACTGACCTAAATACAGATGATTTTTTGACAATCACTGCTTGTGTTGATGCACTTCTAATGAATGCAGAGTAAAGAGCGTGCACAGCGGGGACTGAGACAGCAAGCACCCCCGCCCCGGACAATGATATTTTAGCAGGACCCATAGCTGCACGAAAGAGAAACTTTCCAGAACCCCCCCTCTGCCGCCTCAGAGGACACGCTGTAATTCATGTCTTGGGTGGACGTCTCAGCGGGGGTGCAGAAGAGCTCCTGGCTGCACGCTGTTGTGCTTTTCTCCAGGTCATCCTCCATCTCCTCCTCCTCATCGATCACATCCTCATCCTGCTCGGGTCTGGCATTCACTGGATGAGGGGGGGCCGATGGGTCCACGGGACTCTTTGCAGTGGTTGTGGGGTCCCCACTGAGGATGGCTTCTATCTCCTTATAGTACCTGCATGTAGCAGGCGCTGATCCCGAACGGCGGTTTGCCTCCTTCGCTCGGTGATAGGTTATTCTTAGCTCCTTCACCTTTGATCTGCACTGCACAGTGTCTCTATCATGCCCTCTCTCTGACATGGCCCTAGAAATTATGCCAAATGTATCATAATTTCGCCTGCTGTCGCGTAGCTGCACCTGCACAGCGGACTCTCCCCAGATGCTGATCAGGTCCAGCACCTCTGCCGTGCTCCAAAGGGGTGCACATCTTCCACAATGGGCCACCATTGCTACTGGTGATCGGAGCTGCACTCCACTCCACGAGGAAGAGAACAGGAAGTGAAACAGACAAGAAATTCGAAAATCCCGGGAATCAGATCAGGGCGGGGACTGTTTCGTCATGGCCACAGAGCGGGTGGGGGGAAGACCAGAGAGGACGACTTTGGAATGCTGGGACAGTTCTGGAGGCCAATCATTGCGCGGTAAGCGTACACACAAGTGGAAAGGCGCAACAGCTGTTCCGCGTTAACTGCTACCACCCTCATCGAGGTGGTTTTTGTATTGCGCTACAACAAGGCAGTTAACGCGCAACAGCCCTATTGCACGTGTGTACGCTGTTGTTGGTATCGCGCGGTAATGATTGTTAATGCGCGATAAAGTGATCGTGTGTACAAGGCCTGAGTAACATTAAGCTATAATGATGTTCTTGTATTGTCTATGTTGTTTTTAGTGATGTCAGAAAAAAGTTTACCATGTCAGTTTAAAAAAAAAATCAACTTCACTTCTTCATGTCAGTAAAAGCTAAAATGCAAGTTTGGCAACCCTGAGCCACTGTTTCCAAATGTGGAAATGTTGGGCTGACCAAGGAATGGGAGTACTTTGGGGGGAGGAATGGATAGATGGGGGGTGGCGATGTAGGGGTGGCCTTCCCAGAGGCATGGTGTAGCTAAGGAAGGGAGCAGGGTAAAAGGCAAATGAGGGAGGAATGGGAGGGTTCAATTGGGAGTCTCTGGGGGAAGAAGGGGCAAAGGCATTCACAGAGGAACCTGATGGGAAGAAGTGTTGGTTATTAGAAAATAGAGCTGTGAAAGGAAACTTGGGGGTTGGGGTATATGTAGGGCTAAAATATATGCCTCCCTAAGTCATGCATAGGTGTCTGTGGGGGAGGGAGTAAATGAGGAGTGGGGGACTGTGGGAACTGGGAGTGAGGGGTTTCGTTTAGGCTGAGAGGGAAGTAGAGGTAGCTGGGAGGGCTGGGCGGGGGTGCTGGACCTGATTCAAATGGGCTGTTATAGGGGGATGTTTCTAGGGTATCTTTGGGGACCAATGAGGTGTTCCAGACCAGCAGGAGTGTACATAGAAAGTCTGGATGGCTGGGATTTATTGGGGGGTGTATGGGAAAGATGTATGGGGTGTAGCCTGGGGGAGTATATCACAGGGTCTCTGGTGTGTATCTAAGTAACTTGGAAATGAAATGGGGGCAGGAGTGTTTGGGGGTTACTGTGGCATCCATTCCTGGGGGATTTAGTGGAGGGTGCTGGATGCCCAGTCTTGGGAGTGTTGGGGTGTATGCTGGAATCAGGAGCCTGTCACGGGCTCTGGGTGGCACGTGGCAGCCACCTCTGCCTTTCCTTCCCATGGTGGAGAAGCTGGGAGGGGGCAGCCTTGGGCTTGCACAAAAGCCAAAGGGGCGGAGGGTAGTTCCTGAAGCCTGGCAAGGTGGAGGAAATAGCGGCAGGGGGTTCGGAAGCTGAGTGAGGCTGGGGATATGGTGGAGGGTGGGTGGAGCCCTTGCCCCAAATCTTTTTCCTATGTAGCAACACTCCTGGCCAAGAGACACAAAATACACAATAGAGAGTTAATAGAGAGTCTTATTTTTCTGGAGCAGTTGACAGTAGAGCAGTATACTTCTTAGCTCCTCCTCTTGGGTTCTCTCCTTCCCATATCCTGCCTTTGCTTGATGAGGCAAGGTCTACAAATCCTACAGTGAGTTTTTATCCTTGCTTGTACATTTAGAGGCAGAATTAGCTCTGTCGGTTAACAGGAGGACGTAGCCTGTATCCTCTGAAGGGCAAATCAGTGTGTTTCTACCTCCTTAATTGCAGGTAGACAAATCTCCTGCTCTAGAACTTCAAGTTTGAAACCATTCAGATTCTTGGTACACTGATTCTCCTCAGTGTTTTAACCCAAGACTGTCCATTTGCAATGCTGTCTACTCAGACTCATGTGGGTCTTTATTCAAGGACATTTTAATAGCACTCTTTCTTGATTTTCTCTTTTCCTTTTGTCTGAAGATAGAGATTTGCTCACCAGACTTTGGGACTGGAATTCCCAGCACTCTCAGAAAAGGAAAATGCAAAATCAAGAATCCAAAATCTGTGACCCCCTGTGATGCCTGTTATGGCACCATCAATGCTGAGGGCTCTTCTCATTTTGCCTAGGAGTGTGGGTCATAGAAGATAGAGTTGGGAGGAACCTCATGAGGTTATGTAGTCCAGTCCCCTGGGTTTCTCTTTGGCATCTATAATCTGTGTGGGATCTTCAACACCTTCACCAGAGTTTTTGGCCCTGAAATATGCCCTTTTCTGGGGAATGCTCTGTGAGTCCAGCCCCAACAAATCCAGACACTGTGCTTGGTTCTGTGAACTGCCCTAATTACCCTGAGTGCAGGTTGGCAGGCTCATTGGGACAGCTGTTTGGGTGAGAGTTTGCATTGTTCTCACTCAGGAGAGGGAGGAAGTGTTGTTTTCTGGGTTCTTGGGGAAATTAATTTCAAACCACCTTCTTTTGCCCACAGGCTCTGTGACCTTCATGGACAGGCTTCCCATCCCCGTGATTTGGAATCTGACAATCATTTAAAAAAAATCAGCCATAAACTTGCTGCTCCTCTTTATCCTTCTGCTGCCTCTAAGATAACTACAGTGTTGTTCTGCCATCCAATTACCAAAGCCTCAAATTTCCTGTTGATAGAAACAAGAAGTCCAGTTTTTTATTCTCTGTACCAGATGAATCAGTATTTGGGAGCTTTAGTTTTATTTACACTAAAAAGAATGAAGTCTTGTTTTCTGGATGGCAGTTTGATCATCTTCCCAAAGTTGGTATTATGGTTGATGGTATACATAAGTTACTCACAGTCAACAGTGTTGGAGAAGCAACAGGAAAAAAAATTAGAAATACAAAATAAATCTGCCTTGGCAAAAAGGACAAGCCTGCAATTTAATTCTTTGACAGAAACACACGCATGTGTAGCCATAAGCGTTGTAATTTGTGAAATTGTGTTGCTGTTCTGCATCTTTCTTTTTTCAGTGTTTTGGCTTCTTTAAAGGAGGCAAGCAGATTAGCCTTTTTAAATATCAGTGCAATCAGTTTGTGTCTGCTACTCTGTCGTATTTTTAATTACAGTCTAATTTTGAATGAAAGGGAGTATTTATGCACTTTCATTTGTAATTGCTTGAACAAATAGGAGAGAAAGTTATTCCTGTTGAGAGATGACGTTGCTTATTTTAAAGGGAGGCTTGATAGTAATAGTTTTCATTGGCTCTTCTTAATATCACATTGGTGATTCACAGAGAACATTTTTTTTTTAATTTGGCAGGTATTTATATGCTCTTGGGCAGAAGGTTTGGAAAAGATGGAAAAAGCGCTACTTTGTTCTTGTTCAGGTTAGTAGTTTCTTTGTCCACCATATTTGGACGGTGAAGTTTCAGAAAATGTACACTCAGACTGGTAAAATTCCAGTTGTCTTACCTATGATTTCTACGCTCTTCAAGCACTGTGTTCTCCTTTGTAAATATGTATCTTCAATTTATGTTCATTGAACTCCTCCAGATTTCTTAGCATCATCAGTTCTTTTTATTTGTAATATGCCCAGTGAACAAAATTGTGAGGGCCCGTGACATACGCATAAACCAGATCCTGCTCAGAACTTTCAGTGTAAGAGTCCAATTTAAAGACATAATTGAGTGAAGTTCTATGGCCTTGAATTGTCCCATTGATCATGTCCTTTTCTAGTAGTATTTAGTTAATTAGCATTACTGTGTTACAATTTCTTGATGTTTTTGTTTTGAATATATATAATCTATATTGTTTCCTTTCTGAGGTTAGCCATTTAATCATATAATCAGAGAACTATAGGGTTAGAAGGTCCACAAGGGTCATCTACTCTAAATCTGCCAAGAAGCAAGATAAGTTGTGTCTAAACAATTCAAGACAGATGGCTATCAAGCCTTTTTTTTAAAAAAAATCACCAGTAAAGGAGTGTCCATGACTTCCCTAAATAGTTTGCGTCATTGTCCTAGTGTTCTTACAGCTGGAAAGTTTTTCCTGAGCTTTAATCTAAATCTGCTATGGTGTAGTTTGAACCCATTGCCTCTTGTCCTGCCCTCTGTGGCAGGAGAGAACATTTTTTCTTAATTTTTTTTAATATAGACTAGAAAATAAGAATAATAGTAATGGTAGATAGTACAGGGCTGCTCTTACTAATGTCAACACAGATATGCTGAGGTGATATATCATAACCTTGTTTTCAAATCCAGACCTGTAAGAATCTCTGGAATTCCAGTGAGTTGTAACACAACTAAACCTATGAATAATAGCTTTGGAATAGAAATGCATATAGTTCTTGCATAAGTTGTCAGAAAAATGAATTATTTTAATGAATGTTTTAAAAAAAATCAACACTCCATTTGCAGATACTGAGGGTGATGCTTGTGTTCAGGTCATGGTTGAAAATGTGATGTACTTTAGAGTCATTCTTTTCCTATGTCTGTCCCTATTTTAACTGACGGAAAGGTGCTATGATGCTTGTGAATCTCCTTGAGCACGTGTGATTTACATTTTTGGTGGAGGTGGGGGGAGCTCATCAGCCCATAAATTTTTAAAAAGATGCATGCTTCTAAAACATTGGGTAACTACTTTACTGGAAACCCATCTCCTTCCTCTACCATTCTGTTGTTCATCCATGCTGAACTTCTCTCCTTTGCCGCTCCCATTCTGAGAGTTTACAGGAAGTTAAACAGAATAATAACCATCCCAGACAAAATCTTTGTTCAAGTGAAATTAAAAGTTGAAAGTACATGGGTCTGATTTTGTTCCCATTGAAGTCAGTGGTGTGGGATCAAGCTCCATACTATGACTTAAGGGTAAAAATCTTTAAGAATGCTCACTGAGGGGGGCGGGGTGGAGGAGGAGTAAGGACTTTTGTTAGCTTGACAAGTTCTTCAGAGGCTACTAAGACTGCCAGGGGAGGTCTTAGGGCCCCTGATGAGCCTGCTAAAGCTTACCGAGGGTAAGGATGACCCTGATGTGGCTATATAAGGCTTGCATGTGGAAAGTGAGGAGGGAATGGACTTCTTAAAGTATGCAGAAGAGAGAGAATGCCTCTCATCCTGCTGTTTCTCTTATACTTCCCTCCTGCAGCCCCTCTGCTCTGCTGCCCTCTATGTCATAAAAAGACTCTGCTCTCTTTCTGCCAGTCACCATTTTCTGTGAGCCTCCTAGACATGTAGAAAGTGAGCACCTTACCAGGCATGGAGAGTAGAGGTTGTGGAACAAACTTGGAAACTAGATAAATCTAGTCAACTGACTTGTTAACTGTCTCCCACTTTCTCTTCTCAAGCTAGACTCTGAGGGGAAAACATTACAAGAATCTTCTAATTGTGATGATTTTGTGCACTCCATGTCAGCACTTTATTTTGGCCCATATCAATAAAGTTGGTGCATGACGTGAGCATGACAGAATCATAACATGAATTAGCTACAAAAACCAACAGATATTGTGTGAAATCAAAATCAGCAGTACAGTCAGGCTCTGCTTATTGATGTGATCTGTGCATACAGCTTGTGTACAGTTCTCATTGAAAGATTTGAAATAAGCATGTAACAATGCATATCAACCTATTGACATTCTTGATGATCCCTCCCCCCTTTCTCTCTGTTTCTGTTATATCCATTTGACTTATATCATTAAAGTATTAAGCACTTAACATTCAGTTATGTGATAGAGGCCCTCAACATGGTTTGCATGTCGTCATGAAATATTACTCAACTGTGGTGTGAGTGCATGGTGTTGATTGTACATGAAACTAATGTGACTGACATGTCAATATGATAAGTTCTTTTTATTTAGAAATTATGCCTGGTCTAAGAAGGAAGAAAAAGTAGGCAGTTCTGTTATTTTATCTTGCTTTCTAGTTGGCAATATTTTCTTGCCCTAGTAAGCCAATAGAGATTCATTTCTATTAAATTATAATTGTAATTCATTCCTAGCTGTTGTTTTCATCATTAAATACCAGATGTCCATCTCCTCAGATACTGGTTCTCTTGTTATCGCAGACATCTAGGCTAAATCCTGCTGTCCTTTTTTGAGCAGAAGTCTTTAGAAGTTTTGACCAAGTAAAGGTGTATAAGATTTGGTCCTGTATATCTTAGCTATAAGGCCTTCAAGAAAGAATTCATTTTGAACAATGGACCTTTAAATCACTTCTCTCTAGAGATTCATAAAAGTGGGTTGAAAAGATTCTAAACATAAAGTACTTCATTCTTTCCTGTTTTTGATCTGCAGACAAAATAAAATTACTGAACATAATTAAGTCCAAACTGTGAAGAGTTTCAAAGAGGTCTCACTAAAGTAGATGACTGAGTAACAAAATGGCAGGTGACATTCAGAGCTAATAAGTGCAAAGTAATTCACATTAGAAAAAATAATCCCAACTATAAAAAAAAAATGATAAGATCTAAATTAGCTGTTACTACTCAAGGGAGAGATCTTGGAATCATCTTGGATAGTTTCTGAAAACATCTGCTCAATGAGCAGTGGCAGTCAAAAAAAGCTAAGAGAATGTTAGGGACCATTAGGAAAGGGATAGATAATAAAATAAAAACTATCATAATAGATAGATGGATGGATGGATGGATGGATGGATGGATGGATGGATGGATGGATGGATGGTATGCCCACATCTTGAATATTGAGTACCATTCTGGTCACCTAATTTCATAAAAAGATACATTAGAATTGGAAAAATAGCAGAGAAAAGCAACAAAAATTATTAGGGGGATGGAACTGCTTCCATATGAGAAGAGATTAAAAGACTGGGACTGTTCATCTTAGAAAACAGATGACTAAGGGGATATGATACAGGTCTATAAAATCATTAATGATGTAGAGAAAGTGAAAAGGAAATTATTTATCCTTTCATATGACACAGATTAGGCCTCACCTGATGAAATTAATAAACAGGAGGTTTAAATAAAATAAAAATAGTAAGTTCTATTTCACACAATGCAGAGTTAACCTATAGAACTCTTTGCCATGGGATGTTGCAAAAGCCAAAAAATTATATAAGTTCATGAATGATAGGTTCATCAATGGCTAGTAAAGGTAAGGGATGCAAGGGCTTTGGGTGTCCCTAACTTGCCAATTGCCAGAAGCTGGAACTCAGTGACAGGAAATGGAAATTCCCTATTCTGTTCATTCCATCTGAAGTATCTGGCTCTGGCTACTGTCAGGGACAGGTTATAGAGCTAGATGGCCATTCTTATGTTTAGAGTTAATATTTTATACCTGTGATCTCACCTACCAGTTTCTAAATGTGTTCCTTGGACTTCTCTCTTCAGCCATCTAGGGATGAACTTGACACAGAAAGAAGTATGTGATGTTTGTCTGTCTAAAATCACCTCCTAAACTGAGAAATAATTTGTAAGGCTCACTACCCTCTCTTCTTTAAGACCCACTTCCTCTATGATGCCTAGAAGAAGTTCCTGAAGCTGTGTTGACTCACTTGTGTGGTACTAGGGGATAATAGGCCATGGTTACAGGGTGGTAGACTCTATCCTGGAAAGTCTGAAAAAGATTTGGATATTGTGGTGGATAATCCCGTGAACATGACCTCTCAACGAGTGCATCCACACTGGCAATTTAGGTCGAATTAAGGAGGCTTAATTCGACCTAAACAAAGCCGCGTCCACACTGGGCTTTTATTAAGTCGACTTAAGCATTTCCTTAAATCAACTTAAGGAAAGCTTAATTTGACTTAATAACACCTCGTTTTAAGTCGACTTAAGCCTTAAATCAACTCCTTAAATCGACTTAAAGCCAGTATGGACAGGGATTAGCGCCAAAATCGACCTTTTTAAGTCAACTTAAAGCGTTAAGTCGACTTAATAAGGTCGACAAGGGGCTTTGTCTACACTAGAAAAGTTAAGTCGACTTAATAAGGTCGACTTTAAGTTGATTTAAAGTTGATTTAACAAAGTCGACTTAACTTTTCTAGTGTAGACAAAGCCAGTGTGATGCCATGGCTAAAAAAGATGTTACGCAGCTACTGCTGGAATACTGTCTAAATCAGATGTCCAGAATTCAAGAAGGACATTGATAAATTGGTGAGGTTTAAGAGAAGAATCAGGAGAATGATTCAAGGGTTGGAAAACATGACTCATGGTGAGAGACTTGAGCTCATTCTACTTTATATAACAAAGTGAAAGCTAAAGGATGATTTGATTATTCTTCAGTCTACTAGACAAAAGTATAACAAAATCCAGTTGCTGGAAATTGAAGCTAAATCCAAGCTAAATCCAATAAATCCAAGGTAGAAACAAGACACACTTTTTAACAGTGGGCGTAGATAACCATTGTAACAGTTGATCAAGGCCTGCAGAGAGTTCTCTGTTAAGCCAATCTCTATGTAGAGATTTGTAGTATAAAAGATACGTTTTAGTTCAAGCAAAAATTAATTCAAGGAAGTCCTAGAGCTCTGTGTTAAGCGGGAATTTAGACTGGATTATCACAGTGTTCCCTTTAGCTTTATAATCGATGATTTTAGAATTCAATCTATTACATTCAACCAAGCTACAAATGTAAAAAGGTAGTGTCTGTTTTCTTGTTGTGTTCTATAGCTTTCTCTACAGTCTCATCTCATCAACTCATTCAAATACCCTAAGCTCTGTCTCAAAAATGTGATTTAAAAAAAACAAAAAGAGGAAGGTTCTTATATGCTCTCCAAGTTTCTCAATGAACTGGCAGTGCCCACATCCTATCTCCTGGATAGCAGATCTCTGCATGAGCCATGCAGGAGGTGCACATTTTTATGCACAGAGCTATAAAGTAATATCTTTTATTGGACCAACCTTTTTTGGTGAAAGAGACAAGCTTTTGATTTTACACAGTGGTCTTCTTCAGCTCTGGGAAAAGTACTCAGAGTATGGCAGCTAAATACAGGGTGGAATAGATTGTTTCGGGTAAGTAGTTGACACATACTAAGAAATTATTCAAGGTGAAGTGACCAGTTAATACCCCTTCAGTTATAGGACAAGAAAAGGAATGAGGAAGGAAGAGTGAGTTACACATTATTTAGGGCTGCTTTTGAGGAATGGCTGTTTATTTAAAGTGAAAAATTAAAGTAATAATTAAAAAGTAATTAAAAGTAGTAATTAAAAAACCTGAATACAATGAAATGTTTAGAAAAATGTAAGTAAAGCCCACAGACTATGTTGCGCCATCCATAGAAGATCACCGTGTGATGTAAAGCTATTCAGGAGTTATTAGCAATCAGCATAGTACCAAGTAATTCATGAAGTCTTTACAGATGTATAGTAACTGCAGGGATCAGGAAAAACTTGAAATATAAACATCATAATTGGTTAATTGCTAACCATCTTTATGATGCAAGTCATTGGCGCAATTTTGTTATTTAAAGCTGCTTGTCTGAAATTTTCGATATGGACACAGAACAAACTGAATCAGCTGGTAAAATAGGCTAATTTGAACTGTATTAGTATAGCCAAATGCAAGATTGGTCAGATAGGAACAAAGAGCATAGGTCATGCTTGCAAGATTGGGGTCTGTATCCTGGGATGTGGTGATGCTGAAAAGGACTTCAGGGCCATGATAGATAACCAACTGAACGTGAGCTCCCAGAGTGATTCTGTAGTTAAGAAGGCAAATGTGATCCTTGGGAGTATAAGCAGAGAACTATCAAGTAGGAGTAGAGAAGTGGTATTGTCTCTGTATATGGCATTATCACTGGCATGTTGTCCAATCCTGGTGTCAGCACTTCAGAAAGGATGTAGAAAAATTAGAAGCGGTTCAAAAAAGAGCTACAGGGATGATTTGCAGTCTGAAAAACACATGACTTTTACTGAGAGACTTAAATACAAACTATTTTTTTTTAATGCAAGAGAAAGCTAGGAAGTGACATGATCCTGGTCTATAAGTAGCTAAATGAGGAAGAGTTCTTATAGTAGATGGCTCTTTGATCTAGCAGAAGAAGGTATAGCAAGATTTAATGGATGGAAACTGAAGCTAAATAAATTCAGACTAGAAATAAAATGTAAACCCATGTGGGTAATTAACTGTTGGAACAGCTGACTTTGGGACAGGGTAGGTTCTCTATCACTTGTAGTCTTCTTTAATTAAAACTGATTTATCTTTCTAAATGACATGCATTAGCTCATGGAAAAGTTTGGGCTTAATGCATACCTGAGCGAGGTTCTGTGGCCTGCACTGTTCAGGAAGCCAAGACTAGCTGATCATAACAGTCCCTAATGGCCTTAAAATCTGTGAGCTAGTGTGAAAGAATATTTTAACCATTTTGCCAGATTCTGCCACCCTTCTTCAAATTGAGTTGTACCTCATTTCTAGGGTAGACCCACTTAAAGTGATGGATCAAGTTTGAGGAGTAAGGTTGCTGCTCAGTGGTCCTAGCCAACATGTACTGCTCATTTTAATATTTACAGAAGTATCAGATTAAATTAAGTAAATATTTTAAGTAACAGATAATATAAAAAACTACATATAGAATCTCATATATGTATATATGCCATTTATACTTTAATTCATGCTTATTTCGTTTATGTGAAAAATTAAACAGAGGAAGGATTGGTCTTGTGGTTAAGGGGTTTAACTGGAATGCGGGATACTATACCATAGACTTTTTCTGTGATACTGGATAAGTCACCTAATCTTTATATGCCTCGATCCCCATCTGTAAAATGGGATCATATTCCACTTGTCTGTCTTTTTCATTTAGATTGTAAACTCTGCGAGCAGGGACTGTTCACTTACCATGTGCAAGGGCAACTACCACAATGGGGCCCATTCTTGTTTGGATCCTTATAGCTACTGTAAAACAAGAAATAATAATTAAAACACTGCAGTGCAGTGTACAGGAATTTAGTTACACACATTCCATTATTATTAATACTTTGCACTAATACTGCACCTTTCATCTGTGTAAGTCAAAGCTCTGATTAATTCTAGTAGAAGTCACACAGCAAAATGCAGATGCACCATTTTGAAAAAGTTAGCAATGAGCTGGGGGTTTTTGTTTTGTTTTGTTTTTTGAAGATGTGATGCATAATTTGGCCATGCACCTGCAGAACCCCCTTAAATTCAGCTGACGTCAGTTGTTGGAATTTGTCTCAGATGAGAGTTGTTAGTGAATCATGTGCTGATTGGGTCTAGGAATAAATCTGAAAAGGTTGATTTAGGTAAAGATTCAAAAGTTCCACTGTAGCTTTCCTTCCACAGTCCTGTGTGGAAGTTGGGGTTCTCTTCTGCCCCATACTACAGGCTATAGCTGGCTTTTATCTCTAAGTGTCCGAACTGTGCACTTATTTTTCCCCACTGGCTGATTATATGGTGGCAACCAGCCCCACACCCTCACCCTTGTCAGTAGTCTTTTTTTCCACCAGGTAGTTTGCTTTTAGTCTTCTGACAACTCATCCTCCTAGAGAGGATGACTTATGGCACTTTCTCATCCCCTTGGTTTGAACATTTAGGTGGCAATACGAAGTGCTTCATCCATCAGGCACCAGTAATTTCACTCCTATCAAACTTAGTAATGTTCTAAGACTTTCTTGAAAACTATATGGTAGATTATGCTGTGTTGGAGAAACTTGCAAGCATGTGATCCAGGCTTCTTTGCATATCTTTAGCAGAAGGGGGAACAGTCACTAGAAATTTTGCACTGGTTGAAATGTTTCTTTAAATAAATCTCATGTGCAAACTGCCTTTGACAGATCTTTTCTAAAAGCTAATTCTGCTATCTGTATGAGTGTTCTTTGTGTTATATAAACACCACTCAGTTGTTTACTGGCATATAAACATACAAAATGAAATGTAATAAACCAAAACTCCTGTTCTTATTCAGGTGAGCCAGTACACATTTGCAATGTGCAGTTACAGAGAAAAGAAATCTGAGCCTCAGGAATTAATGCAGCTTGAAGGATACACTGTGGATTATACAGCTCCTCACCCAGGTACTCTTCATGTTATTACAAAAATCTTACACAGTATATACAACAGCAGATTCACTTTACTTTATTATCTTTCTTCTGCCTGTCAGTCACCATGATAAAGTTTATTTTCTCCTAGTGGCTGAAGGTTTTACAGTTACTTCTTTGGGATTTTCTAGGGGGAAAATCATACTTTAGAAAGAAGGAAGTTTGTTGAAAGACGGAAGGTCAAAAAAAAATAAAACTAAGGCGTCCAAAAGGGCACAAATCCACTTGTACTAAGAACAAAAACACACCTTTGGGGAGAAGCACAGTAAACCAATATTTTCCTCTTTCTTCTTATATAGTTAGTATTGATAGTAAACTTGACAACAGAGAGAGCTCAACAGAACTCTACTGAATTAAGTCTGTTACTCTAATAGCACACATTTCTACAATGAAAGAATTTCTGTAATCGAGTGGATTTTCACCAGAATCAGAAGCCAAGAACTCCTAGATTATAATCCTGATTGAGCAAATCAGTTAACATCTCTGCCGGAATTTCTGAATATGTAAAATAGGAATGATCAAAATTGCCTCTATACTGGGGATGTTGAGAGACTTGATTCATTTGTGCATTAGTTTGTAGATGAAAAGTGATTATATAAGTGCTAACTGTTTTTATTAGTCTCACTCATTCTTGGCTCCAATGGGAAATAGATTAGGAATAGGGCTCAGAAATGACCCACATGCCTGAATCTATTTTTGCATGATCCTTGTATATTATGTCTGCAAACTGCCATTTAATAGCTGTGCTGCAAATTTTCTTATGCTTTTTGAGCACAAATACTTATTTAATTCATATGATGATCTTAAAAATATTGACATCCAGTTAACTAACATACTAAATATGTATTTGATATTATCATTAAAAATCACTGGTAGAGTTGTGTCTTTGCATTTTATTTTGCTATATATTTTTGCAGGACTTCAGGGTGGTCAAATGTTTTTCAATGCTGTTAAAGAAGGAGATACTGTAATATTTGCCAGTGATGATGACCAGGATAGAATACTGTGGGTTCAAGCAATGTACAGAGCCACAGGACAATCGTATAAACCCATACCTGCAAGCCAAGCACAGAAGATTAATCCAAAAGGAGGAAATACCCACATGGATTTATCACAGCTTTGTAAGTATTTTTGGTTTAGTTTTTAACAAATGAACCATGGAGTGGTTCCCTCAATGAAGATTAATTAAGCAGGACTGATTCTCAGGGAGATTGTGCCTAACTAGTTTGTTC
>ML685934.1:273680-385988 GCA_007922175.1 Pelusios castaneus | reverse complement strand
CCCCTGCCAAATTTGAAATCTCTGCTCCAAAGCCTAAAGGTGCTAGAACTTTGAAAAAGCTCCAGAATATTTTAGCATAGCAAAGCAAAGAATTTTTCCCTAGCCTCATTCTCAGAAATGGCTGAACCCTTTTGGCTGAAGCTTTCCTCCCAGAAAACAACCTGAGGCAGACACCTGATATGAATAGTTTTAGCTCAAACAGTTAAAGTTGTATAGAGTTATAAGCAACTGAAATCAGGGTCTGATAATGGGAAGTGTTGAGCAACCTTAGTAATGAGCAGTGCTTCCAGTCTCTCATGTCATCACACACCAGCTTATGCACCCCAAGTCATGCTAATTCTGCAGTCATACTCTACTTAAAGTCACTGTGGTTTGAAGAGAAAAACTTATATTAAATAAATAAAACTTGCTTTTACTGACTAATGCCCTGACTCAGCAAAGCACTTAAGCATGTACTTGAATCCATCTGGATTGAACAAAGCACTGAAACACGTGCTTAACCTTAAGCGCATGCTGAATTTCCATTGACTTCTTGTTAACAGCTGAGTGAAATCAGGAATTAACGATTTTACTTTACTTCTACTTTTGCAATGTCTATCCATAAGGAAGGTTAGGAGTATTCAAATGCTTCAATTTAGGCATGTGCATAAATACTTGGCTGAATCTGGGATTACTTCTTACACTTAGATGGCATTTCTCAACACACATTACTTGAAAAAAATTCTGAAATGTGCTGTTTAGAATAAATATCCACATATCTTTTAAACCAGAAAAGTTAAAGCAGTTTATTAGCAGACTTCTAAAAGATTGGCATGTCATATACTCTTAACAGTTGCCGTATATCTACTGAAAATGTTCTATATATAAGAACAGCCATATTGTGTCAGACCAATGGTCATCTAGGCCAGTATCCTGTCTTCTGACAGTGGCCAATGCCAGGTACTTCAGAGGGAACAAATAGAGCAGGTAATCCTCAAATGATCCATCTCATTGGCCATTCCTAGCCTCTGGTAAACAGCAATCCATGCCTTTCCTGGCTAATAGCCATTGATGGACCTAGTTCTTTTTGATCCCCATTATAGTCTTGGCCTTCACAATATCCTCTAGGAAGGAGTTCCACAGGCTGTGCGTTGTGTGAATAAATACTTCCTTTTGTTCATTTTAAACCTGCCTTCTATTAATTTCATTTGGTGATCCCTAGTTTTTGTGTTATGAGAAGGAATAAATAACACTTTCCTTTTCTCCACAGCAGTCATGATTTTACAGACCTTTAATATTCCCCTTAATCATCTCTTCTCCAAGTTGAAAAGTCCCAGTTTTATTAATCTCTCCTCATATGGAAGACTTTCCCTACCATATCCCTAATCATTTTAGTTGTCCTTTTCAGCACCTTTTCCAATTCCAATTTCTCTTTTTTAAGATGGGGCAGCCAGATCTTCAAGCAGTATTCAAAATGTGGGCATACCATGGATTTATAAAGAGGCAATACAATATTTTCTGTCTTCTTATCTATCACATTACTAATGATTCCCAACATTCTATTAGCTTTTGTGACTGCCACTGTACACTGAGTGGATGTTTTCAGAAAACTATCCACAATGATTCCAAAATCTCTTTCTTGGGTAGTAATAGCTAATTTCAACCCCGCATTTTATATGTTTATAGTTGGAATTATATTTTTCCAATGTGCATTACTTTGCATTTATTAACATTGAATTTCATCTGCCATTTTATTGCCCATCACCCAGTTTTGCGAGAACCCTTTGTAAATCTTAACAGTTGGCTTTGGACTTAACTATCTTGAGTAGTTTTGTGTTGTCTGCAAATTTTGCCACATCATTGTTTACCCTTTTTTCCAGATCATTTATGAATATGTTGAATAGTACTGATTCCCATGCACACCCTTGGGGGACACCACTATTCAGCTCTCTCTCTCTTCTGAAAAATGACCATTTTCCCTACTCTTTCTTTCCTCTCTTTTAACCAGTTAGTGGTCTACAAGAGGACCTTCTTTCTTAATCCATGATTGCTTACTTTGCTTAAGAGTCTTTCGTAAGGGATCTTGTCAAAGGCTTTCTGAAAATCTAAATATGCTGTATCCACTGAATCACCTTTGTCCACAGGCTTGTTAGCTCCCTCAAACAATTCTGGTAAATTGGTGAGACATGATTTCCCTTTGCAAAACCATATTGATTCTTCCCCAACAAATCATATTCATCTATGTATCTGATAATTCTTTTCTTTATTATAATTGCCAGGATCACCTCTGGAGCTTTTTTTAAAAATTGGCATTACATTAGTTATCCTCCAGTACAGAAGCTGATTTAAATGCTAGGTTACATACTACAGTTAAGTTCTGCAATTTCATGTTTGAGTTCCTTCAAAATTCTTGGGTGGATACCATCTGGTGCTGGTGACCTTTTACTGTTTAATTTATCAATTTGTTCCAAAATCACCTCTAATGACACCTCAGTCTGGGACAGTTCCTCAGATTTGTCATCTAAATTCAGGTATAGGAATCTCCCTCACATCCTCTTCCATGAAGAATTAATTTAGTTTCTTCACAGTAGTAACCTTATCTTCCTTGAGTGCCCTTTTAGCTTCTTGATCATCTAGTGGTCCCAGGGGTTGTTTAGCAGGCTTCCTGTCGTCTAGGATTTTCCTGATACCCGATATCAGAATGGTGAATTATAGTTTCATCAACATATACACAAATATTTTGTATAATAAAGGTAAGCTGGGAAATATTTTGTGGAAAATTTAAAACTCTTTTTAGAATCTAAATGGGGGAAATTTCATTCTTATTAATTTTAATAAATAAAAGTTTAATTGCCACTCTGAATTTGGATCATAAAAAAATGCCACGTACGTAGTAATCCATGGTAGTGCTTCCTTTTCAGTCAACTCCTACCTTATTTTTATTTGTTAATCATTTTATTTCTTCTAAGCATGTCAGAAACATTCACTGAAGGCCAAGGGCCTGATTCAACTTCTGTTGAAATCAGTGGAGCCTTTTCATTGATTTTTAGTGAGAGTTGTATCAAGCCCTGTAGTCCATTAAATTAAATAATTAACCTGTTTACAGTTCCTGAACAGAAAAGAGCACGTTAATTTCATGTATACCTAATCCAGAGATGATGCAACAACTATTGCTGTCAGGTGGAGGAAAGTCAAATATGAACTGAAAATAAGCCAGAGCAATTTCAATCTTGCTTACATTTTTCCCCTATAATGTCAACAGAAAGAAAAGAGATTAAAAAGGAATTGCATTTTTCATATATCAATATAGTGGTCATGATGTCACTTTTACTTTCATGAGTAAACCAGAAAGTCTTAAGATCATTTCTTCAAATATCTGATGGAGCAAATTATTATTCTAAATAGTGCTAAAATGTAATGTTAGTCACATTTTGAAACCACAGCCAGGATTTATCCCTCTCGATCTTCTAAACAAGTTCATACGTTTTAAAATTTTGCAGTTCAACTTTATTTTACTTTTATTTTTTGTGAGGAAAGGATTGGAAAAGATAAACAGTTTCTGAAGTGTAAGTACTGTAGAGTAAATAGGATATGGTGTGTGACAAAATCTTTTTTTTTTTTTATCATTACTTCCTGCTCTCCTGCAGCTGGTAAAGGTAAGATTTTTTTAAATCATTCTTTTCTCTTTTAAAAAACATTGAGTGATAGATTACCATTTCATGTTTGATATCATTACATTAATGTTTTTTATTGACTTTTAAAGAAAAATATAGGATGCAGATATTAGTGGAAAATGGGTATTTCTTAGGACCAAGTATAAGCAAGTATGTATATTTGAAAACTTTTCGTTTGGTTTTCCCAACTTCTGCATCTGGGGCTGCTGTCAAAGGCTCCATGGAGTTCAATAGAATATGTTCAAGTACCCATATCAATGCATCTGGATGTTTGGTTGTGTAACACATACTCTATTTATTTCAAATTAATCATCAAAAGAAACATATACTTAAAAAAAATAAAGAAAGAAAAATTTCACTTGTAATTATGCAGAGAAGAATTAAGTCCCAAAAGCGTTTGCAAGCTGCTTCTGTGTATGTTCTGCGCAAGAGACAGAGGAACATTATGTATTCTTTTTTCTGTGACCTGCTGTAATGTTTTTTTGTTGTTTTTTTTTTAAACGCAACTCAGTAAAGTAGATATTTATACAAGAAGCAAAGCTTACAAAGAAATGTGGAAAAATTCTTTCAATTGCATTAACATGGTTGTGTCTGGCAAAATATTTCTGACTAGATTCTTTGGAAGGAGACTATAACTTCCCATCATACTTTAATACTTCGAGTTGAATGTAATCTTGATAATGTCCAATTGCATATACATATTGTAAATAAATTTAAATTATTTATCACTTTTGTTTAAAAAAGGACACTTCTGATTGCTATGTATGAAATAAGGTTCAAGTTTGTGATTAATGGTAGACCATATATATTCAGAAGAAAAATGTGTAATCATGCATGTTGTTGGTTCTTAAATGGTAAGAAATAATATGCTGCTGTTTCTGTAGATGATCATCTCATACCTTAAATCATCAATGTACTGTCACACTGTTTATTTGCTACATCCACCTTGGTGAAATCTGTCACATGGATTTGACTCTTGCTTTGACAATGCAAAGCCAAGTGATATGAATTAGTTTGTGCATCTTTTCAAGATATGATGCTGCAGATCCTTCAGCTTGAATTAAATAATTCTTCCATCTACAAATACAGCTGAAAGTTGGACTTGACATGGATCAATATGATCTGGGGCTAAATTTCTAAATGTGACTGATTATGTTAGCATCATGCCCGCAGATCAATATTGAGTTTTATTATGAACCTGACTCTATAATTGGGTTTAATCAATAAACTTTTGTCTCCCTTTCTTTAGAAATTTTAGGTTTCTACCATGCAGCTATCAAAATTACATTTAGGATACATTTAGGGCTCTAGTTTTCTAGTAACTAACATAAAAAGACATATTTGAATTTAAAGGAACAAAAGCTGTGAGACCCTATTGTAAGGGAAAGTCAATTTTTAAGTTGATCGGAGTGTTCACCCCAATATAGTGTATAGAATCTAACAGAGCTAATGTGCTAATACAGAACTAGTTCTTTTTGGGAACTGTAAGGCTTTTTCTGTCCATACTTGGTAGATAATTCACATTGAGGACTTTGACAAAACATACCATTAATGAAAGCAATCACTAGAGCTTGTCTTTTGATAAACCCGCGGGCTTCAAAGGCGTTGAAAGATGCAATCTGTGAAGAACAATAAATTTGGGGCTTTGATTCAAGTGCCATTTCAGATGGTATGTTTTCTCTATGTATTTACACAAAATACTGCTCCCTTTTTCATTACTCTTTGCTTGGAGGTTGAAGGAGCTCTTTTCCATTACTACATTTAGGTTTGTCTCATTAAAAGCGGAGTACAAAAAGGAGGCTGGAAATGACCTAGCTCAACCCAATGTGTTCATTTCTGCTCCAGTTTGCCATTTGGCAAATGGGCTTCTAGCAATAGTGAATGTTTTCTATGAGTGGTACTTTGATGTGCAGTAGACATACTCTTTCCTACATCAGCAAATAAATGCATAAACTTTTATTGCAATGGAGGAAGGCTATTTTCTTGGTAATCTTATTAAAATTAGTAAGAGGTCCTCATGTAAACAGGAAACTATAGAAATAAAGTGTTTACACTCATAAATTTGTTTTATAATCTGTGACGTTTAAAAAGGTACAATAAAAGAATCATATTGTTAGCATGATTTTATATATACGGTATTGTATTTATAGATACATTTTCTAAACTGGAGTTTTGGTCAAGCACTTCTTTGATTTTAGCTCTTACCTGGGTCATTTGTTTGATTAGGGTAATACAAGGAAAAGGAGCTTTGTGTACTGTCAGTTACAGTTACTTATACCATTATTACATTTAAACTGGGTAATGTCCCCAGATTTTATGGTGATAGGCAATTAGGAAAATCATTCCCTAAAGCTATTTTCTAGGTCAATTTAAGACAAGATTCTATAACTGGTGTCACCTGCAAGTGCCCGTTGATTTGGCCCTCTGGTTTTAATGCTTTCAAGAATCTTCCTCATTCCATGAGAGCCAGAGGCCATTTATTAAAAAGAATATACCCATATGCATGTACTGTACTGTATGTTTTTCCCTATCTGCTGAACAGATGCAGATCGTGCTCAGAAACATGGTATGGACGAGTTCATTTCTGCTAATCCCTGCCAGTTTGACCATGCTTCCCTCTTTAGAGTACTTCAGAGGCAGACCTTGGATCATAGATTGAATGATTCCTATTCTTGTTTGGTGAGTACAGAATGGAAAAAAAGAAATGAAAAAGTGAGAAATAATTATTACAAAGTGGTCTTTTCTTCCTGACTCATTCAGTAATTGTGCTTGTAGTTGGGATAAAGGATTCCAATGGATTGGCTTCAAATTTGAAAATTATACACTTGAAGACTACTGCTGTGCCACTCAATAGAGAAGAGAATAGACTCAAACTGACTCTGAACTGTAGTTTATCAGCTCCTCCAGGGACGGCTGAATAAAACAGAAGGCTTTAATAAAAAGAGAAACCTCTGTGGTAGGATTTAGTAACACCTGTACAGGCATTTTAAGGTACAATTTCAGCTTGCCAGATGTCAGACATTATGTCATCTATCTTGTAATTCTCTCTTCTGTCATGGAGTAGGAAAGTTAAAAAGAAAAAACACAGAGAATAGAATCAAAACCATGGGGAAGAAAAGGCAAGTAGAATTATGGCACTTTTAATCAGCTGAGGCAAGGTTACCTCTGTGAGCATAGGTCCTGTGTAAATAAAAGCAATAATTGGTAGTTAGAAATGTATTTTTAATTATTAAAAGAAAACAGGTAAAGTATGATCAATATGCCAAAATGGATTTTTTCCCCAAATATAGAATATTATAAATAGGGAAAATTGGGGTGAGAAGGTGTGTGTCAATATTTATTATTCACATTTCACCGTTTGTTTATTGTATGTTGCATTTTCTTTTTTTCTTTTTTTTTTTTTGGTCTTGGCTTTTTCTGTTTTATTTATTTTTTTTAAACTTGTCCCTCTCCCTTTGATCCTGATTTAATTTAAATCTGTGAAAATCAGGAGTGACTACATGAAAGTTAGTGGAATTACACAGATGTAAAAGTGGTGTCAGTGACATCAGAATCAGATCCCCTAATTAATACCATATTTTTAACTTTGGGAGGGCTGGAGTTGTGATCTCTTACTCTAAGTATCAAAATCAAAGTCTACTAAAACCTGGGCTTCGGACTTGTGAGCCCTAGCAAGTTATTACAACATTTACTTTCTTTTACTTTTATTTCACCAACCTGTCAAGGTTGCTCAGATACAACTATAAACAGATTTCTGTAGGTTAGTGTTTACAATTTTTAAAAAGAAATTTTGATGGCACTTGCTTTCTTCTAAACACTTGTTAAATTATGGTTTTCATTGGTAGTGTACCAACTAAGTATGTATAGAAAAAGTTAAAGGACTAATTTTATGTCTGTGCATTGAATCAAAGGAAAAGGCCTGAAGATACATCTGTACAAAGTAATTGGCACTCAAGAGAAAGTGGTCTATTTCCTAACCAGTGCATCAGGGTCAGAATCTTTTTTATAATAATAATAATTTGGCAAGACACTAAATATAACCTTGAAATCAAGAACTTTTTGAAGAGTTTATAAGGAATATGTAGTGCTATAGCAACCACAAAAGAGGTGGATTTCTTATTGGTCTTTGTTATTTTAGCTTTTAGTAAACAGAACATGCATGCATGATATTCTCTTTTCCTTGGGGAATAAAAGAGAAATAATTCATTGTAATACTTTTTTTTTTTTTTTTTAAGAAAAAATGTGGATGCTGCTAA
Organism: Pelusios castaneus; assembly: GCA_007922175.1. Taxonomy (NCBI): domain Eukaryota; kingdom Metazoa; phylum Chordata; order Testudines; family Pelomedusidae; genus Pelusios; species Pelusios castaneus. The sequence goes on along the minus strand of ML685934.1, from coordinate 378,079 downwards.
TATGGGAATTAATGCAAACATAGCTATGAGTTCTCTTTTTAGTGGCTCCATTCTGAACATTTCACATTCTATATACTGCAGCTATTTTAAGAAATAAGTGCTTCTTTTAATTTCAGTAAATTAAAATATAATTATCCACATACATGAATACAAAAACTTAAATATTTTAATTTTAAAGATTTGGAATTATACATAGTCTTTGATTAAAGCTGTTACCACCTCTAAACATCTTTAATTTAACACTCTTGTAAACAGTAGGGAGCTTTTTTGTAATTATGCGATAAATAAAAACTGATTACCAGAAAATTATCTACTTATCTAATGCATAGATATTTCCATCGTGTGTGTGTGTGTGTATACACACAATTTATACACACACAATTGTGCAAATAACTATGCATTAAATATTGTTTGATAACTAGATAATAAACACACAGATGTGAATGAATGAACGTTTTGTGACAGATTTATTAAGGGGATAGTGGGAGGATGATCTTTATTTATAGGCTTTAATCAAGTAAATGGCACCTGTGTTTCTTATATAGCTATTTTCTGATGTAAACATTCAGCAGGTCTAGTGATGATGTACTGCTTTCTGTACTGATTAATTTGCAATTTTATTTTATCTGCATAGATATATAAATCCAAATAAAAAAATCTTACCTAAAATGTGGAAATAGATAATTAACAAATTAATTATATTAATGTAGAGGAAAGGTATCTTTTAAATAATTAATAGTGTTGTTTTCATGAATTGGGAAATACCGTATCTATGAATACATTTGATCACATGGAGTCAATTAAACCTCTATTTCTATTTTCTTTTCAAGAATGATATATTCTCTTTCCTGAAAAACTTTTTAAATATTGATACTTTCACATCACATTTAGTAATATGACTGTGTATTTGAGTATTATTTTTAAATGTTGAGGGTTGGGGAAACAGAACTAGGTTTCCTCCAAAAACATTAAGAACCTGATCCAAAATCCATTGAAGGCATTGAAAAGATTCCCATTGATTTTAGTGAGGTTTGGATCATGCCTTAGGAGTTTTATACTGGGCAGCTATGGGTGATAACTGTGAGGACCTCACAGACAATAATCCTGAATTAAATTTGTGAGTCATACTGGGAGCATACAGCCAGATTTCTTGCGGCTGCGCCTCCATTGTCTTCAGTGAAGTTACACCATGGATAAACCTATAATGTGAATATATTTTTCAGGAATCTTTCATAAGATTTTTGCTTCTATTTCATTTTAAATATCTAAGACCATTGAAGTATTCTGATTAGATAGGAAATAACTCAAATGAGGTGCTTTCAGTTACTAGATAGTTGTAATTATTTAATGATACCCAAAACTTCTCTGAACCTTTGGTCACTTACAATGAGAGTTTTTTTGATTTTTTTTCAAATTGTCTTAATATTAAAGTTTAGTTTACATGTTCCTCAATGATCTCTTTTAATGTTGAAAAAGAAAAAAGTATCACTGTTAAGTCCTGCTATTTAAAAAGAGAAAAATATTACTTTCTTCCCAACACCATAACTCTTATTTATATCACTCTCCCTGTTGTTTCTAGAAGTTCATTTTGGCATTTTTCCCCAAATCATGTGAATCAATGCTTTTTTTTTTCCCCTTAATCAGGAATCAATTCAGTCTGAATTTGCTCAAAGAATATAGTGTTTCCCCTCCCTTTTCAAAAACATCCTCTTTGTCCTCTTTGGTGTGTGCAAGTTTGGGCCAATTATCTCAAATCCATTTCCAAAAGGCTCTTGGTGTTCCAATCAAAGTAATGCACCAGCATCTCTATTTGTAATTTAAGACCTAATCTTCCTCATCTTACTCACATGAGTAGTCTCATAAAATATCTAGTTGTACATCTTTGAATAAATACAATACATGTTGAAAAGGTTGTGCATAAACAAACATGTTACATAAGTGATCTAGATGGATAAGAAGTCAAAACTGCAGTTCAGTTCTCTCAGATTAAATATGCAGTCACAGAGAACTGGCCATCTGGAACTTTTCTTTGAACCTTTTTCTAAAGACATTATTAACATTTGCTTCTAAAATTCTTTTTGTGGCTTATCATGTATTACATTAAAAAATCCCAGATCATTGAGGTGTTTATCTTATTTAATGTATCCTGTAGTTTCTCAGACAATCATCCTTTTAGATTCTGTACAGGATCATGGATATATCTATGCATCTTTTTTCTGAGCCATGTGTTTCACAGTAGTACTAAGGCTGAAGAACTGCAAAGAGTTACTCCACCGTGAGCCTCAGTTGCAATTATCAAGAGAACTATCGTTAGAGCCCTGCTATTCTAATATGTTTCCTACATTATTAGTGTCAGCTTGGCTAGCATGAAATGTTTCTGTAATGCATACAAAAATGTTATTTTCTTTTGTTTTTACTTTGCTGGATTGATTTAAAAGCATTGGAATGAAGAGAAAAATCCTTTTTAATTAAAAGAATGTATTTTTTCCCCTTGTCTTCTAGGGTTGGTTTAGCCCAGGCCAAGTCTTCGTATTAGATGAATACTGTGCTCGTTATGGTGTGAGAGGCTGTCACCGCCATCTCTGCTACCTTAATGAATTGATGGACCATTCAGAAAATGGTGCTGTCATTGACCCAACCTTGCTCCATTACAGCTTTGCCTTCTGTGCTTCTCATGTTCATGGCAATCGGTAATTTAACATGCAAGTACACAGTAAAAACAATAAGGTTTGACTGAGTGGATAAAGGAAAAATATTTATACTTGAGTTTTTGCACTCATCAGATAGCAAAATTTAATACTTCAAACTAACAGATGGATCAGTTAATGAAAAGCTTCTGTGGTGCTTCTGTGATTTTTCTAGATCTTATGGAAAATATCATTTCAAATTTATTAAGAATATTTTCCCATGCATTTTGTCTGGGCACTGAATTTTTCTTCTGCATGCCCCATTTAGTGTTGTACTAATGAGTTGGTGTTTTCAATAAATGGCCTGAGCAATACTGCAGCCTCCAGTAAGCTCTGGTGCTCCTTTCATATCCTGTAACACATCAGCTTGTCTCTTTTGCTGAATTCTTCTTGTCTCAGACACTCCAGGAAGCCAAAGAAGGCACCAGAAATTGATTTAACTAGGTGGCAACTGTAGTAACAACTCCAATGCAAGTCACCTTCCCTTTGTACTCTGTTTCACTTGGTGGAGGGCAGCCATCAGCCCTCCACCCTATTAACCTGGTCCCAGCATTATTGCTGGCACCCCACTGCCCTCCCTTCATACAATGGTTTGGGGACTGTGGAAGAAGGGGCTGTCTGCCAACTGTACCAGACATTAGGGACCCCCACCACATTCCCCATCTTCTTCAGTAGATGCCTTCTCCTAAACTGCTTCCAATTCCAGTCGATCAAGAAACCAGAGCCCTTGCTGAATTTCACTGGGCTCCTGCTAAGTTGAAAAAAAAAATTTACAAACTATCCATTGGGTCCCTGCGCTGCTGAGAAGAAGGTGAATGAATTCCACAGTGTCCAGACCAATCTGCCAGGGAAGTTAAGATTTGCTTCCCTAAAAAAGCAACTAGCATGATGCCTGCAGCGGGGCTTAAAACCTCGCCCTACTCTAATCCCAAGAGAAGCAGCTTTTCTTCCCACCACAGAACAACCCACCTGGGCAGGAGGAAGGGCTTATAAATCCTTCCATTGGGTGCATGGGTACAAGTTGGTTTATATTGCATCCTTCTGCCCAACCAATCAGCCATGGAGCCCCTGTCCTCAAGCCCATCAGGGGGAGCAATTTTTAAAAGAACCAAGGATTTCTTTCCTCTGCTGGCCCAAACAAAGCCTTCCAACCTCTGAAGCAGTATGGGATGTAGGGAAGGATCAAAAACCTTAGGGATATGCAAAGGGGGAGTAGGGGAATTGAGGGAAAAGAGATTTCCTTAAGTGTAAAGTATAAAATGGAAAAAAATCTCACCGTGCCTCTGAGATGCTCTGCAGGTACTTTGTGTGCTGAAAAGCTAGCTATATTTTCTGGCTTTTAGTTAGTAACCTCTTCTCTGTCAAAGCACATTTCCCTTGCCCACTCTTGAAGTACCTGGCAGTTCATGTAAGTTTCATATAGAAGTCTGACTCTACGTAGTTTCCCCTCTAACTTTTTTTTATTGGTTTTGAATCTAGCAAGACAAATATTCAGTGATAATTGCACAAACTTATTTCAGGATTTCAAAAGGAAGGTAGATATATTTCTTTTTATTTATTAACTTAAGTGAAGGACAACAGTGCATGCAATATGTGGAAAAATTTCAGGGAGCACATCATTTTGCACAGTGGAAAGCACTCTGTATGTATGTATTCCTCTATTCCTTCTGTACAAATGCATACTGTCTGAATAGCATTATGAGTGTTTTAGGAATAAAAGAATAGTGTTGAACAGAGCGGGTCTGACTAGTACTGAGACATTGTAAAAAGATTGAAAAAAGAAAGAAGAAAGAAAAAAAAGTAAGTCAAGGACAGAAACAGAGACACTCGCTGAGGATGACAGACACACATACACAGATAATACATCCACTCATTCATCTACAGAACCACTAGGGAAGTGCAGGAAGGAGAAAAAGAATTTCACAGACAATACATGATAGGCCAAAGTTCTAGGCTGATATATGTTGTTATACGTCTTAGTTTTATAAGTCATGCTGAGAAGGAGAAATACCACAGAGCCAAGACAAAGAGTTTTCATGGCCCAATTAAATGGTTTAGAAATGATGGATAAGCAGTGAATTCAGAGATTTTTCTTTGGTTAGGGGGGCCATCTACTAGCCTGACAAAGACCATCTAAGATGCACTAGTTTTGGAGTGGGGGAGATATAGAAATGCCAGTCATAACTGTAGCCACTATACAAAATAATCCCTGTTTCTTTTAGATACTCATTTATTTCAGAGTAGCAAGCAACCTTAATGACATCAGTCAAATGATCAGATGAAGATGTCTCTTTTTCTTCATGTTTTCTAACTTATTGTACTCCTTCATAGTGATATACATAGGTATAGATAGACAGATATAACTAGATATTGTGTGTGTATGTGTGTTCATTCTGTCACTTCAAAAAAAAATCATGGCTGAATTCTTCAAGCTATATTGCTAAGAGACAAAGACAATATTCACATAATGAAAATTTAACATTTTAGAACAACATGAAAGGACGTGGAAACAGAGCAAACCTTATGCCACAATTGTATGCAAGTAAAAAATATCATGAATGCACTGGCCAAGCTTTGAGATCATCTACTATTCATACATACTTATTATTATTATTACTGGTTATTGAGCCATGTAAACAAAGGGAAGACTTACTAAAATACTATACAGATACATTACATTCATTCCAGGTATGTGTGCATTTGTGGGTGGGGGCGGGTATTTTATTTTATTTGGTTGGTAACAAATAGCATTAAATCATCAGTGGAATTATGGAAGATCACTTCTTAATTCTCCCGCTCCCCTTTTTCTCCTTTTTAATCCTGTCCAGAACCCATAGGATTTCATTTATTTGTTAACTCCCTGGTTACCTGTTTTAAACTCTGTGTCAAAGGCACTACAGTACTAACCTAGCAGAAACTGTCTCTATGGACGGAGCATCATTCTAACTTCAAGTAATAGCTCTAGATTTAAAGCTTGACTATATTTACATCCACTTTTGGGCCCCTTTATGTTGCCAGAGAGGTATAAAAGAGCCTCAATATAAATAAGAATCAGGCTCTTAATCCACCATTAATCTTAATGAAGAAGAAAATAACAATGTAGGCCCCGATTCCCTCCTGATTTAGTCATGTTTTTATGTCAATATCTTGGGTTATGTACTTACAGGCATCACTAGAAGAATGGCAACATGTGCAAAATGCTACCATAATTAACCCAAAGTATCCTCAATACATTTTTTTGTGCTCTCCAGTGTTTTCCTATCTTATCATTCAAGGGCCTGATCATTCTTAGTGACAAAAATCCCATCAAAATTTGATCTTCATCCCTCTTCAAACCCAAAAGTAAAAATAGTTTCCCAATGACTCACCATGCCTAGGGAAGATTTGATAATGTCATGCAGTGATACTTTGTGATATCTGATTTCATCTTTTTTTCCCCCAATGACTCACTAGTAGCTCCTGTAGCCTTGATTCTCCTTCAAGATACCTGTTAGTCCTTCTGTACTGTAACAACAAGTTCCTTCTCTATCAAGATCTTACATAACTGACTAGATTGTGGCTTTTGAACTGAAGAAAAAAGAGAATTACTAATAATTTTAATGTATTAATACTTAATGGTTTATATTATTTTAAGACCAAATTCCAGAGGAGCAGCCGTGTCAGTCTAGATCAGCAAAAACAAAACAAATAAACAAACAAACAAAAAAACCCCACAACAAGGAGTCTAGTGGCACTTTAAAAGACTAAATAAAGAAATTTGTTAGTCTTTAAAAGTGTCACTAGACTCCTTGTTTGTTTTGTAAGACCAAAGACACCCTTGCCATGATCAAGGCCTCATTGTGTTGAGTGCTATACAAATACACATAGTAAGAAATAGTCTCTGCCTCAAAGGTCTTACAATATAATTTCATTTCACCTTGAATGGTTCCATAGACTATGCATTAACTGCTTATGCTAAACAATCTGTTCCACCTGTGACATTTGTATATTTCTCAGACTTGAAAAAGAGCTCTGTGTAGCACAAAAGCTAGTCTTTTTCATCAACAGAAGTTGCTCCAATAAAAGATATTGTCTCATTCACGTTGTCAATCTAATTTTAAGGCATGGTGCCCCAAGTGATTTTTACAAATAGGATGGGAGGATGGAAGAAAAGACAAATTGTAATATAACGTACCCAACAATGGTTTTGAAGCAACTGATTGTTCCCCCCTTTTATTGGTAAATAAAATGAGCTATTCTTCCCTCTGCCTAGGTACTGGGGACTTTTAAAATATCTCTTCCGTCATTTCCTCCTCACAACTGTGTTTTCTCAGAACAACTCTCTTTTGGTGCTCCCAGTCAATATCACTATCTCACAAGTGATTTTGTCTCACTGCTGCTGTTATTCATGCTCATGTACTTGTGGTATAAGTGACATGGAATGAATATGTAAATACAATAAATTCCTGAAGGTTGATATTTCAGTCTAAACAACAGCAGTAGGTGTTAAGCACAGGTCAGGGGCTATTGTTTTCTTCCCCATCATCTTCTTTTCTGTCTGGTTCTCATGCTGTGACTTCCCATTCTGTCCCTCTTGTTCTGAAATGGATGCTGGTGGGAAATACATGAAGTGCAAAGTGACTTCTTTCACCTGCTGCACTACAGGCAGAATTGAAAAATTCAAAATTCCAAAATACCCCCCGTTAGATCTCTCTCTTGAGAGAGAGAAAGAGAGGGAGTTGATGTGTCATACAATCCTCATATGGATAGTGTAGGTGAAAAACATATGACCATAAATTTGTAATTTCTCTCTACCTTGTTTTTGAAATCTTCAGCCCTCATAACAAATGGAATGAATTTATAGCTGTTGAGTTCTACTGTACTTGACTAACTTGAAGAGGAATGCATGAGTATGTAGGAGAATTGGAGCTCTGTAGATCAACAGGGATATCATATAGAAAATCAAAAGAGTTCTGGGGGAGCTACTGCATTAACTCACCTTCTTTCACTGTTAATTGATTTGTAACAGGAACCGTTTATTGTGTTCCTACACCTTGAGTCAAGTGACAATAGTAAGTATCTCAGGAACTGTTGCTTTCTTCAAACTCTGATCCAGGAACTTTATTACAATAAAGAAATCAATATTTTCTTTAAAGCTACTCTGTCTCTTTCCTTCACTCTGCTTCACTGTAGAATTTCTGTTCAGAGCTTATTTGTGCCCCTCCTATCTTGCTTCTTTGAATATTCAAAATGACAGAGCTTATAGCATGAAATCTCTTTATCCCGCTCCCTCCTTTTATTTCAGCATAAAAAATCTCTAGTAAGATTTAACAGAAAATTATGCATCACCTCCCATCCAAGTTTGATCATCTGGCATAAAGGAAAGTTTTGTCTTATTGATTTACTTGGACTGTCAAACCAAAAGGAAGAGATTCCTGTTGAGTAGACTTAGGATCATTCTCAGCTTCCTTTGTTGAGGCTATTGTGTCAGAACCATTAGGAGAACAAGTTCCAAAGGGGTAGCTGTGTTAGTCTAGTTCAGAAAAACTAACAAGTCTTGTGACACTTTTAAACTCTAACAAATTTATCTCATGGATTTCTCCCATGAAAGCTCATGTGATAAATAAATGTGTTAGTCTTCAAAAGTGCCAGAAGACTCCTTGTTTATTAGAAGGACAGTGGTTCCCAAACTTTTTGGCTCAGATATCATTTTTACAGCCCTGAAGGGTCATCATTCTCTGCCAGCAGCACCTCACCTCCCCCACTGCAGCCAGACAGGAGATGTTCAGCAACAAGGCTACGTCCCTGGCTGCAGCAAGGAAGTTGCATGCATCTGGTAGTCTTGAGCACTCCACCTGAGTTCCTAAGCAGTGGCTCCCCTCTGCAGTCAGCGGTATGGAAAATCAGCACTCCTCTCCCTCTCACACCTGCAGGGATCACAGCATCTAGGGGCACCGGTCTTTTAGCTCTATGGCAGTGCGCTCCACCTGGGTTCTTAGGCTGCAGCTCCCTTCTGAAGCCAGCAGGAGGGGACCCGCGAGCCATTTTGAAAGCTCCTGCGAGCCACTTTCAACCCCTGGGCCACAGGTTGGGAACCACTGCATTAGGATCATGTAGTTAGGACCGTGTGTCAGTTCAACTGGTTTGGAACCAGATTAAGATGCTGCCTCTTTCTTCTGTACTGAGTATCTTGATCAGTGTCAATCCTGTAGAATCATGGGCTGTGGCTGCCTTCAGTGATAACAGGTGATGTTGTATATTTTTCTTCATTCCGTTTTATTGAGATTGTCTGCAACTTTATGCTCGGTTAAACTGTAGGCTGCAGTCTAATAATTAAAGGGAAAAGACTGAGGTCACTTACATTATGGGGTTATTTAGGAAAGTTGTATTCTGACCACCCATAAACACTTGAGTTGGACTTACTATGGTGTTGTGTGGGTTGCCCTATAGCTCAGGAGAGATATTGTCAATCCTGTCTGCCATCTCTGTTGCTCTCTTCATCAGTCCCTTCCATTGGGGTGGTTGGGGGTTGGAAGTAAATGCTTGAAAATTTACTGTCTCCAAAAGCTCAGAAGACAGAACTAGTGAATAGATGGTGTGTTGTTGATGACTGTTTCTCCAGACTATTGAAACAAGAAAAGATGTGCTAGCTTTTCTATAGCATCATCTTCTGGGCCAGAATGAAAGGCAGAATTTCCAAAAATTTAGAAAAATAGTCAATTACTGTTGGACAGATGTGTTCTTTCTCTTCACATAAAGATAGCTAATGCTTTTCTAAGTCCCATTGGGTAATACTATGGGCATGAAATATTCTTCATTGTGTCCTTCTGATCATTCTTCAAGAGTCCCAAGATTCCCTCCTGTGTTTTAGATACTGCCTGTGCCAGGCTACTAGTCCATCGTATCCCATTTCTTTCTTCACTTGGAAAGCTGCTGGACTGGTACCTTCCAGAACTTTCTGAATGCACAGTGTACATCTTCCATCTTTCAGTTTGATCTGCACTCATTCTCCTTCTAGCAGTTAATTTTCACAGAACAGCATTCTGACCCTCTGTGATTTATAAGTCCTCTCTCAATGTCTGTGCTTTGATCTAGAAAGCCATTTGTTGTGGTCTTGATGGTCAAAGTGTCAAATACATTCTTGTTTCCTTCATAGCTAATACAACCTTTGAATTGCCCAAAGGTCACACAAAGTCTATGGTAGCACAGGGAATTGAACCTTACTCTCCCAAAGTCCTAGGCTGGCACCCAAAGCATAGTAGCATCCTTTCTCTCTCTTATATATGTATTACCATTAATAATAATGGCCATATAAATGGATTGAGGATTATTCAAATTATTCTACCATTCAACAACAACAAAAGTGGAATGGGCAGGCTGGTGACTAAGTGATGCTGCTCTGAAAAATGTTCCAGAAGATCTAGGCTGTGCTAGTTTCTCATTGCAAATGCTTTCTGGGGGCTCAGCCACATAGAGAAGTGGGGACACCTTCCTTATGTCTTTCTTTTAACACAACAAATGGGTGACTATTTCATTTAAAAAAAAAAAACCCCAAACAAGTCTTTATCACACCTATTCATTTTCAAAAACGGGGGGGGGGGGGGGGAACACAAGAGTCTGTTTGAGTTAGAATGAAAATACATTAACTTTACCCATGGCCTGAGGAAAGGTGTTATCCTAGTATGTAGTCTGCTGGTGGCTTATGATGTGTTGAGATCTAAATCTGTCCTTACCATGAAATTTACAGCTGCACATTTTTCAACACGATAAGCTAGGTCTGCTCCAGATAAGTCTCAGATAAACTGTCAGTGAAAAACATATTTACATGTAAACACTAAAACCAGATCTCCTATGTGTAATGTAGCAATTGCCTTTTTAAACAATGAAATCACTGCTTGATTATAACGAAGTCCTCTATAAATTTGTTAAGATGTCTTGTGATTATTTTTAGTTACTTGTATCCTGTCTATATGACAACATATGCACCATGTAAAAAATATTTTTTAAAGACATGCTTAGCCTGTGAGCAGAAAGACATTAATGAGTCGTATCTAAAATGTACCCTTAAAGAGATCAAAAATTGGTCTTTTTCTTTTGATTGTGAAAATAAAGGGTATGACTTGTAAGCAGATGTATGAGCAGACTGAGAAGCTCATGCAACAGAAGGTTCTATTGTACAAATTTTCTTTTGTAAGGATTTTAAAGTATAGTTAATATAAACAACAAAAATAACCTTGCCTGCATTCAGTTGAAAACAGACATAAATACACCCTATTATCACCCCTTCAAGCAAAAGCCTGACTGAAGGTCAAGATATTCACAATCTGTCAGACCAGCGGGAGAAGCTACTTCCAGAATTGAGGGCCCTTCACTGAGAACATTCTGCCACCAACTCCATGACATTTGTATCCAGGGTCTGAGAGCCCCATTTGATCTCATCAGCTGCAGCTGTTCACAGGGGCCCCAGTCTTGCATTACACTCAATGACTCCTGTAAATTACTTGGAGGATTGAACTACTATTGACAGCAGAATGTCACAGGAGGCCCTCCACACCTCACAGGATTGTGCCAAATAAGAAATTGCAGAGCTCAAGGAAATCTCAGGATTCATGGAAATCCTCAGATTTGATGTTTGATCAATCTCTTTTCTTAAGACTGAGTAAAGTATGGGTAACATTTTTCAAGAATCAAAGTAAAAGTTTTAATAAAAGGATTCTGGCATCCTCTTTCCTGCTAGGACACCATTTAACTATCTCCACTAGTAACAATGCTTCTATTTCTCACTTGATTTTTCTGACCATAATGAACACAGGTCCAACTCAAATCTTTTGATGTGTCTAGAGCCAAAGTGAGTTAAACCTATTGAAAGATGAACAGAGATGACATTTCATCTGTACCCATTAGTCCTGGATATATCCAAGCAAAAAGAGACAGTCCAGTCCAAACCCAATCCAACTGATCTCATCCTTAAAAATAAGTGAAAACTTTACACCACTGAGGAAGAGTATTCCTTTTCAAGTGTCATCAGCCTGGATTCACTTAGCTGTCCAATACCAACAGCATTTGCAATTGATGAGATTTTGTGGTGGTAGTTTGGGAGAAAATGAAAATCTAATTTGCCTCTTTCTGTAAGGGAAGATGATATTTAAGTAGTGAAATGTAGTAGGTGGTCATCAGTAGAGTAGTCTATCAACTGTACAGTAATCAGCTATTCCTTAAGACACCTGAAAATTACTTTGGTCTATGGATGGCCGATGGGTCGTAAACTCTTTCCCAACCAGAAGAAAGAGCCCTGAATTGAAATTGAAAAATCAAGTTACCTGTATAACCTTTCCTTGGTTGTTTGTTGTGGGGGGAGGGAGTGTCACAAATATTGCTATTAGCTCCAGAAGAGTACTCAGGTGACTTCTGGAGCAGCAAAGCTTTATTGTCCCACAAGTCCAATGGAAAACAACGGTTTAATTCTAATTGTCCTGGGTTACCAGGCCATAGTAATATGTTCCTATGGGGATGGACAAAAAACTTAAACTATACAAATAACTAGTTTAAAATAAACAAGGAGTCTGGTGGCACTTTTAAAGACTAACATTTATTTATCGCATGATGCGTCTGACGAAGTGGGATTTTCTCCCACGAAAGCTCATGCAATAAATAAATGTGCTAGTCTTTAAAAGTGCCACCAAACTTGTTTCTTTTGCTGAACTGGACTAACAGGGTTACCCCTTTGGAACTTGTCACATGCAAGGCAGCTAAATAAAGTCAGTGCCATTTTGATTAGTTTCAGCTTAACTTGGAAGCAATTGATGAAAACAATTTGGAAGAGTAAAACAAGCATGCATTTTGAAATCCAGTTATTTCTCTTCATTTTTAAAATAGAATTATTTGGGGGATGATTGTTGTACTCCTTTACTCTTGTGGGTGAGCAGTTACCTACAGGAGTAACAGAAACTGTATCTGAAAGTAAACATTCACTAGTGTAGCTTAGGGTATGTCTACACTGCATTTAAATACCTGTGGCTGGCCTGAGCCAGTAACGCAAGCTCATGGGACTTTGGATTAGGAGTTGTTTAATTGTGGTATAGATGATATGACTCTGGCTGCAGCCTGAAGCCTGAGACCATCCCACCTTGCACTGTCCTATAGGCCAGGCATCAGCCTGAGCCTGAATGTCTACACCACAAATAAACAGCCACTTAGCCCAAGCCCTGCAAACCTAAGTAGGCTGGCGCAAGCCAGCTGCCAGTATCTAATTGCTGTGTAGACATACCCTAAGGGACTATCTATCTGGCCTTCATTTATATCTTCCTGGGAAAATAACAGTTTATATGCTATTCTGCCACAATGAGATTCAAGTAAAGCAAGAAAACCATGTTTTAAGGTTGGGGCAATTTTCAAAGGACACATTTTAGAGAGCTCAGTAATACCTAATTGTACATTGTACACATTTTCTGATGTCTTTTTGTGCTCGACTAATTCTTCTTGCAGCACACTCAGTTCAGTCGCAACTTTCCCCGCAAATACAATTTGGTAGTTCTCAAAATGTTAGTGCTGTGTTGATGTAGTTTGGTGTCACAACAAACTCAGTGTGTGAAGTGACAGTTCCTTTGTATGTAGTGATTCTAGTCGTAGTTCAGATTGACAGATGTGACATTCTCCTGGTTCACCTTTCTCGCTTGTCAGTATCTGGACCCCTGGCTCTTTCCTGTCACATACATCAAATGCCTCAGTGAGGTTTAATATGACGGAACTATTTACTTTATCACTCCAGAGGACAATCTCTCTTGACAATGAAATCAGACAGTGAAATTTACTCAAATTTGAGCACATTACAGCTGTCAGGGTGCTGAGGCAAAGTGTTAGGGTATCCGTCAAAACAGAAAAGATAAGTTATTTGTTCTTTCACATCAAATGTGTATAATAGTATCTTGATGTACACAGCTATACATACCATCACCATCTCAGATTTTTATTGCTGTCTTTGCAATAGTTTAAAAGAGTTCAGGCTTGTTTTCCTCCTCGACCTGACAGATCACAAATATAAATGATGGGGTGGAGGCAGTATGGAGGTTGCTTTTGATTTTACAGCACATCATGTCATGACCTGATAATCTGTCACTTCTAGAGTTAACCTTGGCAGAGAAAGTTAAGAAAAGAGTTTAGCCAGTTGACCTTTCAATACACTCTTTGACAGTTAGTTAAAATAATTAGTAAATGAAAATAGTAGTGACATATCTTTTTAAATATGCTGTACAGGGAAAGGTCATGAGTTTTGTACGGTAGATGGTATAATTTTGGAAACGTTTACTTCTGATTTCTGTAACTCTTCTGTATTACCTTTCATGCAATATTTTCAATGGTTCAGTAAAACAAGACTTAAGTTCTTAAGTTTAAGCATATGTTTAAATACTATGTTATATAGAATTGGATGTAAACATTTATTTAAATACTTTCCAGAATCAAGGGCAGTATTCCGTAGGCTGTATCACAGTCTTCTTAATCATTAGAATTTCTTTTGAAACTAAGAACATCAGATCACAATTTGACATTATAATTGAATGCCTGTTTCTCTCTTTGTTACTTTTCCTGCTTATAATCTTTCCATGTTCAAAAGCTGCAAATATGCAAAAGCTGCATATTTAAACAGTAGGTAAATCTTTATTCACAAATCATGTTTACTATGTTGCCTTGATAATTGCCAATCTCTTTGAATTCTTATTATTTTACAGCATCATGCTTCAAACCTTACTCCTGTGAGTAGTCGTATAGTTTCATTAAAGTCAAGCTCATTGACTCAGTGTGGTTAGTTGCTGAAATGGTAACTTTGAAGTATTGGGCCCTTAGTTTTTTTTTTTCCCCCCTTTTATGCTTGATTCAGTTTAAAAAAAAAAAAAAAAAAAACCCTTACTGAGGAGTTTAAATCAAAATTACATTTTCAACATTAATTTGCAGCTTGTTAAGAAATACTATTCCAGTATTTTGATATAAATGTGTGCCTGTATATAACAAACATGCATTTGAATGGATGCAACATTTTTAAAACTGGGATATGCTTTATAGAAGAGAAAATATTGAAACATTTACAGTCGGAACAAAATAGGAAATAATTACGAACATGATTTGTTAAAAAAATAAATTATAGCCCAACATGCCACATTTGCTGTGTTAGCTCTGCACAGGAAATCTCTTCCTTGCTCAACATTCTGTGGACTGACAGTTTGAATTCATGGTCTAACTTCTTTTCATTATCCATAACAAGCCACAAAGATACTGTATCTTAAGTTAATTGCCAGTGTTCTAAATGTCATCGGTTCTAATCATCTTGTTAATTCAATGCCCAGTATTATTTTAATTATATCAGTGTTTCTTTTGACACTTTTTCATGAAGTATGGTATAGTATTTTATTAACATGCAGACCTGCTTATTATAATACCATAATGGTGTCTATTGTCATTGAGAGACATAGAAAAAATGAGTTTGTAGGTAAACTTTTTTAAAATTGCTATGTACTTCATTTAATCTTCAGTATAGCTAATGCATTAATTATCTTTATATGGTGTAAAAGGAAGGTACATTATAATTTGTTTACACACATTCACACAGACTATAACCACTTCTTCAGTTTTTTTCTAGGTAGTTAAGATCTCTCATATAGTCAACCTGTACAACTTTTCTCCAATCAAGATCTCTTCTTCATGTTTTTAGGTAGCTGAAATGCAGACTAGGGTGATTGTATATCCATAGTTCCATTATGAGACTGAATCAAAAAGGATTTATGTTAAGTATATAGAAGTAACTGGAAAATGTTGCACTGAGAATTTTATTAGAAAGATAAGACTTTGGCGTTCTGGATAAGACAACTGAGGTGAAATTTACCTTAGTATGGATACAAGGCCCTCTGAATCACTAAAGTTTCACAGATGGGTTTCATGGGAGAGGAGGAACTGATTAAAAAGTCAACCAGGGGCCTCTGGAACTTTGCATGTGTGCTAGTCTTGAATGGCGGGTCATGCTGGTACAGCTAGCTGGTATATAATAAAAATTAGAAAGGGGGGGGGGGGTGAAGATTGCTTGTTTTTTCCTTTTTTTCCTTTTTCTCAACTCAAAAGTGGCTTTTGAATTGATTTTGCTCAAACTTTCTAATAATCATCAAAAATTTCCAATAGAAGAGAGAATTTATCACAAAGTCATTAGCATGTGAAAACATGTGATTATGATGAAAGTCCTGATGTAACCTTACCTACAGCAGGGGGTCTTAGGGGCTCACTAAAAGGAAAGCTAGTAGAGACCAAAAATACAAGAATATTCCACAGCATTTTGGTTATTTGAAATTCACTTGAAAACATTGATACCTGTATAAATTTGTTCACAACAGGTTAAGTCTTTTAAGGAATCAAGTAATTATTGTGTTTCACTTGGTACATGAGTATTCTTTTCTTCAGGTGTATATTCCCTGAATGATTCATAATAGGCAAAATAAGCCAACCTACGGTCTAATACATTGCGTAGAGCCCTCTCGCGGGTTTAAGTAGGGCTTAAATAGTACAGAGAACTTGTGCTGGCCCTCTATATAGAGATGAATTTCACCCAAGCTATCAAAGCAAGATCTGCAGTGATGCAGTTGAGCTAATGGTTTATTTTTATATTATGTATTTGCCTATATTTAAAAAGGGGTTCGTGTTATTTGGTAAATGTTTTTAAAGACAAAGTAAGATTATTTTAACTGTTGAAACATAGCTTCTCCTTTTGCAAGTGCAAGTGCTTGTCACAGGCATTGCACTTTGAAATACTTGTTTTCCCACATGTAAAAAGGAAGCTTGTAGTGTAAAGATCCACATTTGCACTGGCAATTTAGTCACTGGTGCAAATTTTGCATGTGTGAATTGCACCCACACAAAGGACAATTCTTAAAGGCAGTTATTAATTACTGCAAGTTGAATGAGAAAATACAAAGCAGTTCCTTTTGAAAGTGGTACTTTTTGCTGTATAGCTTGTCTTCCTCCAATGTTCCGGTGGCTGTTCAGTCTTGCTGTTCACTTGCTGCTTCCTGTCCATGTTAATTGGAGTTTCATTTGATAGGTCTGACCTTAATTGGTTCCTTTTAGGTGTGGTGAACTTTCTCTTGGTGTTCTGCTTTTCTGTCATGTGAGCAGTATGATGCTTTGGGGTGGGTACCTACAATAGCCATCGATGGGCCCGGCTGGGCTGGGCCCCCTTCTATCCCCCCTCCCCCGCTTGGTCTTAAGGCCTGCCCACCTTAGCCACCACGGCCATGGGGCCGCCCGGCAAAAGTTCAAGTCGCTGCCGGCCAGGTGCTCTGGGTCTCCCCCTGGCGGGGTGGGGAGAGGGCAGCTTCCAGATACATGACAGGAAACTGCCCTGAGCGGGCCCACCCTGCACTTGCAGGGGCCCAGCCAGAAATCAGGGATCGGCTATGCCTCTGTCTCCAAGGATCAGGGAGCTGGAATGCAGTGGACTAGGGTCAGAATAAACCTTGTTTTGGGGCTGGAATGCTCAGTTGTGTGTGCAAGACGGGACCCATTTGGGGACTGGATCAGAAAGACTACAGGGAAATGAGGACCAGATAGATAGATAGTTAAGAATTTGAATTTCTAAGTTCTAGTGTAATTGATCTTTCAGTATAAGTTTTAGCCTAGTTCTTTGACTATATATATAGATATAGATATACACACACACATTCAGTGCTTTTTTAAAAAAAGGTGCCAGAACTCATATCTTGATACTAAAAATCCCTCTTCCAACCCTTTTCCTCCTGTGCCACCCCTCTTCTTCTAGCGGCAGGTTCCTTTCCCCTGCTGACCCCACCCCCCAGCTGGGCAGCGAGGCCAGCAAGGACAGGAGCCTCATGCTCCTTTTCCCTGCTGACTCTTCCCCTTCCCCCCTCCCACCAGCTGAGCAGCAGGGCCGGCAAAAAAGGTGCTGGTACTCCCTACCCCTGCATACCATCACAAAAAAAGCACTTTATACATTATGATTAGGTTTGTTTCAAAACAATGGAAAGGGGGCAAAAGGGCATGTAGAACTCTGGCTGTAGAGATGGGGGCAAATGACAATGTTTCTGCTGAAAGATTTTCAAACAAACTCGCCACATAGTTTTAATCAACTAAAACATACCAAGACAGAAGACCAATTTAATTTCTATTATTATGATTAATATGTGGAAGAAAGTGTTGAACAAAAGATTGAATAACTATATCATATTACAGGCCTGATGGAATTGGAACAGTCTCAGTTGAAGAGAGAGAAAGATTTGAGGAGACTAAAAACAGACTCTCTGCTCTTCTAGAAAACCAGATGAGCCATTTCAGGTGAGTGTATAATTTATTCAATGCACATAAAGCTTCATTCAAAATGGTTTTTACATGGTAGTGTTCATTGCTGTGGCCATGAACAAGACGCAATTGTTCTTTGATGAAAAATACAAGTCACAGTAAATATACCATAATGCACTTATACTGGATGTCTTTCTAAAATATATCATTTTATTTAACCACATATTATTGGCATATAATGTTCACTTATGCAGCAGAGGAGATTAATATCTTCCAATGTGAGATTTCCTGGGTAAAATTCTATGGCCCCTGACCTTCTGCAAAACAGATTAGATGATCACAGTGCTCTATTTGGCCTTAAAACCTACAACTATAACTCTAGCTCATGATTAGCTGAAAATGTTTAATGAAGATGAGTGTTTGAGCCATAATCAAGTCTTTAACAGCATTAATCAATATAATCCATATGCAAATTGAGTGCCATGATTGGTTGCAGCTGAGTTAAGGTAAAACTATATTTTAACCTTTGAGCTAATCAGATACCATATGCAAATCTCTGTTTCCTGATTGGACCATCAGAGGTAAAAATATCTACAGATATCTAATTTTTCATTGCTAACCTTTTTTTTATATACATTTTCCCTCCATATCAAGCACATTCCCTGCTCCATAGTCCTCAATGAAGAATGTGTTCATTCTGAGTTTCAAATTTTAGCCTTTTTAGTTGTTGTCCAGTCCAAAAAGCTTGATTTAAAATTATATCATAAAGGAAAGTGTATTTCTTCAAGCAACTGTCCACATGGATTCCACTCTTGATCCACATTCACCCCGTGCACACAAGATCAGGCTCTTTTGGCCAGCAATGATCCATTGAAGCTACACATTGGACCCCACCATGACCTGAGGGCACAAAAGGATAGACTAGGCCCAACCAATCTTCAGTTCCTTTTTACCATCCATGGCAGCAAAACGGGATCCCTGAAATGTCCACCTATTTCTCTTTACACAGTGCTAGCTAGTGTTGGTCTCAGTGCCTATTGGCAACACACACATTTACAAAAAAGAAAGAGGAAATTTCTTATTTTAGTCACGCTCTGGATATAGGTCAGAACATTCCCTGTACATGTGCTCTAGGAGAGTGACAGAAGTGAAATCTTAGTGGTTTAAAACCTGCCCCTCATGTGAAGCTTCATTGTCACTTAATGATGAGCTGCCCATTTCTTTTAGGAGAGGAACATATTCTTGAGTGATATACCATATGTCACTCATTCTTTAGGTGGACTCAGAAAGCTAGAGAAGCCTGCCTGAAACTGTTCCTCCTGGAGTTCTCTATGCAAACTCCTCACCATCAAAAGGAAGGACGCAAGTAAACCTCACTCCTCAGGTTGGTCCCTCTCCATGGGTGCCCTGGTGAGCCCAGATTCCACCTTGAACACCCATGCTATGTAGACCAAGTTGTCATCAGCGTCCATTCCAGCCTCAAGTATCTCTGGCAAGCTAGAAAAGAGCACTGCTCCAGAACTGAGCTAAGGCATAAAGCTCTCTTAAGTCTTGTGTATCTCAGGCTTAAGAGCCAAGGGGCAGTCAAGAGCCTGAGAAGGGTTCCTTTGATGCAGTGGAACCAACTATTAAGAAAGCACTGATGGTACCCACTGACCTGTGTACTACATTTTCCTTGGTGCTGAGACTTTAGTATCCAGCGGTTCTGCACAAGCAACCTCAGAACAATTTTCTTCAGTGCCCACCATATCAGTAACTAATGTGTTGATACCCAGGGCATGTACAGTACTGAGTAATTTATCTGTGAGTCAGGTACTGGAGTCTCTTCTTCCTATGAAGTTGTGGTTGCTGATAACTAAGCCACCAACTATTAAGTTTGTCAGTCCAGCAAGTAAAGGAGAAATGTCCAGTACGGACTTCATCCCCTACCAGCTGACTGCACAGCATTGGCAGGGCATTTGTGACAGGACAGTTCCTCTCTTGGAAGAGATATATTCTTGTATCCCCTTTAGGGCATAGTAAAAACTCGTCTCCTACATATTGTCCTTCCCCTCCTTATTTAGCACAGTAGAAGTAAAAAAGAAACTACTCTGAGGGAGGGATCTGTAAGGAACAGCAGAAAACAACCTATGATTCCCGCATGTGTCCACCATACTCATATCAGCCCTGGTCCTACTGAACACCCTGGGCACTGCAGCCATATTCACGCAAACCTGCATCATCAGCTCCTTCTAGGCTTAGATTCCCTTCCACAAAGAGGCAATATAGACCGACTGAACCAGGTCAGTTAGTGAAGCCTCAGTTCCTGAAGAGATAGGAAAAGGAAGGTGATGAGAATCAGCATCTACCAGGAGAAGAAAAATTTCTCCCTGTTAAAATCTCCTAACCCTCTCCCGCTAAGGCAGTAAATTTCTCAACATTGTCTTCATTCAATGACTTCATCAGGTAGATGGCAGAGATTCTAGATACACTTCTGGAAGTGGTGCAGGAAGATCTTCTCATACTCCTGCACATCTTATACCTTTCTGTGTCTGGTAGGCTTCCGAGGCCTATAAATGAGGCACTGCTGGAGCCTCTGAGAGATTTTTGGCACATAAGAGCATCCATTTTGGCCATATAAAAATGAGCTAAGAGGAGATATCAAATCCCTTCCAAGGGATTTGAATATTTTTATTCCTACCCAATTCCAGGATCTTCTGATAGCTGTGTTCCAACAGACACTGAAGCAACAGGGTCACTCCAAATCTACACCTAAGGATTAAAACCTGAAGAGACTAGACCGGTTTGGTTGAAAAATCTATTCATTTGCCAGACTCCAGATGCATGTGGCTAATTTTCAAGTTTTAGGACAAGTGCAATTATATGAATTGGTACAACCTGTCTCATTTAGTGTGCAGCTACCTTAAGAACATGAACTGGAGATAAACACCTTTGTTTCCGAAAGACATGTTATTGCCCACACGTTCTGACAGGCTGCACTGGACACGTCCGTTACAGCAGCACATACTATGTATGGTTACATCAATGACTGTAAGAAGACCTTCCTGGATCCAGTCTTCAGAGATTTCTACGTTGATTCAAACAACTGCTGAAGAATTTCCCTTTGTGGGCAACAAACACTTTTAATTCAAAGGCAGATGAGACCATCATTTCTTAAGGACTCTAAGGCAACTCTTTGTTCCCTGGGCCTCTGCATTCCAACCCCAAAAAGAAGCAAACAAAATCATAGACTTCCTTTGGGCATAATTCTTCTGCCCACTATTATCACCAGTCCCAGAGCTACCGAGGAGACAAAGTTTCCACTCATGATGAACCTCCAGTTCTTCTCCGCTGCCTCAGAATCTAAGTCTTACACCAGGTAGCAGGTATGATTACAGTGTCAAAAGCGTGACAAATGCCCAAGGTTCTCTTTCCTTCTATCTTCCTTTGCCTTCTTTTTTTATTTTCATGAATCTTGAACTCAGAACACCTTTGACCAGTGGATGCTGGGAATTATAAACAAAGGGGCATTCTATCCAGTTCTTCTCACCCTTTACCTATCCCTTGTCAGGGACGTTTCTCAGGCCATATTCTTAAAACAAGAAGTGGAGTTTCCTTGCCTTTAGAGTTCAGAGAAAAGGTTATTTATACCTCTTACTTTTTCATCACAAAGAAGAAAGGGCTTTGGTGTCCCATTCTTGCTCTTCAGCATTTCAACAAATTCAGCTGCCATTTTAAATTTAGGATAGTGATGCTAGCCTTCATAATTCCTTTGTTAAATTTTGAAGATTTGTTCACAGCTCTCAACATGCAAGATATCTGTTTCTATATATCCATTCATCTGTCCACAGGAAATAGCTCAGATTTCTAGTAGGAACTAGTGCAAGGTCCTGCCCTGTTGTCTTTCCACAGCACTGAAATTATTCACCAAGTATTTACCAGCTCTGGCAACTCATCTAAGCAGGCCAGAAATCCAGGCCTATCCATCCCTCAGTGACTATCTGACCTGAGGGAACTTAAATACTTAACATTGCTGGAAACTGAAAATCATGTTCTTAATAAAAAGACACTAGATTTATGGCTTATTACAACAATCCAGAACCCACTAATGCCCCTTTTTGTCCTGTGACTACAGAGGTGTTAACAGGATAGTTAATATTGAATAGTCTCTTAGAGTATATCTTAACTACTTAGGTGAATAATTTGTTACACCTCTTATTTAGCTGTGACACTCTGAATACCTTTCCCAGACCTGAAGAAAAGTTCTATGTAGCTCAAAAACTTGTCCCTTTCACCAGCATACATTAGTCCAATAAAAGATATTACCCCACCCACCTTGTATGATCTGAGTAATATCACCTACATAGATGAATTCCTTTGAAATAACTTTAAAACTCTTTGCCACTCTGGGCCTGACAACTAACCTCAAAGGACCCTCCCTATCTTTTTACATAGATAGGACAAAACCATTCAGGAACATACCAAGAATGTTTGTAGCATTTGTAGAGAGGGTCCTGAGTTAGGAAATATCGTCTAAGAGATTGTCTATATGGGTCTCCAACTATGTAGGGCATGTTGTGAGTTAGCCAGATTAGATCCACCTACACACATTAGAGCTTGTTCCACTGGTGCTAAGGCAGTCTCTGCTGCCTATCTCAAGAATGCCTATGTTTCTGAAACCTATAGGGTAGCTACAAGAACTTGATCTGCACATTGACAAGCCAATGTTTTTTGGTAGAAGCTTCCAGATCAGATGCCTGCTTTGGAAGGACTGTCCTAAAATTAGTTAAAGTAGGAATCCCACTATCCACCCCCAAGCAAACAGACTGATAATTGCTTGTTGGTCACCAAGGGTGGAATGTGGGCAAGTACTCAAAGAAGACAGAACAGTAACTTACGCTACAGTAACTGTGGTTCTTCAAGATGTGTTGTCCACATGGATTCCACAACCCACCCTTCTTCCCCCTTGAAACAGAGTTCTGTTTTTCTGGAATTGGCAAAGAAAAATGAGAGACATTGGGGCCTATTCTGTCCTTTATGCCCACAAATGTAGAAGCAAGAGGACATCTAAGGCTCAGGTGCAGCCGCAACAAACATTGTTGACCAAAATAATCTGATCTCAGTCACATGGTGCTCATGCCTACCAAGAGTGAAATACATGTGGAGAACATATTTCAAAGAACTACAGTTACTGTAAGGAAGTAACCATTCATTTTTTTTCAACTATCCTAACTTTAAAATAACTGACATATATTCTTTTCAAACTCTCCTAAAAAGTTTACCTTTAGGCAGAATCAACGCATGGAGAAATGTAGTTGATTTAAGTGAGTATTTTGGGAAAGTATGACTGCATGAATGGAAACTGTTTTGTAGCATTAATTCTACTGGCTTCTACAATACAGAACTGTAAATATTAATTAAGACTGTATGCTTAGGTTGTTTCCAGTATTGACACAGGATTACATGCATTTTATAAGTGGTACATTATTTACCTATTTTATGAAGGAAGCAACATTTTAGAACAGGGGTTCTCAACCCCTGGACCGTGGGCCAAAAGTGGCCCGCGGGGCTTTTTCAAGTGGTCCGCCCTCCCCTGCTGCTGTCAGGGAGCCCGGATGAGGCCACCCGCCCCCTGCCAGGTCCCTGCAAACAGCCGGGAGCGAGGCTGCTGCTGCAAGCTGGGTCCTACAGGCAGCCTGGAGCAGCCACTTACTTCTTGGGGGTCAGGGAGGGCAGCGGAGCATGGCTGCAGGCTAGCTCCTGACACAGAGCCAGGAGCCAGGCTGCAGGTACAAGCTGGGAGCTGCTTTACTGTCTCACACGCAGCCCGGAGCTGCAGCCGCCGCTTACTACCTGGTTGGGGGGAGGAGGCAGTGGGGGAAGTGAATCAGGCAAGTGGGCCACATACTGCCTGGTCTCGGGAGCAGGAAGAGAATCTGGGGCTGGGGCTGTGAGCTTATCCTCCTAGCTCTCTCAGCAACCCTCCACAGGGAAGGAACAGGGACTAGAGCCTTTTGTAGATTTAATGGCCAGCACCTGTGAGCAATTCCAGGTTTTTGGTTTTTTTAACTACATTTAGCACCTGCACCCACCTTGACTGAGGTCTGGGACTCTGTTCTATTAGATATAATTTTTGTATAAAGTTTTATGGTTTTTAGATATAGGTTTTAGCTTTGGTGTTTGGATATAAAGCAGTCTATGTAAAAATGAGCATAGCAGCCTCAAAAGAATTAAAGAAAGGGAAGTTGGAGGACAGTGGAGCTGTAAATCAACAAGTTAGCTTCTGATTTTCAGCCACAGAAATCACATTAGATTAGAGTTGCGTGAAATGAACTATTTTTAAGAGTTTAATCTTTTAAATTTTAAATTTTCTTTCCACTAAATAAATGTTTTTAAATTTTAAATGTTTTAAATTAACAATTAAATTTAATTAATTAAAGTATTTTAAATTAAATACTTGATCTTCATTGAAATTTAATAGAAATTTAATTAATTCAATTTTAATTTAATTGTGAATAAATAGACTGATGGCCCTTCAGGGCTCTAAAAATTATATTTGTGGCCCTTGAAGCAAAAAGGTTGTGAACCGCTGCTTTAGAACATACCCAGTAGGACCCCTTGATTTGAATGCTAAATGTAATCCAAGGATCAGTAACATTTATTCATAAACTATGTCAGCTACAGGTTAATAAGAGTAAACAATAGAAAAGACAATACATGGATTATGCAAATACAAAAAAGGGTTAAGAAGGAGGAGGCAAATACAACAGCCAAATTTGTATTTTATTTAAAGGTGGATTAAGACTAAGGATTAAATCTGTTTTGCTAATTTGTTAATACCCGCAAGAGTTGCTAGCATAACAATAAGGAATAGGCAGAATGAAGGAGATAGTATACTGGTGCTATGTCTTCTGAAAAGATTTGTCTGACCTAATTTTCAGGGCTTTGTTACAGGTTGGCCAAAGTGATTGCTAAAACTCCTTGGTCTGAATCCTTTTGTTACTGGTAAAATGATGTTAGAAAATGAATCAACAATTCTTATTAAACAATAATAATATTAAAAGAAATTTAGTTTAATGCAAATAATCTCAACAAAGTCGAAAATCCCTTTTTTGATTGGGGGTATCCCAATGAGATACAGATTTCATAGATTAGAATGAAAAGGAGATGATGGTCTGAACTGTACAAAGATGTAGTGGTAAATTTGTGGGGAGGGGGCGGGGCGGGTGTTGTTGAATTTATGGAATTTTTTTTTTTACAATTAGTCAAGTGTCAGTAGTGTGGTGGTGCTACGTGACACAGAAGGCAATATGGTTTGAGTCCTGGGGACCTTCCAGGTAAAGCCAGTATAAATTGCATTCATATATCATAATCAATAAGAAAATATTAGAAGAAATTTATACCCATTTCAGCATTAATATTTTAAATGTGAGATACTAGAGATTTTCTTCTGATTGTTAAACCAATATTAAAGCAGGATAGAAAAGGTAAAATTCTATTTTAGCACTGTAAGAGGTCACCGTAAGAAATTGTTAAATTTGAAATGAAATCCATTTTCAACACGATGGATATCTCTGACACCAAACTCAGAATATATTTGTAAATACCCTTCATAGTTTAATCACTATGACAAATGCTTTTTACCTTTTGGACTTTGAGACTCTTGGGGCTGAATAACAGGTGTTCAAGTTTTATTTAATCTTATCCCCTCTATTGGATTAATGAAAAGATTTAGAGTTGTTGTCTGTCAATATACAGTATACATGAACCTTCCTTTAATGTAAATTAAGGGAATAATGTATGCACATTATATGTTAAATAAAATTCTTAATTTAGGAATTACACACTTGATACTAAATCCTGTTCCTGGTTTTTTTTTTTTTTTTTTTTTTTTTTTGTTTTAAGATACTGTTTCCCATTTGGACGTCCTGAAGGAGCTTTGAAAGCCACACTTTCATTACTTGAAAGGGTATGTTTTCTTAATTTGTTTTAATCCTTCTGGAGGATTTGTGTGTCCTATTATTATTGCACCAGTGAGGACACGTTCTATTTATGCACTGCAACATTTTCCAACAATGACAACGTGTTCCATCTAGAACATGTTTGCTGGAGCTTCCTTTAAGTCATTGCAGTGATTTCCTATTTATTTATACATTGATGGTTACTCAGCACAGCCTCTCAAATGAAGGTGGTTCTCTTGAAATGTAACTTTTAGAAACCTCCTTAAAATGGAAGTAAACTCCCCGTAATAGCAAAATTGAAGCCAATTTAAGAAGAAAAGGCTGTGGACTAAAATCAGCCAAGCTGGCATAGGAAGATGGAAATAAACTCTGATCCTCCAAATCCCTGTACTGGTCAATAGGAAGGACAAGCAGTGTTAATCACATCTATTCTCCCTTGGGGAAGAGGTGTTTTAAATTATAGCAATGAGTCTTTAGGAGCCTGGGCAGCAGGAGGCTGCTGAGGGAACAGAGCCAGCCCTAGACCAAATGGTGCCCCAGGCGAGCACTGTTTTTGGTGTCTCTGCCCTCAGTTTGTTCAACTTTTGAATACCTTATTTTTTTATTGCATTTGAAGCCATTTCATGATTTGGATGCATGATTTATTATTCCTGTCAGATAAGATAATAAATTTGCACTCTAGGATTTGTAAATCTATCTATTTATGCCATATATAAGTAAATTCATTTCCTCTAAACTTATGAAACTTTTTAATTTTAAGAATAACTGAAATATACTAATATCAAGAAATTGAAGTGTGCATCAACGTTGGGTGGACCAATATTAGTGTTACAACAGGTAACAATCTTACTGTTCACTCTAGTTCCTTAGCCCCACCCCAGCAAGGGCATGGCTGACAGACAACATTCTAGGAAGGTTGAGGAAAATGTAGATCTCAGAAAGTCTGGAAGGTTCCATGATGTTCTAAAAATGTCCTGAACATTTTGTGAGGTTAGTGAAAGATGAATACAGAACACCTGAAACATTTTACTTTCTATTTTCCCATTTATCACTAACCAAAAAACAGCACACTGACCTAATGCCCCCGAAGTTCAGCACCCAAAGTGGTCTCCTGGGTCACCTCTCCCTAAATCCAGCCATGTGAGGGAATGAACTAAAACAAAGCATTACATAACCACCCAGGCAATACCCTCTGTTATTTAGCACTGCCCAACTGTTACATAGCACCTGTGCACAAAGTGGAAGTGGCAGCCATTTTGTTATATTGAAACATTCCCTTGGCAGAGTTTCTGCCTTGGAAGCCCTCTACCAGGGTCTGTACCCAGTGGTGAGTTTGATTCTATCTATACATTTTGTTTTAATATGAACTTCACGTATATCTAATCATGTGTTTAGAAATCTGTTACATAAAAGCAGCATTTCCGGTTTATGATGCTTCTGTTACAAATGGCCAGGTTTTCAAATCTGACTGTGGAAAATGGGCATGCTTACATCCATGCATGTAAGATGTTTGTTTGCATGTACAAATAACGGCTTTGCAAGCACAACTAAGACACTATGCTTTTTTATACTTTGAAAATTTTGGATCATGCTGTCTAGTTTAGATGCTTTCATTAAGGATCAAGTCTAGAATAAATGTCACATAAGCTCAGAACCGAATTCTGGCCCCAGCTAACTACAGGCAGCAAAGTGCAAATTAGAAACGTTTTAAATAGCAAAATTAAGAGATGCAAATGAAATATTAAAGTAATTTCTTAGCTTTGTTGGATTATTAAGTATAGTATTAGAGTCTGGAAGCTGTCAGAATCCCTTAGTATTACCTTCAATGAAGATATAAATATGAAGATTTACATATTAAATTCTCCACATCCAATTCACTTAATTTATAACCGAGTCTTGATTTTTCTAATGAGTGTTAGCCAGCAATTTTAGCCAGTAATTAAGTGTATGTAAGAAGAAACCTTTAATTTGTTCAAACGCTTACATTTTCCACACGCTGAAAAATGTAAATAGTACTTTTCAGGATATTTTTAAAATATTTTATTTATATTTTAAGCTACTTAAAGCCAACTTACTTGTAAAGAACATGAGTGACATTGAACTCAATGGTAAAGCTTCCATTGTCTGTCCACTCCAGAAGAAAAATAGGAGGCCATGGATGTGGTTAAAGTAGGCCATAGTTTTATTCACTTATAATATCTGAGTGTACCCTGCATCAAATTGTACAGTGCAGTGAGCAGAAGTTGGCTCCCTGCTGATCCAAACATAGGAGCCTCAAATCCCCTTCCTCTGCTCCCTTAAAGAGGGTAAGGAAAGGGGGGCAGGGAAGGAATCATTCCCCATTACTGTTGTATGTAAGACCTGCACTTCCATGACTCAGCTTCCATCAGGGATGCTTTCCTGCAAATTCTTTTCCAATCCATGTTATCCAGTAACTATATCCCTTCTGTACCAAGAACCTGCACCGGTCATTCTCCTCAAGAATTAAGTTGCAACGTTATAACCTCACCCTTAGGTGAGCTGTGGGAAGGCAAAAAAAACCCATCCCACCCTAGCCACTCTGATGGTGAGGGGAAAATTCCTTTCCAACCCTCCAAGGAAAAGGGACAACTACTGTAATGCCTACAGCAACTCAAAAGGGCACTTGGTCCTTCTGCCAAGGGAGAGCGAAGGAATCCTGATCAGAATAAAGAAGGTCTCGCCATGGTTGCATGTGGTGTAAATACCCCTGCCCTCTTCAACAGAAAGGGCAATATAGTAATTTTGTCCTGAAATAGCCCCATCTGCTTCCTGTCCATCCCTGTAAACGTTCTCCCTTCTTCCTACCTGCAGTTAGGGAGCCCTTAAAGGGGCAAGACTCCTTTTCTTACAGCTATTTAGATAAAAACCCAGTCTCATAAAGGTTACAATGGCTACAATAACTTTAAAAGAGGTCAGGACTTCATCCTCAGATCATTTTATCTAGTTTACTATGTTTCAAATGCTGGAAGACTAGTCAGCTATAATTTTTTTTAAATGTTGTAATTTTTTTTTAAGATTGTGCATGGTCTAGCCTTATACTGCTCCAAAAGTTTGTCGAAAATGTTGTGCTTGTCCTATCTAAAATAGCTAATTCTTTTTCACAAATTAGATCTGCTGAATAATAAGCATGCACAGGAAGAAAAACAGTTGTTTATGCCAAGTCTTGATGCTGCGCTCTTCCTATTTTTTTTAAATACATTTTTGCCTATCTATGTGTGTTATGCTCATGAAATTGTGGAGTGCATTTCACTGGCAAAGGCTAGCATAGTACAGACAGGTGCTGTGCAGATTTGCTACCATGTCATTAGCTATGTACCTTAATCTAAAGTTCAACACTCCTGGCATTCCGGTCTTGGTTCTCCACCAGAACAGAAACCGACAAGCTGAATGGTGCTACATTGTAGGGGTGGTCTTATTATTTGCATATATGAGAACAAGGAGGAAACTGGCAAATGAAAGCACTATAAACCAGGTTTTGAATTCAAATCTCCAGGGGCAAATAGCTATCAATTGTGCCATCTACTGAAATGCCTCTTTGATTTCTGCCTTTAATTATTAGCAAATGTAAAATAGCTACTAATGTGCATAGAGATTTTTCTCATGGGCTTTAGGTAATGTGTATAATCAATGTGTATATGTCTGTCTCTGGGATAGGTTTTAATGAAAGATATTGCCACTCCCATACCAGCAGAAGAAGTGAAAAAAGTGGTTAGAAAATGTCTGGAGAAAGCTGCCTTGATCAATTACACTCGACTTACAGAATATGCCAAAATAGAAGGTTAGTACAGTGATCAACTGCCAAAGTGGCTGTAAAAGCCAACAATGCCTATTAACTGAATATTCAGGGAGCAGACTTTTCCCTTTCCTGAACAAACCTGTACCACAGCAAGGGGAAATGTCTCATTAAAATCTCAGCTGGTGAACCATAGAGCTTTTTCCTATTCATTGCTTTAATATGCCTCCTGGGACCCTGCTTGAATGCATGATCCAGACTTCAAGTTTAAGTTATCCTTTGATCTTATTTGATTTTCTTTAAATCGTAAAGTGTGTTTATGGCTTATTTTTAAATTCTCTAAGTATTCCTAATATTTAAATTATTGGCAGTGCCTTTTTTCCATATTAGTAATAACAATATCCTGAAACTAGGAAAATAAGATGATACAGGCCTTATAAACCTTAGACAAGCAGGCAAATAGATAACAGTAATTTTGTTTATTGTTGTGTTGTCTTTTCGTTGTGAGTCAGAGTTGGGAAAATTATTGGTATATAGTGAGATGTAACAGTACACTGTTGAAATATCAATTACCTTTTGATTAGCTATAAATGCAGTGACAGAAGTAAGTATTTGATCTCATGATGATCTGCACTTTTTGTTCATTTATTTATTTATTCATTTATTTTGTATACATTTGGTGTAATGAGATTCATCAGGATTTTTGCTAGTCATTGGGTAATTTATGATGTGCAGTGTTACCATAGTACAAGCTTTCTGCTGAACAATAAGGCATAACATAGGGAAAAAGTTTATGAAGCCATAAATGCAATATAATTATTTTCAGAAAGCGTAAGATAACGTAGTGTACGAGTCATCCATTATATACTGGTACAGAGGCAACTTTAGGTTTAGGAAAAATGTATGAAGACTATTTTAAAAATATCTAGAGAGTAGATGAGGTAGTTCAGCAGAAGAAAGACCATGACATATACTTAAGAATTTCATGTTATTACTAAACCTTAAACTCTATTTTAATATAGTTTTATTTTTAATAACATTCTGGAATTAAATACAATTATAATATCAAAAAGCAGTGAAATGGAAGGAGGCTGACGTAGCAGTCTTATAAATTCTCCCCCCCCCCCCCCCCATATTCCAGCTCTGGTCCAATTCACTGACAAACATGAGTTAACCAGTCTCATGAGTGATTAATAAAAAAAAAAAGATGAAAAAAGCCATCTCATCACCATAGCAACCAATATTATATAACGGCAGTAACAACATGAAGCCACCTTAGTAACCAGTTTATCATAATTAATTATGATATCATGTTGTGTTAAAGCAAGAAAGATGAATATTAGAAATTTTAAAAAAAAATGAGAGCACCAAGATATCATTTCTCTCTTAGCTCTGATGGTAATGTGCATACTCATAATGGGGACTTTTGCTGTTCAATAATCTTTAGCTTTTAGCCAGAGTGTCAGAATAATAGATATAAAATATAATAGACATCACTAAGGCCTATAAAAGACTTAGAAACTTACCAATGGTGAGGTGGACATAGAATCAGTTTATTTGCAATTTAAAAAAATACAGCTTGGCACAGATGTTCTGAATTTTATTCTGGAGAAGTGTGGAAATGCACTTTAAACCACGCATATAGTTCCCACTAAAGTAAATAGCAATTCCGTGTGAGCATCCAAGGCAGAAATTTGGCCCATGGTATATTTTGACTATTGAATTGGTTTGTGGTGGGCTAAACCTCTGCCCTGGTTGATGCATAATCAGGTTGTTCTAAGTGAATCTACAGGCTTGTAATAGAAAACTCCAGCTGCAGAAGTCCATCTTTTAAATTGTCTTTTAATATATACAAATATATAACATCAAGAAGACACATTTCTTAAAGAACAGGAGAGAGCACTGTTGGTGGGGAAAAGCTATAGCTTCATAATAGCCACAAAATATACATATCGGCTTTCAGTATTAGACCTGTTTCCCCCCTTGTCCAACAATGAGGTTATTACATGTCCTAATTCCCTTCTGGGGCCAAAACCTCATTTGGCAGATACCTTGTCCAGGAGCTTGAGTTCTGTCCCTTTGGATTGATCACAACCTTGGTCTGCCTTCATCTACTGAAATAGGGTTCTGATTCTCCATAACAATCACTATTACTAATTACTAGTTTACTGCATTGAACAGTACAAAGCATCTATCATTATGTATCCCATACAGCACTCATGACATCTGCAAGTATAACTGTTACTTTGGTATTGGAACTAATGCCTAATGAATTAATATTTCCATGGTCACTGAACTAGTTTCAATTAGTCAAACATCAGCATACTCCATGGGCTCTAATGGTTATATTGTCTATAAACCAGTATCAGCGACGTACTGAATGAAAGCCACGAAGATGGTTATTTTAATAAAATCAATATACAATAGTCTTATTCTGTGTTATAATGTTTTTTCTCTCAATTTCCCCAGCACAATATTGGATGGATAGATAGGCTCAATCACTGGGCATAAACCAGAAAGAGAACTGTCCCTAAAATATAGTCAGATGGGAGTGGCAAATCCATAGGGACTACATGGAAACACACATGCATTACACCCTCAATGGGAAAAGTTAGGTGATCTGTGAAAACTCAAACTGGACAATCTGGGATTTAAAAATATCCTGTAGATGTTACATTAGTATTTGGAATGAAAATATACATGCTGAAAATAGAAAATACCATTATCAACAAAATTTCAACATGAGTTCAGCTTATTTTAATCCTCTTTCATTTCCTCCTTTTTCTACCTCCTTTCCCCATATCTCTTCATCATCAAAGAAGGAAATCCGTTCAGAATATCATTGTTAATGTTATCTATTTTTGGACACATAGCATGTGATTAATTCACTTTTTTTGAATTGCTTAATGATATTGAATTTCAGTGCCTGCTTTTTTAATTTTTTTAACTGGTTTGTGGTTGTGTGGTTTACATTTGTAGAACAATAAATGTAGTGTTGTGTGTATATATACAGAAAGTCTGTCAAAATTTTAACATTTTAAACAAAGTGTTGAAATGCCATACTTGACATTTGTTCTACTTTAATGGGGTTAAATTAAGCATTATGTTTTTCTCTGATGGTGTCTTCATTTTCTTTTCTTACACTTCAGCAACAGCAGAGAAGGATCAAGGTGATTACTGGTTGTGTGTGCATGATTGTACCATTGCTTTCAGTATATTATATTTAAGTTAATTTAATATATGTATTAATTTAAACAATCCCAGCATTCTGACCAGAACACACTAAAATATTACTCTTAAAGTTGTGAATGTAGTATAGCACATGTGTATAGTGTGTATTATTTATTAACAATCATGATAATTATAAACAGTGCTTTTTTGTGGGTTTTTTTTTTTAAGTGCCAGTTCTCAGCCCAGCATTGGGTCGCTCTGGCAGCGGCAGCCCGATCCAGCCCTGGCCAGTGACCTGGGGCTGCTGGTGGTGGCAGCAGGAGCTGGATCTGGCTCGGTCCCTGATTCGGAAACCGGGGCCAGATTGGGATCAGGAGGGGGGGCTTGTGGGGGGTCATGGGCACAGGCCCCGAAAGTTTTTTGTGGCCAGTGACTCCCCTGGTCATCATCGCTGTGGGAAAAAAGTTGCTGGTTCTCTTTACCGGTGCAGACCGTCACAAAAAAGCACTGATTATAAAACTGTGTAATTTCCAGAGTCTGATATATTTTTGAGGACAATATTTTCATCCAATGCTTCAAAAGGGATATTTTGTTCAATCGAAAAAAATATGCACAAAGAAATTCATTAATAGCTTCTTTAACTTTTTTTGGTTGTTTAAACTTTTTATTAAAGGGACATTATCAAATTACTTGAGACCCAAACTTTTTTTCCCTGAGTATATAAGCTTTTAGGAAACACAATGGGCTAAATTTTGACTTCTTTTTACTCAGTTCTTATTCATTGATTTTAATAGAGATATCCTTAATAAGGACCTTCTGGTTCAATATAAATGGAATTGTTTCCAAGAAAACTTTAAGAAATGGGAGGGGGGAGATTAGTGCTGAAAAATTGTTTACATGGATAATAGTTTCTTGCATTGTTTGCAATTGAAGCATGACAATATCTTTCTAACGTATAAGAATCAGAAAGTGAAACTTATTAAAAACCACTGTAAAATTGACTAGCTTATTTTCAGTGGTCCATGTGAACTTTCTGTATATTAGGTTTTTCTACAACGCCCATTACGGCCTCACTGGGTACTCCATGGAGTCTTCTGCTTTGACTTTTCCCTGGTTGGTCAGTCGGTCGAGGAGGTGTACACACACATTGCAGGCTATAAAAGTGATCAGATTCGATTAGTGTCATCTCTTTTTGAAGCTGGTTCCGCAATCAAATGCTGTCAGTTAAGAAAGCTTTTTCTCTGTCTAACATTTCATTCGCATCTTTGTAAACAGCATTTGTCCAGAGGAGAGCAACTGGCTTGAGAGATCATGGATGGAGATGTGGTTGCTGATAAATCTGGGTCCTGACCTGTTGATGGTTTTTAAACTCAGGATGAGAACTTGAACTAGCAAGTGACCTTTCATTAAGTAACTCTCCTGATGGGAAGGGGAAAATGCCATGATTATTTCCTAGAACAAATAGTGGAAAAGAAATGTTTGTTAAATCTTCAGTGTACACTCCTAATCCAAAAATGAGGCTTGGTGCACATCTGACTAGGAGTATGGTGCCGCCAACACTCAAAATTTTATTGTGACTCTTATGTATACTGCATTTTTTCTTAAAGGTCTGGCTCTTAGACAGGGCTGAATTAACCCTCTTGTGGGCCCTCGGCTTTGAGATTCTGTGGGGCCCCACCACTGCCCTCTCCACTGAAGTGGATGGAGGAACTCAAATGGCTGCCCATTGACCCCCTGAAGCAGACACCCAGTCTAGGGCTGGAGTGGGTCATGGAGCTGCTGGGGCAGGCTGAGCTGGCAGCCCCTCCATGAACTCCAGCGGTCAGTGCAGGCCCCAGTGTAGCCAGTGTGGGTGGGGGGAGGACTGGCACTCAGGGCGCTGGGGTGGGCCAGCTGGTGTTATTGTGGCGTGGACCAGCACAGCAGACTGGGGTGATGCATGCCAACACTAGGAGCTAGGAGCATTGTGTGGGGCCAGAGGCGCTCTGGGCCTGGGGCAGACTGGCCAGCCCAGCCTGGCGCCAGGGCCGGATTTATTTTTTTGAGGTAGCGGGGCCTCTCTTAGCCCGGGGCCCTGGGCTGCAATGGTTTCCAACCTGTATTCCAGTGGCCCTCAGAGGCTTTCAAAATGGTCCTCCATTCCCCTCCTGCTGGCTGCAAAATGGACTCACTGCCTAAAAACCCAGACAAAGTGTGTTTCCACAGGGCTAAAAGACCAATGCAGGCTCCTTGCTGCAGCCAAAGGGCTCATAGATTAGTGCTCCCACCGCCCTGGCTGTATCAGGGAGCACTGCAAAAGCACTCTGCCTAGTTCCATAAGTGCTAGGGTCCTTGCTGGAGCCTGAGGGAGGGGAGCACTGATCTTCCATCCCCCTAGCTGCAGATGGCAGCCACTGCCTTGGGACCCAGATAGAGTGCGCAGAACTGCAAGATACATGCAGTTTCCTTGCTGCAGCCAGGGAGACGGGAGATCAGCGAGCAAGGAGGCAAACTGCTTTTGGGGGGGGCCTGCTGACGGAGGCTGGCAGCCCTTCAGAGCTGTAAAAAATTATATCTGTGGCCCTCAAGCCCAAAATGTTAGGAACCACTGCTCTAAAGTCTCTGCCTTAGCCCAGCCCTTCTCCTAGAATTACTGTTTTGTTCTAATCTCAGCTTTCCTTTAATTAAAAAAAAAAAAAGTCTACTGCTCATTGCTGCAGAGAAAACCTTGAGAATACTAACTGTAAAAACTCAAA
The DNA here is from genome assembly GCA_007922175.1 of Pelusios castaneus. NCBI lineage: Eukaryota > Metazoa > Chordata > Testudines > Pelomedusidae > Pelusios > Pelusios castaneus. The sequence goes on along the minus strand of ML685934.1, from coordinate 342,522 downwards.
AATACCAGAAAGGAAATAGAGAATACAAAAGGTGTATAAAAAAAAATATGATAGGCCAAAGTCACCATTTTTTGGACCCTCACTCCTGAGTTTTTTAATACTTAAGACTGGCAAAGTTTTGGTATGAGTTTCTCTATGAAAAACACATGGCTTCCAGGGGATACCAAAGACGACATACTTCGGTAATCAGTGCCCACATAATCAGTACTGTGCTGACCCTAAGCATGATGAATCTTCCTCTGCACTGTAGTCCCTGGATGTCTTAGGTTCCTTTGTCTTGCAGACCACATGGTGGCATTCAACAAATTTTGCTTTTGCAGTGAGGTATCTACTCCATCTAAGACTGAAGGGAACAAGACTGCTGTTTGGCCACCCTTTGGTTTTAACTGTGTCTGCACTGGTGCAGGTATTCAAGGACTGTGTACATGCATACATATGCTCCCTAAACCCTAACTAAATATCTACCTTATGTTGTGTTGGACATGGATATAATGTTGTATATACACGTATACCTGCATCCATGCTGCTGCTGCTCCTGTGAAATGTCTCAGGAGACCAAGTCATATATGGTCAGGCCTAGTGATTGGAGGAGGAGTTGGGCCTGATGGTTGGAGGATCAGGACAGAGTCAGAGCTGAAGGGTCAGAACCAGATTATCTGCAGCCAGGGAGGGCAGAAACAATGCTGGTTCCAAGAAGGGAGTGAGGCTGGGACAGGACTGCAGCAAAGCTAGATACAGGGCAAGACCTAGGCTGGAATAATACTGGATGCAGGGCTTGGGGAGAAAAGAGCACAGGGAGGCAGAGAATTGCAGGAGTGTGCAGTGAGCAGTTGCTGATCTTCTGCAGCCTTTGGACTTAAGAACAAGCCACCTGACTGTCTTAGCCGATAGGTAACAGAGTCCTGTGGCACCTTTAGAGACTAACAGGTTTATTTATCGCATGAGCTTTCGTGGGAGAAAATCCCACTTCGTCAGACACTTTGAAGATTTTCTCCCACGAAAGCTCATGCGATAAATAAATCTGTTAGTCTTTAAAAGTGCCACAGGACTCTGTTGTCTTTCTACAATAGACTAACACGGCTACCCCTTTGGAATTAGCCAATAGGTGGTTCTGGTGTAGCCCAGTAGCACTCACTGTCTGCCTGATGACTGGGGAAGTGCATCTGCTGGTGCTCATTCCTGACAATGTAACATAAGCAATACCGTTTTGAGCAATATCCCAGTATTCTGTGTGTCACAGGAAGATGCTGTAGGAACCACCTTGCTGTGTGGTGTTGGTACTATCCCTACCTTCACATGTTTGTTGATGGCAGTTCCTGATCATGTTGCTACACCTCACTGTTATTTCCTGCCAAGCTGGGTAGAAGACATGCAGCAATGGGATGATGATCTGATTCGGCCCCTGATCTCCATTGTGGGACAAATAGTTATGCAGCAGATTAGACGATTTTGGTGAGATGCTGGATGGAATGTGGGCAGAACTTTCTGGCCAGTAGAAGATGACTGATCTTGAGAATGGATGACAATTCATGCAGCTCACATGCTACAGGAGTATGCTGGTATGGCCATGGGGTGCCCTTGAGCGGATTGTCACTTCTGGTACCGGAGAAGCAGCACAGTGTAGTGGAGTCGCATGGTTTTGGAAACCTGGGATGACCAGCAGTAGCTTCAGAACTTCCCAGTGAGAAAACAGACTTTCATGGAACTGTGTGAAGCGCTTGCACCGAACCTCCAGTGCCAGGACATTTGATTCAGGGAAGTCATATCAGTCTAGAAGTGGGTGGTTGTTGCCCAGTGAAAGCTAGCAACACCAGACAGCCGTAAGTCCATGTGCAAGCCATTTGAGGGCTTGGAAAATCCACTGTTGGGGTCATGGTTGTGCAGGTTTTCAAGGCAATTAACACTGTGATTTAGCTGTGGGTGGTTGTTATAAAAGAGTTCCAGAAATAATACCTGGATTTGAGAAGATAAGGTTTCCAAACTCTGCAGGGATAATCAGTGGCAGTGGAGACCAGAAGCCAGCTTTCAAATCAATTTCAGAGCTAAGACAGCCACCAGCCAAATACATTGCCCACAACAATGGGTAAGTGACTATGTGAACCAAAAAGTTTACTTATTCATTCATTTTGCAAGGCTTGGTGGACGACACCAAGGGATACCAACATGGGAAACACTGGGAAAGTTTATGACACTGAGATGCTGAAGAGATTATGATTATTCTTGAAAAGAGAAGAAGAGACTTTGTATTGTTCTGTACGGTGTGTCTGTGCCTGCTGTAATACTGAGAGAGGCTGCAAACCCATTCCTATCTTACCTCATGATCCATACCCTGACACCAATGAATCTGGAAAATGGCAGTTCAGTTACAAGATCAGTGGTTGAAGAATGGTCACAGATTATACATTTAGTAGGCTGAACGATCCCTTCATAGCTGTCTGGGTGCCACTGTGGCAAATGCTGTTTGTATAATCATGTGTGCTGTGCACTTCCTAATGTTTGTGAGGGTAAAGGGGAGTTCTTCCATGTTGAGTGCACTCAGCACAAGTCTGGGTTACAAACTCGGTATAGGCAGCTGGATCCCATCCATATGCATGATAAGGAATCACCCCTAAAGATGGAGGTGGAAAATCCCCATACCTCCAAGACTGGGGGGATCACAGCCACCGCTCCCAGGAGGAAACGTAAGGTAGTGGTGGTTGATGACTCCCTTCGAATGAGGATGGGGGCATCCATCTGTTGGCCTGACATTGTATCCCAGGTGGTATACTGTCTGCCAGGGGCCTGTACCCGAGAAGTTACAGGAGGATTGTCAAGAATCATTCGGCCTCTGACTACTACCCCATACTAATGCCCTGTTGGCACTAATGATACTGCAGAGCATGATTCTGAGCAGATCAGAGGTGGCTACAAGGCTCTGAGAGTAAGGGTGAAGGAGCTGGGACTTCAGGTGGTGGTCTCTTTGATCTTTCTGGCCAAGGGTAGGAGCTGAGGCAGCGACAGTTGCATCCTGCAGGTGAACACCTGAGTCTGAGGATGGTTGAGTTCCTTGACCACAGGATGCTGTTCCAGGAAGGAGGACTATTAAGCAGAGATGGGATCCACATATAAAAGAATGGGAAGAGGATATTTGGGTACAGACTGGCCAACCTAATGAGGAGGCCTGTAAATTAGATTCAGTTGGGGGAGATGACAAAAGCCCACTGGTTAGTCAAAAACATGGAAACCTGGGAGAAGGGTCAGAATCTGGTGGGGGGTAAGTATGGGCTGTTGTAGCAGGGATAAGGGAGAAACAAGAAGGGAAATCTAATCAGTATCTTAGGGCAGGTCTACACTGCCTGCCCTTTTCAGCAGCAGTCAAACCAAGATATGCAAGTTACTTAAATAACTTGTTTATCTGCATTCCGACCTCCCTACCTATGGCATGTGCACTGTGCTGAATCAAAGTGAGGGACTTCCCTTCGACTCAGCACTACCCTGGTTACCGGAATGGTGTTCAGGGATAGAATTTCCTGATTGGGTGAGCAGGTCTTCAGACACCCGAGCAGTTGATCAAGAAATTCGAGCTGACAGCGGTGAATTTGCCACCATCAGTGAAGACTAGGCCTTAGGTGTCTGTAAACTAATGGAGAATCAGCAGGAAGAACTTGAAATGATAATTAATAAAAATAACTCAGATATAGTTGGCATCACAGAGACTTGGTGGGTTAAAACATATGACTGGAATATTGGTTTAGAAGGATACAGCTTACTCAGGAAGGACAGGCAGGGGAAAAGGAAGGTGTTGCTTTATACACACTTGGACTGAGGTTGAGATGGAAATAGAAGACAGACTTGTTGAAAGTCTGTGGGTAAGGATAAAAGGGATAAAACCAAGGTCAATGTCATGATATGGGTCTGCTTCTGACCAACTAACTAGGAAGAGAGAGATGAGGCTTTTTATAAACAACTAACACAATCATCCAAAGTGAGGATTACATGATGATGGGGAACTTCAGCTACCCAGACATCTGTTGGAAAAATAACACAGCAGGGCACAGATAATAAAATAAGTTTCTGGAATGTATTAGAGGCAGTTTTTTTTAATTTCAGAAGGTGGAGAAAGCTACAATGGGAGAGGCTGCTCTAGATTTGATTTTGACAAATAGGGAGGAACTTGCTGAGAATTTGGAAGTAGAAGGCAGCTTGGGTGAAAGTGATCATGAAATGATAGAGTTCATGATTCTAAGAAATGTTAGGTGGGAAACAGTACAATAAAATACTGAATTTTGAGAAAGCAGACTTGAGAAAACTTGGGGAGTTAGTAGATAAGATCCCATGTGAAGCAAGACTAAAGAGAAAAAAGTTGAAGAGTTGCAGTTTTTCAAAGTGACATTATTAAGGACTCTAAAGCAAACTATTCCACTGTGCAGGAAAGATAAAAAGTAGGGCAAGAGACCACTCTGGCTTAACTAGGACATTGGACCTTCAATTATCTGAAACTCAAAAAAGAGTCCTACAAAAAGTTGAAACTAGATCAAATTACAAAGGATGAATATAAACAAATAACACAAATATGTGGGGACAAAATTAGAAAGTTCAAAGCACAAAATGAGATTAAACTAGCTTGAGACATAAAAGGTAACAAAAAAAATATTCTACAAATACATTAGAAGCAGGAGGAAGACCAAGGACAGAGTAAGTCCATTACTCAATGAAAGGAGAAAAAATAATAACAGAAAATGTGGAAATAGTAGAAGTGCTAAATGATTTTTTTTTCCAGTTTTCACCATAAAGTTTAGTAGCAATTGAACATCTAACTTAATGAATGCCAGTGAAAATGAAGTAATATCAGAGGGTAAAATAGGGAAAGAACAAGTTTAAAATTACTTAGACAAGTTAGGTGTCTTCAAGTCACCACGGCCTGATGAAATACATTCTAAAATACTCAGGGAGTTGATTGGGAAAATTTCTTAGCCATTAGCGATTATCTTTGAAAAGTCATGGAAGATGGGAGAGATTCCAGAGAACTGGAAAAAGGCAAATAGATTCCCCTTTATAAAAAGAGGAAGAAGGGCAAGCTGGGGAATTACAGACTTGTCATCTTAACTTCAGTATCTGGAAAGATAATAGAGAAAATAATTAAGCAATCAGTTTGTGAATATCTAAAAGATAATAAGGTGATATGTAACAGTCAACATATATTTCTCAAGAACAAATTGTGTAAAACCAACCTAATAGCTTTCTTTGACAGGGTAACAAGCCTTGTGGATGGGGGGAAGTGGTAGATGTGATATATTTTGACTTTAGTAAAGCTTTTGATACTCTCGCGTGACCTTCTCATAAACAAACTAGGGAAATACAGTCTAGGTGGAGCTACTATAAGGTAGATGCATAATTGGTTGGAAAACCATTCCCAGAGATAGGTTATCAGGGCATATCGAGTGTGGTCTAGTTCTATTCAGCATCTTTACCAGTGATTTAGATAATGGCATAAAAAGTATACTTAAAAGTTTGTGGATGATACCAAACTGGGTTGCAAGTGCTTTTGGAGGATAGAATTAAAATTCAAAATAATCTGGACAAACTGAAGGAATGATCTGAGGTAAATAGGATGAAATTCAATATGGACAAACGCAAAGTGCTCCACTTAGAAAGGAATAATCAGTTGCACACCTACAAAATGAGAAATGACTGTTGTGGAAGGAATATTGCAGAAAAGGATCTGGGGGTCATAGTGTATCACATGTTAAATAAGAATCATCATTGTCACACTGTTAAAAGAAAAGCAAACGTCATTCTGGCAGTGGTTAAAGTATAATTTGACAGGCCCCGGAACCCTCCTAATCTCTGGGGCCCCTTTCCGTATGGTCCAGACCCCCTTCATGTATGTGCGAATCCCAGCCCAGGTAGGCATTTGCAACCACTTCTCAGTACCATATGCATTGGTTATCGCTCCATAAAAATATTTATAATTGTATATGGCATTTATGTCTATATCAATTATTGTCACAAACTAGCAAACACTGCATAACACAATAAGTATTATGATCTTTGTATTCCCGATATGCACATTTCACTTCATTAAATGCAATGCAAAACTTGGAACACAAAAATTTTAAGCCACTTTCACCAAATTCCAGTGACAGCTCCATAGTGAAATGTGATGGGTCAAGTGCTTCAACAGCATTGCTTAGATGTTTTTTTGAGTTGGGCAACAGTCTAGCATTCATACAGTTAGCTAAGGCCTGGTAAAACTGACATTTAGAAATTTCAATTTGCTTGCCAGCATTCACAGACATGTTTACACATACACCTTTAAAGGAACCTGCAGAAATCGCCTCACAAGCCTCTTGGAGGAATTCTGAATCACACTCTCTGCGAGCTATAAGCACCTGAACTTGTCACCTTTTCAACTTACTTGCTGTACATAATGTTACCTCAGATTTTTGCAACACCAAGGACAGGCCTGCAAGTTCCTCCAGAGCACCAAGCATGAGACCCAAATTTTTAACAAAAACTGGATTCTCTAGGTTTTTTGCCATGCCAGCAAATTTTGCTTTATCTTTCCCTTCTAGTGAGAAATCAGTTAATTTTTTCAAGAAGTGGCTATGGAGGGTTGCATATGAATGCCAAACAGCTCGTACAGTGTGGCAGCTAGAGGCAACCCAACATACATCAAGTATATATCAAATCCTATTAAGCTGGACTTCCAGACCTCTCACAGTCAGCCAGCTCTTTCAAGCACTTCCATGACTGTACAGAGCATACATTGAATCCACGAATGATTCAAAGTAATTAACTTCACTGCAGCATTGGATAGCATCAGCCACAGCCAAATCCAACCAGTGATTAAAACAATGCCAACTTATCCAAAGTGGAAATCCTGTTTTTAATTTTGTAGCAAACACCAGCCTTACTGCCTAACATGGCAGAGGCTCCAGCTACACCTAAACCAATCCAATTATCTTTGAGAAATTCTTCCATGAATCCATGTGCTGTAAAACGCTGCAGCAAAGCTAATGCTATGCCATCAGCATCATTTCTACCTAGTTCAATCAGATCAGGAAAAAATGTAACAGGACCAATGTTTGCATCAAAAGTTATGCTCAAGTAAATTACAAGACAAGAAAGTTTGCTTAAACTCGTACTCTCATCAATTAAAACAGAAATTTGCTGAGAAATGACACTACAACACAAACTATTTTTCATCTTCACAGATATATGGTCTATTATGTGAGCACAAACAACATTGGTATGCAAAACACAACCCATATCAACACCATTTAACTGCTGTAAATAATAAGGTCTGGATGGTGAATGACCACCACCCAAATAAAAGATGTTAAATGCATGCTAACCTAATAACACTATCTACAGGGGTCTCAAACTCAAATCTCCACGAGGGCCACATGAGGACTAGGATACTGGCCCTAGGGCCGTGTCACTGAAGTCCTTTCATACGAGGAGTTATTATTAGAACTAGAGACAGCACTGCCTGGGTAGCCTTATGACATCTTTCTAGGGGCCTGAACAAAACACACATTTACTTTTAGAATTACTTTCATTCAAAATCCAAAGGGGTAGCCGTGTTAGTCTAGATCAGCCAAACAAAAAAAGAGCCCTGTGGCACTTAAAGACTCACAAATTTACAAATTAACAATTACATTTGTTTGTCTTTAAATGTGCCATGAGACTGCTCTCCCCCCGCATCCCCCCACAAGATAGAAGTATCATTAGAACGACAAAGAATAAGCAAATGAGCACACTTAAAATTTTGCATTATAAATCAGTAGTTCCCAACCTTTTCGGTTGAGGGGCCAAAATTCAGATTTTAAAACCTTAAAGGGCCACCAGTTTATTTAATTAAAATACATTAAAAATTAATTAATTGAATTAAAATTGATTGTAATTAATTAATTGGGTTACATTTTTAATTAATTGAATGTGAATTACTTTTAATTGAAATTTAATTTTAGAAAGGTTTTTAATTAAAATTAATTTTAAAGGTGTTTTTTTTTTTTTTTTTTTTTTTTTTTTAAAGGGGAAAAAGAAAAGGAAAGAAAGAAGAGACAGAAAGGGCTGCTTGCATCCCCAAGCCTGGAGGGGAGGCGAACAGCCAGAGTCCAGCTCCTAGCTGCACGCTGGGACCTAGCAGGAGGCGGGCTGAGCCGAGCCTCCCATGGGAACCCACCCCACACTCCAGTCCCCCTTAGGAACCCCAAAGCTGAGTCCTGTCTGGCCCAGGCACTTCCCAGGCCCCCAGTTCCAGCTCCATGGGCCCCCTGTTGCCTAGCAGGTCCGCGGCTTCCCGGCCCCAGCTCCTCAAACCTCCTGCTCCCCACCCCCTGACTGGCTCCACGGCCCCCGACCCTTCCGGTCCCTATCAGCTCCCCAGCTCCGGGACCCTTCCTGTCCCCACCCTCCGACTGGCTCCGTGGCCCCCATCGGCTCCCCGGCCCCAGCTCGGGTGTATTTAGGCTGGTGAAGAGAAGACTGAGCCAGAAACAAGATGATAATTTTCAATTATATAAAATGTTGTTACGAGGAGAAGGAGGGAGAAAAAAATGTTCTCATTAACCTCTGAGGTTAGGATACCAGGAAATGGGCTGAAATTGCAGCAAGGGTGATTTAGGTTAGATATTAGGAAAAGGTTTCTAACTGTCAGAGTAGTTATGCACTAGAATAAATTACCTAATCAGAATTTCCATCATCGGAGATTTTTTTAGAGCAGGTTGGACAGACACCTTTCAGATATGGTCTAGAAATGCTTGGTCCTTCCCTGAGTGCAGTTGACTAGACTAGATGACGTCTTGAGGTCCTTTCCAGTTCTGTGCTTCTATGATTCAATGAGATGTTTATTTTTTAATTATTTTTCTGTGTTGTTTTTGTGTTTATCCATTTGGATTTTTGCACACTTTTTGCGCACACATCCATCTGAATCTTGGAGGGTAGTGAATATGTTTTTTGGATGCACTGGCAAATGAATATATTGTGGAATTAATATGAATCAAGTCTTTTGCTCACACTGAGAAAAGGGTGACACACAATGCTAGTAAGATGAATATATTATTTTTCTGTTATATTAATAATTGAAATGCATAATTATATTCACTTTTTTTTTTTTTTACTAAAAAGGTAGTTGTAAAAATCAGTCTGTTCATAGGAACAGGTGAAATATTTTACTACGCTCACAGTAAATACATTGTGATGAATAAGCTTTTTGAATCCTGTGAAACACTTTTATCCAAAGAAAATCACAAAAGGAGCTGAAAAAGATGCAAAGAAAAATGCATCTTGCATATCTTATTTCAACAGACTAATAGGGCCTGATCCCATTGTAGTCAGTGACAAAACTCCTGTTTGTTTCAATAAAAACATGACTGGGCCCATAATGTGTATTGGATGTATCCATAACACTGTATCTGACATTGTAGCTGAAAGATGAGGGAAGACTATTTCTTAGTGAGACAACGGAGTCCTGTGGCACTTTTAAAGACTAACAGATTTATTTATCGCATGAGCTTTCGTGGGAGAAAATCCCACGAAAACTCATGCGATAAATAAATCTGTTAGTCTTTAGAAGTGCCACAGGACTCTGTTGTCTTTCTACAATAGACTAACACGGCCACCCCTTTGGAATATTTCTTAGTGATTATAATTGACCTCTCAACTTATGTAATAGTTTTTGCAAATAGGATCTTGAAATGCAAAGGTGTCCTGAAGAAAAGGGAGTACGGAGGTGAACATGCAAATTCTTTGTGTTGTGAGAATCTTTTCATAGCAGTGTAGTTGCCAGGTTCCTAGGTCTAACCCCCAAGTGCTCTCATTTTCACAGTGTCTCAATTGAATGAGATTCAGAGTGCCTTTCCCAGAAGACCTTAGTTTGGTTTTTGTTTTGTTTTGTTTTTAATGGGAGGCATTGTGGCATAAGCTGCATTTGCATAGACAGAATTTGTTTACACTCTATATGACATTTTGCTTAGAACTCCTATATTGCTAGATTATAATAATAGTGCAAGAAATCTTGTCTGAATAAAAATAAACATTTACAATAAGACATACACAAGATAACTTACTGATACCGTATGCCATCTTTTACAGCAGGGCTGGTGAAATTGTCATAGCTATAGATATTCTGTTCAGACAGTATAAGTGCCATGTTATAGGGAGAATAGTAGCAATGTCTATATTAAAGTTTTCTAACACTTTCCATTATATTTTTTTTCCAACCATTTTTAAGCTCTCTAATGCTTCTATAGTGTGCAGCACAGACAACATTTTACAGAGGGTTGGTCTTGAGATCAAACACACTCCTGTTGCTATACCTATGAAAATGTCAAGTAGCTTTAATTCTGGCATATCCTAACTTTTAAGTACTTGATCATTTTCAACTTTAAAAACATTGTTCAAATGTAGCTTTTTTTTAATATTAATGTATATTTCTCAGGTAATTTTATGAATTGTCATTAATAACCTGGTAATATTTGGTGTATAAGTTGATATATATATTCTATGTTTCTATAGTAATAAACATATCTCAGGCTGATTAAAGTACGAGGCATTTTTCAGATGAATCTACCGTACTGGTTCATAAAGAGAGAGCCCACTCCAATGAATAGCATATGGAAATGTGCTCTTCTCTCTCACCTCTTTCTTCCCTCTCAACCTCCATGCTGCTTAGGAAGAAGATAACCCCACTCACACACAATGAATCATGTTTTACTTACATTATAGTTATAGTAAAGCAGCCATTCATCACTTACCACCATTATTCTCAGAAGTGAATATTTTTGGCCATAAAATTATTTAAAAGCAAACTAGATTAGGGGTAATAGATTCTATGCACCTAAGCCATGGTTACTCTTATTGACTCAAAGTGGATTGGCGCTTTTAAAGTAATTTTTTAAAAACTGTAAATAAATTACTCAGCATTCGGGTTAAGGAGGGTTAGCTCTGCTTCTGAGTGGTACAGAGGTAAGGATATGAGATTAAGATTTCGAATGGTTGGGACGTTGAAATGGCCATGTTTGTTGTGAGAGTATGAATGTTTATTGTGGGTTCAGCAGTCAATTGGGCTGCAGAGATTTCCACGAAGTCTAGTTGTTTTATTCATTATATAAATTGAATCCTTTCTGCCAATCAGGTACCATTGGAATGCATGTGCTATAGGAACCTGAAGCAAATAAACAAGAAGAAAATCATACCAAAAGGCTCCTGTAGACTTTGAAACTGTTTAAAAACATACTATATTTGTCATACACATATTGCCCTTCAGCCAGTAAGAGTGCTGAAGTCTGAGTAAGTGTGAACCCCATGCTATAATGGGTCTGTAACTGAACAGCATGTGTCCACTTAATTTGAAATAAATTCACAGGTAATAATATATCATTAGAAGCAAGTTTTCTGAAGTAGGGGGAAACATGTAAATGCCTTCAAAGCTCACAAGGATCTATCAGAGGAAAAACAAGAACACTACAAACATGATTGAAATTGAGGAGGAAAGTAGAGAGTCACTTGTACCTGTGGTGAGAGGGCTTCACGGTGATTTAAAGCTCTCAGTGCATGTTCATTTCACTGAATGAACAAAGAAAAATCAGTGACTTGCACAATCACCTAACACCTTGTTGTTGGACTCTAATAATTATGCAACTAAATGAAAATCTAATGAGAACATAAGAAATGCCCTTGTCCTCAGCTTATTCATATGGATCTCATGTTTGCTATGTTTATTTACACAGGGATTTATTCCATTCAAGTAAAATATTCTGTAGCCAGGCATGGAACAACGGATTGACCCAGAACTAATCATTTTTTTCCTTTGTGAAGAGAAATTAAATTATAAATGGAGACAGTTATAGAGTGGTAGTGTCAGTATTGCTAACCCCAAACATTCAAAAATCATAAAACTGTCTAAAAAATTATGGGATTTAAAATAATACATTTTGTATTCATTTTTATTTTCCTACCTGTTTTTGAACCTTCAGGGTTCACATTTTGAAGTTTCTTCTACACAATCATGAGGCCTAGAAACTTTTTTTTAATTAAGAGAAGAGATCCTCATGACTCACACGTGACTCCAGGAGCTAGGGCTCTGCAGAACAGATTTTATGACACTCACAATAAAACTGAAACAGTGATTAGTACTGTAGTAGAGCCAGCAAACAGCCCAGTGGATTATGAGTTGGAAAATATACATTCTCTTTGCATTTCTGTTACGACCTTCAGCAAGTCACTTTAACCCCTCAGTGCTTCAGTTTCACTATTAGAAATAATGGTAATAAAGATTTTAGTAGACTGTTTTGAGATCGTTGATTTTAAAAACCCTTTTAACTCTGAAGTAATGGTAACAGAGCCACTGGTTACAGCTCCATAATTCAGAGTGAGGTCCATTTTTCATTTAAAGCAGAAATTCAGCTGCTTTGTTTCATAAGGAAAATGTAATGTGTCCTTACTAAATGCATAATCCTTATTCTTTTAGTACAGAATTAATTTTCTACAAATTTTGATATAAATCTATTCACTAGTTTCAATTAAAACTAATTTTAAAATTGGGTCCTTTAAGAAATTCAGCGTCTGTAGAAGTTTTTATTTGGTTCCAAATGATCTACAATGGAATAGCACAGACTCTTCAAACTTTTCCAGATAGTTAAAATTAAATGTAATCTTATGAATAAGCTATATTTGAAGAAATTAGGTTGATATTAAGTTAAGTTATGACTGTGATATCTAATTATATAGCTACAGACAGGCTCAGGTAACTCCTACGTGAAGACATTGTGACATCACAGATAACTAAAACAATTCCCATTCTTCCTGTATGTGCATGCAGTTCTGTTGATTGTAGTGATTTTATGAAAGAAACTGGACACATGAGTGAAGAGTGGTCATTGGTAGATGATATGCCTACCTGTTACTGTGGCTGTGGGCCGTACCTGAAAAGCTCCCCATGAAATGAGGAAACACAACCAGGAGAACTGAGGAAGAATCCCAGGGGGAGCCTTTAAAGGCCCTCCCTCCCTTCACATAGTTCCAGTGTCATCAACACAGCTTTCTAAACCCAAGAGTCAGCTAAGTGCCAGATTCATCAGGATATTTCAGCAGCTATAAACTCAGTTTACGTGGGCAGTGGGCTCTGGCTGTCTTGCTCTGTTTTAATATACCCTTAAGTTTTTTGTGTTTTTTTGTTTAAGTAGATTTAAAGTGGAAAATCCATGTAATCAAATTATTTAGAAATATTTCATGATAGTGCTGTTTTTTAGTTTAATTTTGTTTAGTGTTTGTGGATGATATTTTTATTAATTTTTAAAAACTAAGAAAATCCCCACATAAGGGTTCCCAGAATAACCTTAACTCTGCCCTGGAGTGGCATCATCCAATAAACATACAAATGTTTTATGTCTTGTAGTCCCTGATTTTTAATACTGTTTGAGGTTTTTTTTCCATATTGTCCCCCTTTATGTCATTACTGCAAGCTAGATTTAAGATTATTAGGGAGCATATCTTATCCTAATATGTTTGAATTTCTTTTAAATGTAACATTAACTCTGAATTTCTTGAGTGTAATGCATAGGTTTGGGACAACTAAAGCATCTCTGTAATGTTCTTTGCCTTAAATTACTGATATATACTCTCAATTTTAATGCCATAACATAGTTTTGTGTTAGTGAAGAATAATATTATTAGATTCTAATAATAATAATATTAGAAAATGGTAAAGATGTTAAACTGGAAAAGTTATGTGCATATGGTAAATGTATTTCCCTAAAGTTATTCCAACAAGAAATGGGTTATGTTTACTTCACGGTAATATTTATTTTATTTCAGTGTGTTTAAAATGTTCCTGTCCGTAGTTCCATAATCTTTGAATATCTGTAGCATGCAACCAAAATTTAAAATCAAAAGGCATAAATGTATTGATTATAAAGAGATTTTGGTGGAGAAAAAATGAATTTTTTCAGCCTCAGGAGAATCAGCTCTTGGCCATTCTAAGAGGGGAAATGTTGGGTTTTTTGAAGAATCAAAATGTCTTTCTAACAAAATTTTGTAGAACTGTGCCACAATGGACAAATTGTTTCCTCTCTTTGTTTCAAAACCCACGCTTTGTCATGTGCATTTAAATTGTACGCTCCTATACTATTTGTAGAAGGTGTAACACTTGGAGATGACCATCTGGGTGGTGACATCAAGACCACTATTTTAATACACAAAATAAATAGCTGTTGCTTGGTCTTCGTATGGCTCAGTTGTCACCTATGGTTCCTCTTATGTTACATTTTTCCTTGTCATTGAAAACTATAAAGGGAAAAAACAAACTTACATAACTTAAGATATCCCCTTCTAAGACCGTATAATTTTTTTGACAGTAGATAAAGTAAGGACTTCCTGAAACAGATTGACTGCATTTTAAGTATGCGCATCCCAGCCTACTCTGAGTCACAAGTAGAGATGTCCAAAAAAATCTATCTTAGGGTTTTGTATTGCCACTTATCACTGTTCTGTCTGAGTGTGACTTCCAGTTCCCTGTCTTAATCAATAAACCACACTCCTTCATCTTGTAGTCTGGTGGCATTCCATGGAATTCATATCCATTGAGACTTTTCACTCCTATGTGACACCTTGACATATCTATCTGCAAAACACATTTTAAAAAAAAGAGAGAGAAAATAATATCTTAGTCATGCTTCCTTTGGACAAAAACAGCCTTCAAGTGATTGAAATAACCACCTTTTTCATGCTGAATAACTTCTGATATAAACTAAGTACTTTATTCACCAAGGTGGTTGTGAATACACACTCATGAAAATCATCTTAATGAAACCTATTAAGCAGGTGAGCAGTAGTGGCCAGCGGGCGTGTTTTGGATGGCATCACTGCTGATCCTGTGCTTAGAGGTAGAAGAACTTGGCAAGTTGTATGTTTCATGCTTCTGTTTGTTCTATGTGAAGTTTGTATGGTTAGGCTGTGTGCCCTGAGCAGGCCAAGTGAGATAGGTCTATTTGTTAGACTCTCTGGGGCGGCCTCACCAAGATACTATGACTGGTGTTTAAAATCTCTGAGCACATGGTTAATCTCTCCTTATTAATTAAGGGATGGAGCTGAAAGGTGAGGCTTAGTATTTGTCTGTTACCAGGCAAACTCCTTAACTGGGTGCATAGGAGCTGCAAATGAGATTTTTCTGAGGGAGTTGGCGGAAGGGAGTGTGTTCCCTTCTGGTTTATGTATGGCTCCACACCAAGTAGCAGATATGGGTGACAAGGAACAAACCTTCTATGGCCTGCCTTGGCTATGCTACAGTTTCTTTTCTGCCAGAAGACAGAAGAAAGTTCTGGTACACAGAATGATAACTGGTCACCTGGAAGAGAAGATACACAGTATGAAGAATGCCTAATCAGAAAGGCCCCAGAACCAGCAAAAACAATTTCTGCAATTCTGGCAGGGTTACGAGCAGTGTATTTTTTTTTAGCCCTGCTTGCAGAAGTGCTTCCTCACCCTTGCCTCAGGTCCTCAGTCCGCCAATCTCAGCAGCTCAGTCTAGCTTCCCTGGTCCTGATTAGCAGCACTGCTCTATCTAGGGTCCTAGCTTCCTCCTAACTACAAAGCACCCAGTCCGCTTTCCTTGAGCTCTAGGTAGCTACTGACCTTTCTCTGCTCTGCAGCTTTTCTTATAAGGCTTGCCTGGCCCTAATTGACTGCTCCTCTCAGTCCCTCTCCTATTGGCTGCTTTCTACGCAACCTCTGTAGGACTCTATTAACCCTGTCTCTGCCAATGGGGAGACAATGCCCCATCATATCAGCTCCCCTCAATATCAGTCACTGCAAGGAGAGGGGGTAATTACCTTCTCTGCTTCCCACACTGTTGTGCCTGTAGGATGTCCCTCTTCTGCCTCAGGTTCTCCACTAGGACAAGCAATCTGCCTCTCTTCTGCAAGATCTATGTCCCTACTGCAATCTGTTCTGTTCCAATGTGGGTTCCCTTGACTGTCTGGGTCCTCTCTGTTCCAGTCATCTTATCGACCTCCTCCCTATCACCAGTTCATGGGTGAGGGAGATGGCTCCCTGCTAAGCCCAGTCACTGCCACATCCCTCTTGATGGTCTCTGACCTCGCCTGGCTCCCAGGCACTCCTTTTCTATCCCACTTTCTCCTAAAGGAGCAGTGCCTTCTTATGTGACCCTCTTCATGGCACCAGAAGCACACTCTTTGCCATGGGCCTCCTACTGTCCTTCCCTTGCCTAGCCCCATCCCCTCACCTAGCCGTGACTCTACAACTCATGTACAGATCCTCCCTCTGCAGATGCCCAACAAGCCCAACCCGCCTGTCCTCTACCTATTCTCACAAGTTCTCCCTGTTCTTCCCTTGGGATCTCACTACTGCCTCTCTGGGTGAGGCGTCTGTCCCCCATCTTGACAGGGCCATTCCCTCTCAAGGGTTGGTGCCACCGACAAGCATAACACGGCCCTATCCCAGCCGCCAGCATCCTGGCCCCAGTGCTTTGTGTCCTTTTCTTGCTTTCTGCAGATTCTAGTGACCTCTTCTTACAGAAACTTGAGTATATATTGCTGTTGCTTAGCTAGCTGTGCCATGTAGGCCTATAGGTACATCTGTGCCTCCCACTCTCCCTGTTTGACACTGAATACCTTCAGCAGCGGGACCTGGAGCCACCCTTGCTGCTTGTCAGCCATTTTCCACAGGGAACCAATTCAAGAGTCCAGCCCAGGAGGGCAAAAGAACCCTCCAAAAAGATGGCCTCTGCATACCCTGGCTCCATTGTCTCCACATTCTGTGTCTTTCAAATCCCTGAGACAAGCATTTGTCCCCACAGCCCTCTATCTTCCCCTTATCTCTGGGGTAATCATGTGCCCACATGCTCCACCATGTGAAATGGGATTGCACTCACTACGCTGGTGCCTCCTGATGGTCATCTTGGCGATTAGCTCTGCAGGTCAATACACCCTCTCCTGACGCTGCCTAAACCACTGACCCTTCTGCTCCTGAATTCACATCATTCCAAGGACTATAGCATCCTCTTTATGACACAGCCCTCCAGCCATGTCACAATCTGTGCTCACACTTTTTGGGAGTGAGTGTTCAATCTAACTATCCTGCCACTTACCCAGTGACAACTGTTGGGGGGAAGGGGCAGACCTGGGCCTGCTCACTGCTCAGGGTCCTGGCCAAGGGACCTTCTAGATGGCAGACACATGCTGCGACCTCCAGCTCCTCAGTATCTTTTCCTGGGTCACTTCCTCACTGCCCCAGCATCTTCTTTGCCCATGCCCCAGACCAATCCCAGCAGCCAGCAGGAGCTTGTTCTAGTTCCTCCAGTCCCTGCTTGCAGCATTGTTCTGTCCAGGTGCCAGTTTGCTCCTGTCTGCAAAGCACCCAGTTCTCCCTCCTTGAATTCCAGGCAGCTACTGACCATGATTGGCTGCTCCTTTCACCCCCTCCTATTTGTTGCTTTCTGCACAGCCTCCCTAGGACTCTATTAACCTTATTAAATTGAACTGATCTAACAATGAATGTGAAGAGATTGCCTACATACCAATGATAGAAGCCAAGATAACAAGCAAGAGAAATTGGAAATTATTATTGAGGAGAGAAAAATGAATATAATTGACAATACTTAAACCTAGTGGAACAATTTGCATGATAGGAATATTAAAAACACTGGTTATAACCTGTTCAGGTAGAAGAGGGTGGAACTCTACATTGAAAACAGCTTTGCCAATTTTAGAGTTATGGATAACTCAGAACTTTAACATCTTGAATGCATATAGATCAATGTGCTAACAAAGGGAGTAATGGTTGGGTTACAGATCTGGCTACCGACGACCAAATCAAATGAGAGAATAGGATGAATTACCTGTGAAGAAATAAAATTTGTTTTGTTATTGGGGATTTCAGTTCGGTGGATGCAGTATTGAGGGTCTTATACAGCCAGTAGTAAAACCTCATTAGAGTTTCTGAACATTAGAGATGATTTTCTAACACAAGAGATATTGCGCTCAACACAAGTTAATTCTATTTTGGACCTCATTATGTTGAATAAAGATGAATTAATCACAGGATCAGTGATTGTGAACTGACTTGTGGACAAAAAAGAAAGTGCTGGTGAGTAATATATGTATTTGGTTTTTCCAAAGGACTCTGTCAGGTCTGAGGTGTGGTTGCTTGGCCTAGGGTATGGGCCGAGGATCTAGGGGCGAAGAGCCAGTTAGGCCAGATGATCAGAGTCAAGTGACAAATTGGAAGACTAAAATTGGAAAGGCTGAAACCAAGAGACAGATATCAGGAGGAAGGCAGATTCAGGTTAGAAGAAGGTCAAGATCAGGTGACAATTCTGGAAGGCAGGAGACAGCTATCAAAAGTCAGGTCAGATCAGAATCAGAAAGCAGGAACAGGTAAACATCAATATAGCTCTCCATGACAGGGTGGAGCCCAGTTGTTTCGACCACTTCCTGTTTCCTCTTTTGGCTGAAATACGGACCCCATGAGGAGTCTTGGAGCTCTCCCAATCAGGGTGTAGGGGCAAGGCTTGTGTCTCAGTTATGCTTCATAGGCCATGGTCCAGCTCCTGTCTGTGAGCTGCTAGGTGGAGGATTGGAGTGGAATGACCTCCACAGATTCAAATTCAAATCCTGGGGGGCCTGATAGACACAAAGATTGGTAGTGTGCTAAATAATTATGCTGACGGATCTGTCATACAGAGCGACCTAGATCTCTTGGTAGGCTTGGCCTATTCCAATAAAATATGTTTTAATACAGCCAAACTACTCCACTGAAGGAGGGAAGGGGGGTAATTGTCCAGGGGTTTGGCAATTTAAAAAGGCCTGGACCTTTTCTGCTCGTAGCCACACCACAGGCCCCCCAAGGCCCCACCCTGCTGTTCACTGCTAGCCGTGTTGCTCCTTCCCCCTGCTCAGCCTCCCCACCATCAGTTGCTGTTTGCGTCTCTGTGATCCTCCCCCACTTGCCCCTTGCCTCTGATTGTTGTGTCCCTCCCTCCTCATCCAGCCCCCTCTCTTGTCACTTGCCACCTGGGGGAAGAGGGATATGGAAGAGAGGAGGGGGACCAAGTGGAGTCAGGAGGGATGTAGCGAAGAGCGGTGGGGTCCTGTGGTGGTGCAGACCCTGGGGCCGAGCTGGAGTGGATTGTGGGTGGGGCCATGGTGGAAGAAGCAGGATAGGACTAGTTCTCAGTGTTCTGCCCTGGGGTCCAGGTGGGGAATTGCAGCCAAATGCAATGTTGAACAAAGAATGTAGACCATCCATCCAAAATAGGGCTTAGTATCCTAGAAAAGAGTGACATTGTAAAGTATTTAGGGATGCAACAGTGGACAAACATCTCAACCTGAGCTCCCAGGGCAAGACTTGTATGCATAAATGGGTGGAATAGTGAGTCAGAGCAGGGATGTGATTTTATTCCTGTATACAACCTTGGTGAGCCCAATACTAGAATCCTGTGTCCAGTTCTGATGTATTAAAGGATGTTAAAAAATTGGAGAAGATGCAAAATAGAGCCTCAAAAGTGATTTGAAGGCTGGAGAAAATGCCTTTCAGTGGGAGACTTCAAGAACTCAATCTTCTTAGTTTATCAAAACGAAGTTTTAGTAGTGACTTGTTTACAATGGAAAAATAGCTTCACATGGAGAAAATGATATGTTCTAAGGGGCTCTTTAATTTAGCAGGAGAGAAGTAACAAGCGCTTTCGACTGGAAACTGAAGCTAAACAAATTCAAATTAGAAATTAGGCACAGTTTTTTTTTTACAGTTAGAGTGACTAACCTCTCAAACACATGGATTAGGAAAGTGGTGGGTTCTGCATATCTTGATGTCTTCAAATCAAGATTCAATGCCTTTCCAAATCATATGCCTTAACCCAACTATAAGTTATGCTTTAGTCAAATATAAGTAAGCTATTTGGCTAGATACAGGCATAATTGGTGAAATGTAAAAGCCTGTTATATACAGGAAGTCAGATTAGATGATCTAATGTCCCTTCTGGCCTTAAACTCTCTGAATCTATAAGGTAGTTGTCTTTTCATTTTGAAACCTTGAGATTAGTCAGTTTACTTAGCTCAGTGAACAATACCGGATTGTTTATTGCTACCATATGTGACTCACTGATAATACATACTTGAGATGTCATCCATTACTTCCAAACCTTTTCTTGCATTTTTCTTTGGAGAGAAAGTGAAGTTGAAAACAGATGATTGATGGCTTTTGTTGTTTGTTTACTAAAAGATGTCAATAGGTATACTTACCGACTTGCAGTAGCTTGTTTCCTGCAGTGTGGTGTTAGTCTGAGCAGTGTAAATGTATCTTAACAAGCACCTTTACTATTTGAAAGCCGAAGGAACATTATGAAAACTGACAACATATTTCCATTCCTTTGGTGGTGATTTTTGTGTGGTTAGTTTACAGGGGTTACAGATAGTCACAAAAAAAACCCCAACAACCCACAAACCACAGAATACTTTTTTCCAATATGTCTGAAGTGTGGGAACTTCCAAATAACAGGTGATTTTTATGGACCCTATTAGTTTATGCTTGCGGGGAGGAAGGGAGAGGGGAAGGAAGCGGGACTTAAAATTTGGCTTATTAATTTTCTAGTGCACAAACTAAAGACAGGTAACCCTTTATTTATACACCTAGCAGATGAAGGAGATTCCTCAGAAATCTCACATCCAGTCAATTTGAGAAGAGGATAGTTAGGCATGGGAACAGAAGAGTAGTTTGGCAACAATTACAAAGGTGGATGGTACCTTCTTTAGATTAACCAAAGCAGAATGTTATGGTAATAGTATTTAGCATAGAATTTTGCATGTTCAAAGTGCTTTAATAAATGTTAATCATCCCAATAGTACTCTTAGGAAGGAAGAATGGGGTATTATTATTCCTATTTTGTAGATGGGGGGGAACCGAGATAAATTAAGTGACTTGTCCAAGGGTAACTCAGAAAGTCTTATAGCAGAACTTGGACTGAATCCAGACGTCTCAACTACCAGTGCCATGTTCTAATCCCTTAAAACAGGGAGATTTTTTTTTAAAGCAGTTCTATCAAAAATTGTATATAACATTTTTTAAAAGTCCCTTTATGTATTTTTGAGACTAGGAACAATATGAAATACCTATGAAAGTTTTAACATCCTTATGGCAGTGGGTGGCTCATGGCATGCTTATAAAGAGGGAGGAAGTATGATTAAATATGACTAAAAAGAATCTCTTGTTCATTTAGAAGAGTCCTCTTAGAATGCAGTTTTCAGATAAGTTTAAAATATGCAATTAAACATTGGTGGGGAATGAGTGCAGAAGTAGTTTTGTTTTAAGTTTGCTTTGTTTTGTTTATCACTCAAGCATATGGACCTAAGAAATGCAGACTATAACAAAATGTTTTGTTTATATTGAAATCAAATGTGCAATGCTGTTCTGTATTCAACTCAATGACTTGTTTTAGTCCCACTTTCTGAATATTAACCCTACCAGTAACACTTGATTGTATGTTCCAATAACAAGCACGCAGTAATGCTTGATTGTATGTTCTAGTGGTGAACACACAGCTAGGGAAAGTTGCTTTGGGAGTTCCAGTTAGGGATAAGTGTCAGAGATCAAGTCGAGCCCCCTCTTCCTCACCATTTCTCTGTATGAGAGCTATCTCAGTCTCTGGACTTTCAGTAGCCCAGACACTATCCCAGTGTTGGAGTCTCTAGGCACACTCAGAGTACATATGCTTTCTGACACTTCCTCCTGAGATCTGCAATCTCCTATGGAACCAGTGCTGACTCTAATTCCCCATGTAACTTAAACACTCCTTCTGCCACTGAAGTGGGAGGCTTCTTGGTTAGTTTAACTTCATCCAGGGGCACATGGTAGTTGTAGCACATAACACAGAGACGCTTTCTCCTTAATTCGACAATGTGTTTGTTGCTCTTTACTGAATCATGTGAGAAAAACACAGTTCTATACAAAAATAATAAACTCCACACATATTTCTCAGCCTCCAAAGCATTTTCTAGGATGGGATCAGGTCCTCTGAGGCCTTTCAGGTCCTTCTGCTGCAGAGCGTGTCTTGGGTTCTGAAATAGAGCCTTCTCCTCAGCTCAGCTTCTCACTCCAAGGTTCCAAGCGAAGATGCCAGGATGTTGCTGCTAGCCTTTCTGTTCTCCATCATTTCTCCCTCTCTCCTCAGAGTTCTAAGGTAAAATATTTTTTCCCTAAGCCTGAGTTCACCCTTTGTTCCGAGGTGTTGTCATCTGAACAGAGCAATTGAATATTACCACTCCTCCATGATATCTGCTTTAGAAAGTCATGACTCAGTCCTACTACCCCACAGGTGCTAAAGTAGCTGGAGGCAGGCTATGAGATCCAGCAATTTTCATATCAACCAGAACATGTAAGTTATCAAGACAGAGCCCTAGAATCATCATAATGATCATGCAAAAGCAATATTCAAGTCCAGAGCCAATGGTGGCCATTCCTGTGATTTTAATAAAGGGAGTTGGACCAGTCGTTTTTATGTCTCTTAACATAAGTTTGGATAGTTGACTTTATGTGCATACTATTAGTTCTGTATGTTACCATGTCTGAGAGATCAATACAAGATGAGTAACTACTGTTTTCAAGGAGTGGTCATATTTTATGATCTAGCATATGATTTATATTTAGTTCTGTGTGTCACAGTTCAGGACAACTACACCTGTGCTCCCCTTCTGTGGTCAACCCAGGACAGCCATTCTTAGACTTCCTCCTCCCCAGCAATCACCTCTATTGGGCAGAGACCCACCACTCCCTCACTCCTGACAGGCGTTCTTTTCCAGGCTGCCCAGTTCCCTGTTTACCTTGTGTTATTCTCAGCAACCACACAACCTGAATGGTCAGAGTCTGCACTTTGCTCTCTCCCCAAAGGCTATAAATAGCATAATTGCTTAGTTATAAGTTACCACACAGCCCTTTCTAAGCAAGCACATTGATTCCTAGGGAAGAAGCATTATAGACAAACTGTATTAAAAACAATGAAAGACCCTAAATGTAGAGTCATAGGTAGAGTTTAAGGCCAAAAGGAGCCATTAGATCATGTAGTCTGGACCTTCTGTATGTCATAGACCACCCAACACCAGCCAGGACCCACACATCAAAGCCAGTAACCAAAATGAGACCAAAGCATTGTAATAGTCTAGGAGATTAGACCAATTTGTGCCTCATGAAAAGCAAAAAACGGTACCAAAGTTTACTTCCTGAAGCTCCCAGAATGTCAGAGACATTATTTTTAGGTACACCCAGATACTCCAGGCAAGTCACCCTCACTCACACTGCAGATGAAGGCAAAAAAGGACCACATGGCCACTATTAATCTGACCTGGGGGGAAAGTCCCAGCCCCACATGTGGTGATCATTTAGAGTCTGAGCATGTGTGCAAGCACTAGCCAGCCAGGCACCTCAGAATTTGAGTGTTTTGTGCCATCTCAGAGCCCTGACTCACCTTGCCTAATGTCCCATCTTCAGTGAACCCCCTGGGCTTTAAGCCTTCCCCCTATGATCGCGATCAGTAGATGCACTTTATAAATCTGCCCAGCTCTCTGTTAAAACTAATTAAGTTATTTGCCTTCACAACTCCTATTAAGAGGGTGTTCCAGAACCTTACCTCTCTGGTAGTTTGAACTCTTCTTCCAATTAATTTCCAATCTGAATTTGTTCATGGCCAGTTTATATCCATTTGTTTTTAGAACAACACTGTCTGTTAATAAGCTAATCGAAGATCCAACAAGGGCTCTGGCAAATGATCTATCTTCCAAACCGTATGCCAAGATTTTTTTCCAGGGTTACTAGTTCACGACAGCTTTTGCTCAAATCAAGAACAACCATGCATAGGTTAGTTCTTCATTTATACAGCTAGGGCCTTTGAACCTGTAGCAAGTGATCAGCGAAGGTCCTTTCCCCAGGGCATAGCTTTAAAAGACTGGGTTTTACATAAATGGGGAGTGGTACTTTTACAATCATCTCCCTCTGGGGAACTTCTTCATCCAAAAATATTAATTCTTGTCTGGCACATTATTTAAAATTGTCCTTTGAAGTTCCCAATACTTCCCAGGATTTACACTGGGTACATTTCCCCCCGATATAGCCTTGATTTATTAATTTATCTTTGATTTTCTGGATTGTGTATGGCTTTTGTGAAAGGCCAAATTCTTTACATCCTTAATATGAAGAAGTTAGATATTAACCCACGTATGTACAGTTCTGGGGAAAAAAAGTAATGTGACAACTATAGTTTGTAGGTGTTATTTTTTAATTACTATTTGTGCTGCGGCATCAGTTAGCTTTGAAACCGCTCTGTGCTAAGCACAGTCGGTGTTTGTACTATGCTTAATGCAATGGAATTGAGACCTTTTAATACACATTTTAAGTGGGTAAAATAATACCAATATTATGTAAATGAGCTGTAGCCATTTATCACATTGCTTTTTTCAGAACTGTACATAAAATATTAACACCTCATTCTTATTCATATTAAGGGCGTAAAGAGTTTGGCCTTTCATAAAACCATATACGAAGTATGACGTGTAATCCTGGCTATGTTGAAGACAGTGACAAAACTCATATTATTGCAGCATGGCCAAGAACTCACTCATAGTCACTTCCCACAGGAACGTTACTATCTAAGAAAATTATTAGGGTATGTTAGGGCAATATCGAGATGGTTAGTATGCTTGTCATTAAGAATTATTGTTTTAAAAGGTCTGTGAAAAGAATGAATGTTAAGACTGATGTGAAAATTGTTTGTGTAGCCTCGGTTGGTAAATTCCATTCTTTTTAATATTTAGCACCGTGAGAGAGCATTAACTTTACAGGCCATAAAGACATATTATTTAAGTTAGCTCTAACACAGTAATGGGTAATAATCACATTTCTTTCAAGGAATGAGGGCTCCTACAGAAAAGATTGTGAATGTAATTGCGTACAGGTCTTGTTAGTTTTTATTATTATTTTATAAGTGTGTACAGTTTAGATCAAGTAGTTTTGCATTCTTTACAAATCACTGTAATTAACCAATAAGAAATCAGGAATGGAAGTCAGCTAAATAAATATTTGTACGTAGAAAGTCCCATATCTTTTTCTTTACTAATAAAAAAGAAGAATTATGATGATAGAGTTTTAGAAACCCTACATTGCAGTACACTAGGGCAGCAGTTTTCAACCACTGTGTCATGACACCAAAGTGTATCGCGGCACAGTGGCTGAGTGTGTTACGTGAAATCAGCCTGCTGCTGACAGCCCAAGGAGAGCGGTAGCAGGCTGATTTTACACTGCTGGCACTTTAAGAGCTGAAGCTGCAGTGGCTCTCTGTAAGAGTCGCTTGAAGAATCAGCTGTCTCATGGCCTCGGAGGCTGCCAGTCAAGCCGCTAGCTGCTGAAAAATGCCTTTTACAGGGAGATTTCTTCAGCAGCGGGGAGGAGACGGGGAACAGCGATGCGATGTGTCATGAGAGGGAAGGGGTTGAGGACCTCTGCACTAGAGCTAAGCCAATATGTAAAAACAAAACTTACAAAATGACATATATGTCCATGTGTGGAAATGGAGTAAAGTTATAAGTAGTATTTCTGGGGTCTGTAAGCCCAGTTTAAGTCAATGGTACTATAGAAAGTAAAATTAATATATAATGAGTGAATACAGTAAGATTATTTTTGAGCCAATAATGCTAAGCTGTCCACTAAGCAGTACTTCACAAAAGTTATTCCAGATCAATGTAATCA
This sequence comes from Pelusios castaneus, assembly GCA_007922175.1. NCBI lineage: Eukaryota > Metazoa > Chordata > Testudines > Pelomedusidae > Pelusios > Pelusios castaneus. Next base: position 316,791 of record ML685934.1, on the reverse strand, counting down.
ATATAACACTTCAGATTCTTATTCTGTAAACTCTTTTTTTTTTTCTTTTGGGGAATATTGTCCTATTTTGTAGAGAAATGAGTGGAAAGTAGATAGTTCTGTGTAAGACTCTGTAATTTACTGCATAGCATTTCTTCTGAATCAATGTGTTGGAGGAGGTAGGGCAGGCAGACAAGATTTGAACTTCTGTGGGCACATCCCCATGAAGCCTGCAGATGTCATAAGATTAGTATAGATCTTGGGGGCATTCTCAGTGACTAAGCAAGGGCAAGGGGGTCCTAATTTGACCTGCTTATATTGTCACATTAAAAGGAAACTTGGTGGGAGGCAGTCTACTCTCTCAGCAAGAGAAAGTCAGTGAAGCTAATTGTTTCTACCAACTGCATGTGATTCAGAATATATTGGTATCTTTGGGGCCCGTGCAATTCCTACAAGGTAGCTTTGGCCTCATTAACTCCAACACTGGCAATTTGTCCATCTATTAAACCACATAGGGTTACCTTGCAAACAGCTTGATTGGTGGGTTGGATTGGGTTGGGTTGGGTTTGGTTTGGTTGTAGATGCCTCTATTTATCCTTACCATTGTATAATGTTTCTATTTTCCCATATGCAATTTCAATTTTCTTGACTGGACAGCCGTGTTAAGTTCCTCATGTTTCACCATGCTGTGCACAGTTGATGTAGACCGTGGGGGTCTGTGAGTTACAGCTCTGAGCTCTGCTGTCATGGGTCCTTTGAGTTTTAAGGAGCACTTCTTGCTCCAATGTCTGTTCCAGCGTGTGATACTTACCAAGAATCAGGAAGATAGTGATAGACATGGGAAGGGTTCATAGATGTTAAAACCAGAAGGGACCATTGTGATCATCTAGTCTGATCTCCTGCATAACAAGGTCACAGGACTTCTTGATTCATGAACTTCATACGTAGTCAGAAAGCCTGGTAGCCTATTAGACCTACAAATAATTCTTCCTGTTTGTTTGGTAGGTGAACATACCCCTGAGATGGCCCGTTTTTTATGAGGTCAGTGTCCGGATTGAGTGTAGTTGTCTGGATCTTATTCAGTTCCAAAGGGGTAGCCGTGTTAGTCTATTGCAGAAAAACAACAGAATCCTCTGGCACTTTTAAAGACTAACAGATTTATTTATTGCATGAGCTTTCGTGGGAGAAAATCCCACTTCGTCAGATGCTTTGAAGATGGGAAACTTGCAGAATGGGAAGAAATTAAATGCAGGGGAGTGTATGACATATTAGATAACCTTTATATTAACGTCACTCCATCTTGTCTGTATGTTTGTCTATCTGTATTCCCTCTGCGTTCCCACCCTTCTCCAGCAGCTGGCGCAACAGTTATAAGTTTCAATGGCAAGTGATGTTCGTAGGTTTCAATGGCAAGTGGTGTTCAGAAGGGGATGTGGTAGAGGAAGAAAAAGAGAGGGCTTGGGCCAGGTCTACAGCAGGGCTGGGGGTGGCAGGACAAGGGTGCAAGGTTGGGGGGCACAGCCAAGGGGGTGAGGAAAGGGGCCTGTTTTTTGGCAGTGAGCAGAATCTGATCTAGACAAGCTGCAAATTGATGTGATCAACTCCTCAACACTAATAAGACCCTATGTCTGTAATCAGAATGCTCTGCAGGAACTGAAAAGACTTTGTAATTTGCCTAGATACAATGAGTAGAACTTAGTCTAGTTGATGTAACTGCAGAAGAGGTGATAATTTGCATGATAGAAGTAAAGTCATTTTCTCATGATTTTATCTCCTTTTTTATTGAAAACCAAAAATTCAAAAATAAAGTAATATAAAAACAAGTTTTTTAGAAAACAACCTTAACCCAATGCACTAAAAGAGAAAAAACAAGTCATTCACATTGGTGAGAGTTGTTGTATGAGGAATGTTAATCCACTTGAATGCATTTGTTTGCAAAAGGTCGGATGGCCACTGTAAATGTGACCGTGATATTACACTCTATAAACTGGCCATCTGACCTTTTGCATACAAATGCATTCAAATCGATGAAAATTCCTTGGACAACTCTCACCAATATGAATGACTTGTTTTCTCCCTTTTAGTGTATTGGTTTAAGGTTGTCTTGTCTAAAAAACTTGTTTATATATTATTTTATTTCAGGTTATCAGTCACTGTGCCCAATAGGATGTATAGCATGTGGACAGTCCTCAGTGCTGGAATCCCAGCAGACATCTGCAGGAGGGAATGTGGCATGTTTAATCAGTAGCAGTTGTAAAAATGTATTTTCCTATTTTGTAAGTTGTGCATGGACAGTACATATTTTTTAACTTTAAATACATAGTTACTGCACACTGCAGCATACTAATGGAAATTTGGGCCAAAAGTGTATCTTGCATCAAAATAGTGTATTTCAGTCTTACACTTTGTTCATTATTAATAGGTTGAAATTGGAGAAGAAGCACAATAAATTAACAGTTAATGTAGCCTAAATATTTCCATTCTAATTCTTCTTCCCTTTTGCTTTTAACTTCATCAGACTGTAAGCTTTGAGGCAGAAAAATGTCAGCCCCTTTTAAATATTGAGGAGAGTAAGGATAAATATCAATTTTCCATTTTTCAGATGGCTGTATGGAGGTCTAATGCCCTTGCATTTTGGGGCAGAAGCATGAAGTTTGTCAGGGGCATACGCCTTTCCACTGGCTGAAGAAATGTTTTGATTTGGCAGAGTTGTGTTTTAAAAAATACTTTATGTACACAAGTTAGTATTTTTATAGAGAATGAAGGGTTATTAATTGGTTGCTTTTTGTGCGGGGGAGGGTGTGTGTTTTCAATCTACTGTTATTCCATAGCAATGTACATAATAAGTAAGAAAGAAATGTAGGTAACATTTTCTTTCTGTGAAGGTATGTATGGAACATCATATGATGGCTGAACATGTGTATGGAATGAAGGACGGAGTTCTAAAAGACTTGAGGTTCTCGTCTTCTGTTACCTCCTTTAGAAACATTCTGAAAACCCACCTACTCTGTGACCCATATAATGAATTACTTTGTATCTGAAATGTATTGTACTACATTGTTTCCATCCCACACCTTTAGACTGTTAGCTCTCAAGGGCAAGGACTTTAACTGAGAAACTCATCTATCTCACAGCAATAAATACACTTAATAATAAATAATGCCTTATTATAGATGGAGATAGTGATATAGTCTGGTCAATATATTTATTCTTATGTTAACATATTTTTCAAATTAATTGTTAATTGTCTCCGCCTATCTAGATTTAGTCTGATGGTTATTATATTTGATGCTAAACTGAGTATAATTGCACCTTAAAGAGGTTTAGTAATGTTTTTGTTCTTTGCTGTGTTTTTTTTTTAATTCCATTCCACATGGTGATTTATCCTAGTTTCATTTGGGTTTTTTCGTTTATTCTTGTTTTCTTTCATTTGTAGTTTTTACTGAATCCCTTACAATTCTTTTATAAGATCTTTATTTCATAGTGCTAGTTTTCACAACAGTGCTTAGAAAAACCTTCTGCTTCAGAGAATGTTATTGAGAAGTGGAAGCTGGGATAGAGGAATCAGTTAATTACATGATGTGGTTTTTGGTTTTGGGGTTGTTTTTTTTTTTTGTACTTTTCCAATTTTTAGATCAACTAAAATTTAGGCTCTTAATCAGATAAAACATTCCTGGAATTTAAACTGCAGCAAAAAGCATGAATCTTAATGCCAGTAATGACTCATCTGATGAGAATGGCATTGTATTGACTATACAATGAGAAAAAAGTCTCTTGTGTCTGCTGTCTTTGTATATCTGACCTTGGACAAATCAGAATTTTCTTGTTGCGGAAGTTGAGCATCTAATGTGTTGACGCACCTCTTAGTTCTCATGTATCAAATCAGAAAATGGTTGTAGTGGCCAGTGATTTCTTTGCAGATGAAATATTTTCTGTAATCTAGTGCTGTGAATACATACAATTGCATTCATTTTCTTTAAAAGAATATCCCTAAAATGTTGAATTGCTTGTGTATCAAAAAATTATTTTAGTGTACTGTTCCACCCCCCTGACAGTACCATTCTCTGCTGTAACAGTTTATTTTTCTGTATTCCTAGCTAAAATAATTTTGACTTGTGTGTGTGGTTGTATGTATATAGAGATCTTGAATCAAGCAACTCCTGCTAGAAAGCTGGAAGAGGTTCTTCACCTCGCAGAGCTCTGTATAGAAGTATTACAGCAGAATGAAGAGCATCATGCAGAGGTGAGGATATCTGCATTCACTCTCAGATAATGGTTCATGTCTATGTTGTTTCTCTGTGATGTGAAGGAATTCTGTCAAGAAACATTCTAACTTTTGTTTCCAACATACGTTTAAGACAGTTCACATTTACAGAGGAAATGAGTGTTTTGAAGCTTATGAAAAGTGAAGTGAAATAAAACTCTACCTGAGTTCCCCTGAATGAGCTCCAGGTTTAGAAATTTCAGATTAAAAAGCATAACATTAATGAGAGGTGACTAAAAGGTATAGAAAACATTCAGCCTTATAGAAATGTCTCTTCCAACTTTTTACCCCTTTAAGGAAATGTAACTTTGAACACTAGGTTTTATTATGCTTTATACCAATTATTTTTACTTTAAAAATACTGGCTAGTAAAATAAATATTGACATTGGCATCATGATTTTCTGAAAATCATTCAACAACTCTCTATTTAACTTGTCCTTTTTAAAATGTCAATTTAAAATAGAAGAGGTAAAATCAATCAGTATAATATTTCTTCGCTTCTCAAGGCTTTTTATTCCTTGATTCATAAACTACAAATAGAATCTACAAGCATTATAACACCTTTTCCGTCAAGGTATTACAAAAAAGAGCAAATAGACCAAATACATATACATTTGTATATTAACATTGATATGATAATCTACTTATCTAAAATACAGCTTCTAGAATGTTCTTAAAATATTCCTAGTATAATTTTCTGAAAACATGTACAAAGAGGCAAACCAAGATTTTAGTTTGTGTGCACGTGTGTGCGCGTGCATGTGTGTGTAGTTATAAATATGATCATTCAAAACATCTGCTTTTCGCTCACACTGTGGAGTCTAGTTTTTAGCTTACATCTGTCATGTGTGAACTTGTTATGGATATTTTATTTTATACTGAAGAAACAGCTGCTTCAATAATTTGAAATTAATTCCCAAGTGATTTTATTCTACACTAGTATTACCACTGTGTTACACTGTAAATGATTACTTAATAAAATGTATATGTTGTCTTTGTCTTCTGCAGATCGGTAAGAATGTTAGACTTTAAAAACAAAAGAATCTGATGAAATACCCATATACACTAAATATTGCTGTTTAAGAATTGCATTCCTGAATAATTAAATGTAATGATAAATAATGCTTTAAAATTAATTTTGCATAGAGGTATATTCTATTCTTTTATCTACTCAAATGAAAATCAGTTCAGCAAGAATAATTAACCTCAGTCAAGTTCAAAACCAAAACTGCTATTTTTGCATCATTTCTTCCTCCTTCATTTCCAAGAATAAATGTGCATTTCTAATGAAAGTTATAAAATAAACAGAAGTGGAATAGTAAAAGGTAGATGAAATAAAGAATACAAAAATTGTAAATATGTTGCCCCCATCTGCATTCACGTAGTTCAGGTCATAACATTAAAGAAATTATCTCTGTGTGGTGGTGCATTGAATGAAATGGATTAGTAGCCTCTAAAATAGTGACATTGAACTCCTGGTTTTAATGGTGTAACTTTTTTCTTTTCTTTTCCACAACACTTTCAAATTTACGGATTCCCACAGGGACGGGAGGTATGTGGTTCCTCACAAGCAAGGCATTATTATTTTTCATCATTTGTAGCGTGGAGCTGTTACTGTGTCTTGAACGTGTGTCATAAATTGTTCTGATCATTTCTGATTTTGTTTTGCTACATTTGTCTCTCTTTCTAGAGTCTAAGAACTTCAGTCTTTCTTTAATCAGGTCAGATGTTTTTGTTCTCTTAGGATGTATGTGACCAATCACTGATTACATTCAGCTTGTTTTCATATTGTTCATTTTGATGGAACAACATTTTAGCCATGGTATATGTTTACCCATTCTTCTCACTTGCTTCCTGGCACTTTTGGATAATTCTTGAGAGGGTCAAGAGAATTTGTCTGGTTCACAATGTCATTTGCAAGGGGGTTTAAAATGGAAATAGAATGGGCTGGCTTTCTGGATTTTTTTTCTTTCTTTATGTCCTGAAAAGAGTTTTGTTTGCCTCTCTGAAAGGGACTCCTGCCAATGCCTGTACACTTTAAAAACAAAAAAAACTTTCATGCTGTTTGTTTTTATTGTGGTTGTTTATTTTCTTGGGCTTGGAGGTTGTTTTCTTAATGAGCTCACAATTAAGTTCAATTTATCAATCAGAGATTTACTTCTTCCCATTATAGGAAAAGGGATCTATTTCAAATTCTTGCCAAAAATTTCATAACCGGTTCTGTTCTGTTCACTTTATTACTAGTCAATGTCCTTAAGACCTGATATTTCAGTGTGCTGAGTACTTCCATTCCTGTTAACTTCATGAGGAGCAGCAAGTGCTCTTCACCTTTAAGGGAGCTCTCAGTACCTCTCAGAAACATCTCTCCAGGTCATCTTCTTTCCCTTCATATTACAATCATTCCTTTAATTTAAAAACAAAAAACAAAACAAAAAACCATAACCAAGCATCATGTTAGACTGGCATTGAGAAGTTCAGGATACAAGTAAACATTTAATGGCCACATTTTCAAAAGTGAAATCTAATTTTGGGCTCTACAATTCTGGGTATGCAATTTTAGAACCCTAGGGTCTGATTTTCAGAAGTACTGAGCACGAATTGTTTCCATTGATTTCCATTGACGTGTGGATGCACAACAGTTCTGATGATCAAGCCTAGGTGTTCCATTCTGACACTGTGTTCAAAAAAATGGAGGTGCTCAGAATTCAAGATCACTCTAGAAAATGTGGGCCTTACTATAATCTTTTTATTCAAGGTGACGGTATGTTTTTCGGCATCAGATGTTTGCAATAGCTCTGAATAAAACAGTTGCAGTGTGATACTCTGATGAACTTTAAAACCTGCTCTTTCACAGGCTCAGAATATTACCTGCATCTATCTTAACCACCAGTATCTCCATCTACCATATTTCTCACATTGATATAATATCTAGCTACAATGCGTAGCATTCTTTTCCTTCTTCGCCAAGCACAGATGTAAACGAAGGAAGAAGATGCATGATGTGAATGTCATGGAGTCCGTAATTTGCCTGAACACAGCAACTTTTGAATGAATTTTCTCCCCAACCTCCATTCTTCTGAGCTAAGACCACCTAATGCACTAAGCATACAATCAAGAAAGCAGTATATTCCAAAACACTGTTAAATTAGTGGAAATAGATTTTATAAATTAGCGATTATTTAATCTCCAGCTATCTACCCATAATACTTACTAAAGGAAAAGAGGATTTATTCATGGTGAATGGCCTATCTCTTTAGGACAAAATAGGGTTAAAAAAAAAGAAAGATTTTGCATCTATCAAAATTACAGATTTCAGAGACTGTTATTACCTATTAGTTAATGTTTAACAGAAATGTCTTCTGATAAATGAATGAGAACAAAATGATTTTATCAATTTGTTTATTTACAAAATGCTTTTAAATATTACTTTGTTTAGAGAAAATCTGACAAGATATTAGTCTCATTTTTTATAGCTTTAAAACTGATAGTAACCAAAATTAGAGTGTGCTGTAATTTTCCAAAGATTGTCTTTAGACTTTACATTCTTTTCTTTCTCTCTCTCTCTCCTGGTTGGCAAAAGCAGTAACATTGAAAAGAATGATATTCAGTTTTTAAGCCCCGGTTGGTGGCAGTGATTTTAGGTTTATTACTAATGCTACCTTTCCAACAGAATCATTTTTGGTTTGATTTTTCACCCCCTTGTTGATAAATGGGGTATATTTTTAATACATAACAGTATAAAAATGTATTTAAATTTATCACACATTGACTGCACATCATTCATGCATGATGAAAACATAAAATAACATGTCCAGATATAGTTTACCCTTGTTACCATAGCATAGCTATTCATTTTGTGACTTGTGTTTACTAATTTTATGTTTGTTACATTATAGGCTTTTGCTTGGTGGCCAGATTTATTGGCTGAACATGCAGAGAAATTTTTGTCTCTCTTTTCTGTTGATATGGATTCAGCATTGGAAGAACTATCTCAAGATTCCTGGGATAGTTTCCCACTTTTCCAACTGCTAAACAACTTCCTAAGAAATGACAGTAAGATCTTTTTATATCTATGACTTTTTCTTTCAGTCTTCACACAGCAGAAATTCTGTTGGAAGTATTATGATTTCCAGAAGGAAACAAAAGTTACAGTCCCCTCTTCACTTTAAATGTTTCTCTGCTGAGTTCCTCTGACATTAAGCTATTGCGCTGTCATTCTTTGTCCCACTAGATTCTTTACTGTATAGCATCCTTGAACCATATAGTATTACATAAATTGTTCTAAACCAGCACTATAAACACAGCATAGGACATATTTATATTATTTTAATATTAATGCACTATATTTCAGTAGGTCTGTATCTGTAATTGGACTCTCATATTACATTTTCATTCCCATCACTGCTTTAACACCATGAATCATATTTATAAACATATTGTATACTTACCATGAATTAGATTTAGGCATGTACAACAAACTGAAAGAGATTTTTAATTTAAACAATTCATATTTGCCCCAAGTTTAAGACATATTGGTTATGAAACACAATGCTCTTGCTTTTAGTTGCTCTGAGTTCACTGGTTTTACTATTATATTAGCTAAATAGCCTAATGTGCAGACATTAAACTTGATTATTCTTTTTTCTGGGTGATTTTACATGTAGAAATATACAGAAAATATAAGTGAAACTTTGAAAAATGAAGTAGGTTAAATTAAAAACTGTAAGTTGTACTTTACTTTCTATGCCTTTTGCTTTTCAAACATTTTAAGGCAACATTCAGAAAATAGTAGATGTGCTGTTTTGTTGTTTATTACTTTTAATAGTAAAAAGATAATAAACCCTGTGAGTCCTTAATTATTTAAGGAAGGCAAAATGCTATTTTTATTCTATGCTTCACTTTATTCTAAAGTTAATATTTTTGCTTGTATTTAAAAGATTCATATACACAACAAACTCTTTTAAATTATTTTATGCTATTTTCATTATCAAGCATACGAAAACCAGTATCAGAATGTCTTTTACATATTGAAGCCTCTTGACTTAGGGGTTTGGAAATGGGATACTGGCATTTCCATGCTGAGATCAAAGGTGCTGCAACAACCCATCTTCCTTATAATAGAGTATTATTACATCAGCTACTGAGTATGAGTGAAATAAGTAGATGATTTCAATGCTATCATAAGGGTCTCGTATCACAAAAAGAATCATTGCAATTGGCACGAGAACCCTTGATGACAAACTCCTCGCGATCCAAAGGGCTGATTAGACATGGAGACTGAGCTACCTTCATATCCTAAAAGCCAGTCACTCTAGGGCTTGTCTTCACTGACGGCAGCAAATTAGTCACTATGGCTATGTCTACACTTGCTAAAATTAGTTTGAATTAGTTAATTCGAACTAACTAATTTGAACTAATTTTAGTTCATTCGAATTAGCTTAATTCGAACTAGGAAAACAGTTCTAATTAGCGATCCCCGTTCATTTCAATGGCTGGTTAGTTCGAACTAAGAAATTAGTTCAAATTAACATGGCCACATTGGTTAATTCAAACAAGTTAGTTTGAATTAACTCTTTAGTTCGAATACCCTATTCGAACTTATTAGTTTGAATTAAGGAAGCCCTTAATTCGAACTAACTAAAGCCTAGTGTAGCCATGGTTTTAGTTAGTTCGAATTAAGCCTATCAGTTTGAACTTCCTGATCCACTCCTCATGTCTGTGAATACCCACTCAGCCAGTCAGGAAGTTTGATCCCTGAACACCGCCCCAGCAACTAAGTAGCACTGAGTCGAATGGTGGCCCCCTCCCTTTGACTCAGTGCAGTGGATGTGCTGGGAGTAGGGAGGCTGAATGCAGATACGCAAGTTATTTTAGGTAACTTGCATATCTCCGTCCAGCTGCTGCTGAAAAGGGGTAACAGTGTAGACATGCCCCTAGTTACAGTTGAGAACTATTGGTACTATGAGGAAGCTACCTCTATTGCCTGTTCAGTATATGTTCCGTGAATAAGTAGAGGACTTTAGAGTTGTCAGTCTCTTTTCATGAGCTCTTACCTGTGTTTTCATTAATTGGCGGTTAGCAATGCTCTACATGCCACACTCCTGCTGTACAGTCATCATTTTTCTCTCATTTTAGTGAGAGAAGATGGGTGTTTATTTTGTTACTATTTTCTTTATTTTTGGTTGTATTTTTTTGGAAAGTGCTGGAAGTTCCTCTCTTTGAAGTCCTTTAGAACAGATACAGGGCAGACATCAGCAACAAAGAGTTCCTATCTCTACAGTGCAAATGCAATTTGACCTTGACTTTGAAGGAACATTTGACGTGGTACAAGAGTAGTTTCCTCCTTGTACCCATTACATCCTTGCTGTGTTTGTGTTGAGACTGACAGAGATTAGAGTCACAATGCTGGATTTCGTGATATGTAATTTTTTGTGAGGGTAAGTTTATTTGAATTTTATTCATCTGGTAGTATCTATAAACTTCATATTAAGTGCCATTAGGACAATGGTTATGTTTCCGGAACCTATGGAAATGAAGCTTATTGCAGGATGATATTCTTGGCCTTCAGGCAGAGTTTGTGACACCAGGGTTGCAATTAACCCTCTTATTCCACAATGTGGGGGCTGCCTTGCCTGCTAATTTCTAGAGTAATGCAGGCAATACAACCAAACTCTAGTTCTACTGTTACATAAGAAAAGACTGATGGAAGGCAACTGCTTGCTTTTTCTTCACTTAAGAGACTAAATGGATAATTGCTTTAAATTATTACTAAGGAAACAGTCTCAGGAAAGACTTGTTATTAAGACTGGAGGAAAATTTGTTTTCATAATGAAGTAATTATCAGCAGGGTTGTAAAATGTGACTGAAGGAGCAAGTAGCAGCTACTGCACGAAATAAATTACATACCTGTATACTGTTTTTCACAGATCTCCTAATGGCAAAAGATAAAGTAAGAGACCATTTCTGACAAGAGAAAGCCATCTGGAAAACTGTATCATTTTATTTTCAAAGCTACTGAGAAGAAATCCTTGGAACAAGTCACCTTTTTAACAGTGGATATGCTAGCAAGTGGCAAATGACCATTCTCCCATGAACAGTCTCAAGTGTAACATGCCATGGTGGTTATTCTTTAATTAACAGCCCTTTCACATTGCTAGGACATTAATACAATCCAAAAGAATACCCCATACTTTTAAAATCAATGTCACAGTGTCTCCCTAAACGAATAATAAATGTTCTGGCTTTCAGCTAAGTGAAAACCTATTCCCGAAGACTTGCACCTTCCTAAAGATAGACTTATAAAAAATCTAAAAAGGGAAAAACTGGAATGTGGTCTCATGAGGATAAAAAGGCTAGTGTTAATAATTAACAAGGAAAGTGAAGTGGAGTCAAATTAGCCATAATAGAGCCCAGAGTGACTAGCAAAGTCACCTCTCATTATCGAAAAACTCATTAGGAAATGAAGAGGTAGAAATCCCACAGGACTATTCTCTCTCTGAGGCTATATCAGAGATTATTTTTCAGATTTCTTTCAAATGAAGAGCTGTTAGGTCACCATATTGCATATTAGGTTAATCTTCAACCTTTGAAATTTGGAGGGCTGACACCTGCGTGTTATTCTATCTCAAGAACCTTAAATGAGCTCTAAATCTGAGATGCAGGAATCAGTTTTCATATAAATCTGACATGTGTGAACTGCTAACAGTACAGAAATAATCTAACTAACAATTATAGCCTTTAAGCAGATCTGCATCCAAGATTATTTTTTATAAACATGACACTAAAATATAGTGCCAGAAAGACTGCAGGATAATGAATGTATAGTTTTTATAAATATACTGTGTCTCACCCTACGAACTTGATACATATTTTGAGTTTCTTCTGTAGAACACAAGGTGCTACACAAATTCAAGCAAAATGCCACACACATGCCATTAATTTAGCAGAAAGCAGAAAAGAGAAAAATTCCTTATGCTACAGTTTTGCATGGAGTAAAAGAAAAGCAAATTCAGTTTTTTCTTATCCTCTTGCTTGTTGATAGCGATAGGTAGCAGGTAATATTTTTTGGTCTACACATGGTTTGGGCATACAGAGTTCAGTCCTCAACTGCATCCAGTAAGCATTACATACCACTGAGAACTGGATATGCAAAGAAGCTGTTTATGAGCCCCAGTCCCAGGGCCAAATCTATACCAACACCTGTGTATTTTAGAGCAGCCACAGATTGATTTTAAACTACTTCAACTGGTTATGGCACCAACATTCTGGTAAACTAGCAAAAACTAGCCAGAGCTCAATGATGCTCTAGTGTACCCCTTCCTTGTAGGCCCTCAAGCCATGGGCTGAAAGGCATGGTCAGTTATTCAATCTATACACCATTCAGAGATTCTCCCCCTTCTGAGGGAACCCTAAGCTAACCAGCTTTTTCCACTGCTAAAGTGCAAAGCTAGGATCTGTTGTTTTGAGAGCCTTCTTTGCAGTTCTTGCTTTCTATCTGAAACTGTCTTTCAGAACCTGCCCATCTAATTTCAGATCTCAGCCAAAAGCCTGTATTTTTCTCTCTATATAGCTTAATTTCTCCCTCCCTGTGTTTCATTTTTAAGTATTTACCTCTAATTATTTCAGGGTAATGATTTGTATGAAAGAAGCTATCTAAAATAAAGTTGCACTGTGCTATTGCATACATGTCTTCAGTTTAATTGAATGATTGTATAGTATAAAAATTCAGGATGGAGACTCATAACATTATGAAATAAAATGTTCTGAAAATATAGGTATATCACGTTAACCTAAAACTTTGGACCCACGAAATCCTTGTATTGTCTTGGATATGCCAATGCAAACTATTTAAGCCCTATTTCTATAAGCGGGTAGCCAAAAGTGGTCTGCCATAGAGAATTTACAAGGGTTTACCAGGGGTTTCCATTTAAATCCTTGAAAACTCCCTAGACCTGCCTGCCTCAGTTTACCCTTAAGAGGATATGGATGCAGCCCACTTCTTAAAGGATTGGCACAGTCAGTAAGTTCTTCAAAAATAAAATACATCTTTATTAAAATACTAATTCTAATGGAATTGGATTTTAAAATAAAATAAGCCTCTTGGGACAATACAGAATACTATAACCTAATCAAATTAACATAAGCCATAAAGCTGCAATACAATACTCACAACACAGTGTAACACTTCCTTAGCACATATTGGAATGCTACGAATACTTGTTTGTGGTACAGCATAATACATACAATGTCAACATATAACATAAAGAAATCTTGTCTACATCTGTATAAACTTTAACAGGGCCAGCCCAAGGGTTTTTGGTGCCCTAGGCAAACTATGACTTTGCCCCTCCCACCACCGCCACATGTTATAAGAGATAATGTATTTATATATTCTTTTAAATAGAGGGAAAAAAATTAATTCCATTTAATTTGGCACCCCTCAAAGGCTGGTACCATAGGCGACCACCTAGTTCACCTATATGGTTGGGCTGCCCTGAGCTTTAATACAATGTTACATTAGAACACCAAACATGTTAAAATATAACATAGAATTCCCCCATACACATGTATATAGTTACATTACGTTAGTACACGTACTACTACTACAAACTAACGTTCTATGAGTATTGATCAGGCAACCATGGAATGAGTGGGCTTAAAGATCACTCAGGCTCAGGCATCCAGCCTTACTTACAATCTCACACGTGCATTTTTTTTTTATTTAGAGGATTTATACATATTTTCCTCCTTCTCTGTCCCGTCTATGGCTATGTCTCCACTTGTGAGTTTGTCGACTTTAACTAAGTTGAATTAACTAAGTCGACTTTAAGTCGACCTAGTGTGTCCCCACTTAAAAATAAAGTCGACTTAAAGGGGAACTTAAAAAGTCGATCTACAGCGTCCACACTGGATGCTCTAGGTCGACTTTGTGGGACTAGAGGGACCTAGGGCAGGTCCACAGGGGCAGGGGGGCACCCCTTGTCCAGTGCCAGGGGGCTCAGCCTTTGCCCCATTGTACCTAGGAAGGGTGGGCAAGGCTCTGCCCTGCCAGATGGGGGGGCATGCCAGGCTACCTCTGTGCCCCCCCCAGCAGGGAGGGCATTGGTGTAGCCCTGGGGTAGCCCGAAGACGACTTAGGGCTACCCCACAGCTACACTGGCTTAAGTCGACTCTAGGGAGTCGACTTAAGCCTTAGGTCTACTCAAAAGCAGGTTTTATAAAGTCATCTTAATTTTCATTAAGTCGACTTTATTTTCCTTAAGTCGACTTAAGCAAGTTGCTTAAGTCGACTTAAGGAAACTGTAGTGTAGACACAGGGTAAATTAAGTCGACTTGGGCAAGCTTAAGTTGACTTAATTTACCAGTGTAGACGCACCCTATGAGTCTTCCTGCTCCATCAAGCTGTGCTGTTACTGCTGTTATTCTGCTTCTCCTGCTGCCAAGGTCTCCTTCTCTAATCACGATCACCCACACTCAAGTCTGGTAGTTCTCTGCCTTATTTATGATTTTATGACCTTTTCTAACTCTTTCTGATTGGTTGTTTTCTAATGTTAATCAACTTCATCTTTCCCACTCAGGTGTGGTATCACTTCTGACCAATCAGTTGCCCATTATGCTAATTAGCATTAGTTGTTTACTTCAGGCTTAGACCTCCTTCAAATCCTTCTTAGAGGTGGTATCATTTTTAACCAATCAGCTATCCCATATGCTAATTAGCTTTACTTGCTTATGCCAAACTTTGGATCCTCCTTCTTACCTGCCGACCCTTCCCTGCAGCTTTAGGAGTAACCTTTATTTTATCCCAGTCTGCTTTTCTGCTCTTGGTCAGCTTTGTATTACCTCAATTTTTTTCCTTCTTTCTCTTAGCGGTGACCTCATCAACTATTATTTTGGATTTGAACCTCAACTTGCTCTAAACTCTCATTATTTACTACTTATCAAAAGCTTTGAACTTAAAACTAAACATATTTCTATCCATGCCTAATCATTGTAATTCTGTTACCATCTTTGGTATTTAAATCAGAAAAGATAAAAACTATGATGTTCTTCCCCTTCCCCACCCTTCCCCTTCCTCCTTCCTGCCCCAACCTGCTTTTCAGCAGTGTGACTAAATGCTGTCTCCAGTTCTGGTTGCCTATCAATAGCATATAAAGGTGTCCAGCAAATCATGATAGAAACTTATCAAGAAATATCAATTTCCTTATAATTAACCTCATATAGAGCATGCTGTAGAGACACTGCAGAATTATCTTTCATTCTATAGCGTGCCATATTAACATAGGAAAGAAAACTGAGAGGAAAAAGTCATTAGCAATTATAACATTTTAATGTACTGGACAAAATGCTCTCTCTTCCCTGTTCTTCCTCCTTGTTATGATGTAGTTCCAATTTCTTGGAGCAGTCGGTGTATATGAACATTCAGTATAAAAGGCAGAGCATATAGCAACTCTTGTACTTAAGGTTACACAAATGTTTACATTCTAAAGAAATTCCATCTGCATTTGTGTATAACTGTTGTCCTTTTTTTGACTGAAACTTGGGAGGTATGTTCTCAGTTCACGAGTAATTTCTTTTTTGTATTTTTTTAACTTGAACTAAAACAATATTTTCAAAAATGAAGAGTGGAAAAAATGTGTTTTCTTCCCAAAATACAAAAAAGTGCAATTGTTTTCAACAACACTATTTAGTAGTTGGTTTTAAATTGCCATTAGCCAGAAATTCCTGTCAGTGGCCTGATAAATTGGCTTTGAATTGTCAAAGAGTAAAGATTTGAAACATTTACTTTGCACATATGCACTGGATTTTGTCTCTCAATCTTTTAGTGATCTGCTGGGATTCTATTGGTCCTGTGCATGTGAACATAGCTTTGGAAAATCTCAAGCTCTTCTGTGTCTTTTTGTAGAGTTAGGGTAAGTCTATACTGACGGCGGCAAAATCGCTGCTGAGAGAGCGATCTTCCGGGTTCGATTGAGCCATCAGTGTAGACATGCTCAACTGAACACGGAACCAGAGCTGTAACACCAGCTTTGTAACCATAGAAACACCATGTCGACCAGATGCCATTTCCAGTTGGCTTAGTGTAATGTGTAGGGAGCAGTTAAGAAGTCGGCGGGCAAGTGTAGATGAGGGCTTTAGAGAAAGTGAACAGGGAAGGAGGCAGAGCAGCAAATGAGCCTTATCTTCATCTTTACAATAGGTCCAAATGCATTTGAGAAGAGATTAGTTTCCCAAGGACACCTGGTTCTTTTTATACAATACATTTGGGGTGTATGTGGAAAGGGGCAGGATTGGAAGGATGTCCAAACAGTGCGACTCCTACCTTTGCAGATTAGATTGTACAGAGCATCCTGTTACTGTCTGGCAGATATTTATCTTGTGGGATTTCTTTGTTCCTTCATTTTTCTTTTTAAAACAACAGAAATTTCATTTTTTTGAAAATAAAAATAAAGATATAGGTAGAAATAAAATTAAGATTGCCTGTGCAGTCTGAACTCTGCTTGTGGTCTTTCATAATGTGTGTAATGCTTTATTTTCTGGAAGACCACTTTGGGACTTCAGGTATTTTCTTGTCATCTCTTACCTATTGTTTTATAGCACTTTTAAAGACTAACAGATTTATTTATCGCATGAGCTTTCGTGGGAGAAAATCCCACTTCGTCAAATAAATCTGTTAGTCTTTAAAAGTGCCACAGGACTCTGTTGTTTTTCTACAATAGACTAAGATGGCTACCCCTTTGGAATTTGACTATTGTTTTATGTTTAACACTAACAAGTATTGAAAAATAAGCAGTACTGGTCCGTCAAATTTATTCATCATAATAATGATAATGCCTAGTTTAAATGTAATACTTTTCATTTTTGCAGCTCAAAGCACCTTATAAAGGAGGTTAATCTAATTATCACCATTTTATAGTTGGGAAAACTGAGGCACAGAGCAGCTGGAAATAGAAACTATATCTCACATCTTATTTCTCTCTTTATTTTTGCATGGTCAATGTAAGTTTGAAAAAGATTTCCTATTTAACCCTAGATTTAGTACATCTTTAATAGGTGTCTCTTAGCTACCTGCCCTTATTCTAGTCATGGGCATAAACTGTGGGACTGCATTTGATTTTCTTTGTTCCCATCAGACACATGTCTCCATGTTATCAGTCAATATGCGACCATATTTTGCAGAACTATGCTTAAGGTTTCATTGTCATCAAGAATCTCTTTATAGCAATGTGGTGGTGTCCACTTACCAGTGCAGCGCCTCCTGCTGGCTGTCAAAGGTATTAGTGCTGCAGCCCTCCTCTGGTGGTGCTTTGCCTGCCATTTGCTCCTAATGTCTCTCTCAGGACCACCGCTACCTCTTCATGACATGGCCCTCTGGGACCCAGAGCCCACCCGCTACTCTAGATCCCAGCCCAAGGACCCTACAGAAGGCAGCCACTTGCTATGTCCCCTTCAGTTTCTCTATGTTTCCCTAGGCCACTTCGCCGTGGCCCCAGGCTAGGATGACCAGATGACAAATATGAAAAATCAGGACGGGGTAGGAGGTAACAGGTACTTACATAAAACAAATCCCCAAAGATTAGAACTGGCCTTCCTACCCCCAGCACTCTCTCTGCCCTGGCTTTAGTTTCTTAGCCTGCAAATTGTTTCAGCCAGCCTTGAGTTATCTTTAGCTCCTACAGCCCTGCTCTGCCTCAGGTTCTAAGGATCTTCAGCTAGGAGCACCAAGGTGTGACTGACTCTGCTCTACCTTGCAGCTCTTCTTATATGGTCCTGCTGGACCCTGATTCAGGCATCTCTAATTGGCTGCTTCCTGTGCGTCCCTGAAGCATTGTTAACCTCTTAGAAGCCAATAGGGAGCACATGGCCCTTCACAAGTAATAAAATGATTTTTTTCAGGATTTAAGGATTTTTAAGAGGGATCGAACCTCTGTCTCTCTTGTACCTTATTTCCTATAGCATCTGTCTCAGATTAGCAGGCAATGTGGTTAACATAGCCTTGACTAGAACCCTACTGGTTTAGGATTGACATCAGGGCTATCATCTGCTGGCACAGGTTGCCGCATCTACATCATGTGTAAGCTTGAAAAGAAGTTATATATTTTAAGGTTTGAGCATTTTGTAAGAATGCAAAAATTGTATCTCATCTTTCAGTTACTTTCATTACCAAGAAATCTCTGTCTGATCTGATGTCCCATTTAATGCTAGCTGCATCTCTCTCCTTTCTGGCGTCACTCAGTGTTTTGTTGCCTGGAATTGTTGCTGCATTAATGTCTGACACAGGCACTTTCCAAGATTAGTGGAAACTACAAAAGCTATATGGTTAACTCATGTGGTCTCAATGCAAGTAAGTGCTCTCCATAAAGTATTGCTCAGTGAAACCATCGATAAAGCTACTCTGAGTAAACCTTGCAACCCCAAATTTTATTGATGTGACCGTTTTAGTACAGTTGATACTGTATTAGCAATTTTACTGCAAGCCCGTGTTTCATAAGGCTATAATTCATCACAAAATACTTGAGCTATGCTGAAACTTAGCATGTAATATGAATCCACATGTGAGACAAGCCAATTGTTCAATCCTTTATAAGTCAGGTGGATTTTGTTTTAAATAGTGGCATTATGAATGAAGAAGCTTTTAAGCCTTTAAAACTAACTTTATGCAGTGCCTATATATGACTGAACACAACCTGAAGTGGTCTCAGGTTAAAAAAACACCCAACTGTTCTAAATCAGTAGCCATGCATAATTTATCTGATATACCATGTCCAACTGAGTAATTTATTTGAAAAAATAAATAAGTCGTATATGGCTATTTATTATAACCCTGTTACTGCAGAACATTTAGCAATTAACATCCTTCATTGATCTCCATCTCCTTCTTATATACACATCATAAAAGGATGGATTAAAGATCTTCAAGTCTTCCCAGTGTGCATCAGTACTTTTGACATTTGCTTGGGTTTTTTTCAGTGTCCCAAAAGATCTGCTTTTTACCACTTAGGTAGAGCTCTGGGAACCTTAGGAGATTTGTGACTTCTCTGGTGTTTAACCCAGGTGAAAGATGTCCATTGACTGAAGATTTTGGGAGTCAACCATTGAGTATTTTGCCAAGGAGAGTGATTGCTTCTGTCCTCTGAAAGATGGGGCTAGGATAAAATTTCTTCTTGAAGGAGCGAATTTTATCTCACCTCAGCTTCCTCTCCCAAGACTTTTGACCCTTTGGGGTCCCTTCTAACATATCCCATTTACCCTCGTTGGTAGGAGCCAATACTTCAGTTGGTAGTTGCTTAGACAAGTCATATCAGGTAGAGTTTGGGAGTTTAAACCAGTACAGCTGACAATACAGGGGAGATGGACAAGTAGTGTGAGTCTCTCGGCTCTTTCTCTGAGTAAGAAGAAGGGGCATCCCTTCCCACATGTAACAGAAGGTGCGAGAAAGGTAGGTAGGAAGGTCTTCATTTAGGAGGGGAGTGAGGAGGAAGGTGAAACTTCTTCTGTTATTTGTTTTCTTTACTCTTGTAATATTACAACAAAGATGACTGCTGTCTCAGAGCTGGAAAACTAGTGGCCATCTTTAACAGTAAAAAAAAAAAAAAAAAAAAACCTCATGAGAAAAGAGTGGCAGAAAACTTTGTGTACACCATTGTTCATTTTTTGAAGTTAATCATGGAATTTGCGGTAACAGAGGTATACAGAATAAAAGAGGAAGAAAATAATGTGTTAATGAAAAATGTGAAAAAAATGCACAAAATGCAAGAAGGAAAAAATAAGAATTGCGAAAAAAACCAAACAAACCAAAACAGTAGCATTGCACCGATATGAACTGTATTTCTGGTATTTAATACTGACGACAATTAAGCATTTGTTCAGCTATGGTAGAAATGGACAAGCAGATTCGGAAATCTATTGGTGACCCTAGATATTGAAAATCTAAAATTACAAGTTATACAATATGTGGGTGAGGAGAAAAATGAGATTTGTAATTCACTAACAAGCACAATGCCTCTCTGAGAAGCTGATCTCCTTGAAAAAGTCATAATTGTTCTTACTGGTGACTTCTGTCTCTGAGCCGGAGTGTGGTATATGAAGTGCTTGTTTTCAGGCAAGTAGAATAATAACTTGAAAGCCTGACCTGTGTATAATAGATTTACAACAGCAACTGGCACTTCCCTATGAGTTTGCTAACTTGGATTTTACAGTCACTAGGATCAAATCCTAGATTCCTTATGCCGAGGAAGAATACCTGGTTCTTTCAGTCGAAATCTTTCGTGAGTATAAGAATTTAGGTAATTTTTATCAAGTCCAAGCCAAAATTCCTATAGTACCACAACCTGCCTTTTAGCTCAGAGCTGCCCTTTGGATCACTAAAATTTAATATTGATCGTTAAATAGTTCTGAAGGAAATTTCAGGCAAAAGAGTTTCATTACTTGAGTACCCAGAATTCCTAGAATTTCTAGTTGCAAAAGAATTCTTGAGTGAACCTTTTGTTTTGCTTCATCTTTTAAATATAAACTTAGTTGTGGTCTCATTAGCATAGAGAAAGAGAATTTTAAAAGATTTTGTCCTTAAAATACAGTTAGGTCAAATTTGCTGCTTGTTTCCACTACCACAGCTACAAAAATCTTGATTGCATCCCTTTCCACGTGCAAACACGGGTTTCTGTGCATGAGGAGATGCATTTTCAAATTTTGCCAATGCATGAATAACAGTGTAACCATTTAAAGGTTTGAAAAAAAATTACATTCCACATGGAAAATGACTAAAAATGCAATATAAACTTTCTTTCCTGTTTATGGACCATTTTCAACAGTCACACACAGAACATTGATTGATCCACAAGTTGATTTGCTTGTTGAACCCTACTGATTTTGAAAATACTTTGAATTAAAAATGCGATACAATTTTAATATTTGATTATCATCAGTTTACAATAACAGTATGAGAAAACATATCTGCCAGCAGGGTCAGATGATGCCTTCTTGGAGAATCCAGTGTAGGGCAGGATAATTTTAGACGATCTTCAATAATGAGCCAATTTTTGTCTGTGGGAAAGAAGTTGGTATTAAAGTGCATCATTCTTCCTTCCTTACAGTCCTGCTGAAATGGTTTCTTTATGCACACATTTGGTGTGTATGTGGTCTCATGCAATTTTCCTGTACATTTCTTCAGAGGATGGCTTAACTCCACTAACTTTAAAGTCCTGATTTACAGTGGTGTAAATGAGATTAGAATCACCCCCTCATAATTCTTAGCCTGCATGAATAATGTGATCTGTTCTCACTCTTCTGGAGATAAAGCCTCATTCTAGTGCTGAAGTATTATTTACACTGCAATAACTAACACTATTTGAAACTTGTCTGATGATCACACGCTAAAATTTTACTGTATTTTCGATAGTCAAGAACAATAAGCTAAAAGTAGCTATTATCTTTAATTTCAGTATTTCTTGGATCTTCCTGAGGCTTTCCCTGCTTCTAAATCAGTTTTTAAGTATATATGCAGTATTTCTGTTTTGTTTTTAAAACAACAGAGTCCTGTAGCACTTTTAGGGTGCGTCTACACTTGTAAATTAATTCGACTTAAGCAGTTCCTTAAATCGAATTAAGGAAAAGTTAGTTCGAATCAGTAAAACCTCGTTTTACTTCAAACTAACCCTTAATTCGAACTAGTTAGTTCATATTAAGTCAATGTAGCCATGTTAGTTCAAACTAACTGCTTAGTTCGAACTAACCGGCACATTGAACTTAATGCAATTGATAATTCGAACTAAGCAAGTTCCATGCATGGCACTTGCATAGTTCGAACTAAAATTCCACTGAGGCCATGCTAGTTTGAATTAAGTTAATTTGAACTAACTGAAATTAGTTAGTTCGAATTAACTAATTCAAACTAACTTTGTAAGTGTAGACATAGCCTTAAAGACTAACAAGTGCCACAGGACTCTGTTGTTTTTCTGCAATAGACTAACACGGCTACCCCTTTGGAACTTGTTTTGTCTTTGTTACTCCAATGCATGTCATTTTGTGTCATTGTGCTATGTGAATGTAAGAGGGTTTCATGCACAGAGGATGTGGAATGGGTGAATTGACTAAGGAAGGTGGAATTAAACTAGATGGCTTCAAGGTAAGTGCTAACATTACTCTTTATAATGGAGAGAAACCTCATGATTTGGCAAAGTTTCCTCATCTTAAGATCTTTTGACAAATCCCTTAACTCTCACTGAAGGAATCCTAAAGCGGTAGCCGTGTTAGTCTATTGTAGAAAGACAACAGAGTCCTGTGGCACTATTAAAGACTAACAGATTTATTTATCGCATCTATTTGGTCATGCTGGAACGCTCAACAGCATTTTATACAACAAGCCATGGTTTGTTACTTTGGCAACTGAGAGACTTTGCTGGTGTCTCCGGTGATTCCACTCATAGCTGTAATACAGGAACAAGTCAGTGCTTGATGGTCAACTGCTTGACATCACTGAGGGATTTGCAATATGACCGTACCACAAGACACCTTCTTGTCTCCCATCTTCTTTGCTGTATCAGTAATATCTTTTTGCAAGCTCCTTTCTAAAGATAGGGTGGAGACCTATCAATAGAGCCTTTCGACAATACAAAAATGTGAATCTGCATCCAATCTGCATCAGCCAGAATAAACTTACATCCAACCCGCGAGCCACACTCCTGATTTTATCTCTATCCACATGCTCCTCCACACCCTCAGCAGCAGCCCAGAGTTACCAAACAGCTCTTCGGTGGCCAGCCAGCTGCTAATCAGCCATTCTACCTGAGCCACAGCCGAACAGCTGATCTGGGCCCCTAGGTCTGGCCCTGATCAGTGGCTCAGCAGTGGCCCCAGGGCCAGCCAGATGATCAGCTGTTTTATGGCAGCCCTGAGGCCAGAAGTCACAGGGGTCCTGGAAAATCATGGAATCTGTGACCTCCATGACCATCCACATCCAATCCAAAGTCTACAAAAAATGGTCTGCAGACATCCACAGATTTGCAGGTCTCTACTCATCGGTATGATGATGATCCTTGTCCCAGTATCTTGTCCTATGGACTTACAAGTCTGTTCTCTGCACAGGAGGAATAGTTGAATGAGAAGGTACATCAAAGCTGCCATGTCCTTAACCCAGGGAAAATAGAAATCTTGCTGCCAAGTTAACAGCATGAGAACACTCGCTCCTCTTTCATGTCCCCACTTGTAGAAGGATTTGTTTGCAGGTAGAGTCAGGTTAAGAATCTTGGCATCACTTTACACAATTTCTTTTCCCTGCAAAGCCGAACATCAGCTTTATATGAAAATGGGTTTTTTCAGTTGTGCAATTTGTACTTGCTGTGTCCTTTCTAATTCCATTCCAGCCTCCCAATAGCAACACATCCTCCTGCCCAAAAGGCTTGATTATTGTAATTCTCTCTGAACAGTATATGCAGCAGGGCATCTCTACTGTTTGTTCAGAAAGCAGTAGCAAACTTGCTCGCCCATTCAGGCAACTATGATTATATTATACCAGCATTGGATAGTCTGGATTGACTGCCTATGGAAATGGCATGTTGCCTTAAAACTGGCAGTGTTATTTTTTTCACAAACACTCAACAGCGTTGGACTTATGTCTGCTCAAGACCACCTCCTTGGAGATCATTTTGGTAGATAGTCTCAACCAGCCACCTTTTAAGTCTCAGGCCA
The DNA here is from genome assembly GCA_007922175.1 of Pelusios castaneus. Lineage (NCBI taxonomy): Eukaryota > Metazoa > Chordata > Testudines > Pelomedusidae > Pelusios > Pelusios castaneus. The sequence goes on along the minus strand of ML685934.1, from coordinate 292,864 downwards.
GCGATGCTCAATTTTTTGTTGTTACGGTAATCCTTGGGCTTGCGACATGCTATCTGTATGTATGTATCATAAATGCTTCGGTCAGAAAGTAATCTTTCTTTTCCTGTATTGTTATGGATCATGGTTATGCAGATCTTTAAAATATATAAACACAAAAAACCTTACACTGTTTTCAAGTGATTCTAAAACGGGCATCAAATTTGATGCCAAATATAAAAATAATTTTGGTGAAGCTACGTTATTAAAAAATTACTAGCACTTATAAAAATAACACTTTGTACAGCTTAGCAAAGAAGTGAATGCAAGATGGTTAATTAAATCTGTCTTCTGATAGTTATCTTTGAAACAGTAATATTGTGTCCAGACGCTCAGCTCAGTGACACCTCCTGTTGCTGCTGGCAGCAATGGGAGACAGATAGCGTATCCCCTTGTGTAGCAGGCCCCACCTATCCCAGATGTCCCAAGTGGCTGGACTCCACCAAAGATTTTCCAAAGAGGAGTATTCCTTTCAGAAGGCCCTAACATCCTCCTGGAAGGAGAAAGCTATGGTGGTGGTTGTAGTGGTGGTAGTAATAATGCCCATTTGTTACATAGCACTTTTCACCAGTAGATTCCACAGTGCCTTATCATCCCCTGTGGAGTAGAACAGTGCTATTAATCCCCCATTTTGCAGGCAAGAAACTGAGGCACAGAAAGACTAATGTCTGATCTACATTACAAAGTTAGGTTTACTTAAACCACCTTACATCGATCTACACTTATGTCTACACTTAAAATTTGTCACCCACCAATGTGTCCCATTACAGCAACACAGTAACAGCACCTCCTGGAATGGCATTGAATCATGGTCAATGTACTGGGGTTGAAACAATGCCAATGTGGATGCTGTGTTACCTATGTTGACCCTAACAATCCTCCTGTAGCTGCCCCACAGTGCCTAATGCTGACAACTCTGGTCACAATTGTGAAATCTAACTGTGCAGAGGTCATGGAGGCCAGAAGCCTTTCTCCCACCCCACCCCCTCCTTAAGATCCCAACCTTTTTGTATATGCCTTTTTCTGATTGCCCAGCTTGGCGAGCACACCTAGCAACTCTCCGCTGCTGCGCGCAGCTGCCCAGCTGACCACCCTGGCTACACGCTCAAGTCACACTCTGGCTTAGAGGAGACAGAAGATACTGGCTCTTCTGGGTCTCTGCGAAGATGAAGCTATGCAGGCACCACTATGGACCTGTCATAGAACTGTGAACATCTACAAGCAGATTGCACAGGGCATGCAGGAAAAGGAGAACAATAGGGATCAGTAGCAGTGCTGCCTGAAAGCAAAGGAAAAGTGGCAGACCTACCAGAAGTCCAGGGAGGCCAAGTGTCAATCTGGTGCCGAGCTGCAGACCTGCTGTTTTACAAAGAACTGCATGCCATACTTGGTGGAGATCCCAGCATCACCCCACAAACTATCCTGGATACCTCAAGCCCGAGACACAGGCTCCTGGTATGAAAACCAAGGACGAGGAGGAAGAAGAGGAGCTTGGGGGACACATAACTGGAGATCAGCTATGCTGCAAGCCAAGATCTCTTTGAGACTCTGCCACAGTTCAGTCAGATGTGGCAGTCAAGCATGGGCAACTGCAGGGGAGGAATCACAGATAAGTGTATAAATGTATTTCCCATTACAATGATGTACTGATGGGCCCCCAACTTAGCAGGACACAGCTATTGACTTTAAATTTAAGCTACTCATACTAAAGAGGTAGCGGTACAATTTTTTTCAGTCACATACAAGAATAAAACGATTGTCCATCTAGTTGAACTTCCACCTGAAGTATCCCAATTAGCACCTACTTTTCTCCAGTATAAGTCTTCAAAAAAGTGGAGGTTTCTTCCAGAGGAACATGTAACAGTGTCTGATGATAGGTTGATGCAGACATCAGTGAAACAGCAGCTCCAATATCAAGCTCCATTCTTGCAGAAACTCCTTCAATCGACTGTGTAATCCACATGGCACCTCTTACTCCAGCTTTTGATAACATGTAACAATACCATCATACCTTCAATCTTCCAAAGCATGTTCAACTATCATTCTGCACCTTCTGAGTAATATTTTCTTGTTGCTGCAGAGTTGATCAGTGTACAGCTTCATGACTTCAACATTGCAAATGGTAATCCACCAAGAAAGTCCCTGCTTGCAGCTTTCTGAGCAGTCCTGTGTTCTTAAAGATACAATTATCGTGCACCTCCCCTGACCAATCAACATTGGTGTTGATGAAGTGTCCCTGATGATCCCCCAATGTTTGCATAACTATAGGAAAGTGGTCATTTCTGTTAATATACTCCTGGGCAGGATAGTCTGGTGCCAAAATAGGGATTTGTATGCTCTCTGTCATTCCATCACAACTCAGGAACCCCCTGGCTGCAAATCCATCTACTATGTCTTGCATATTTCCTAGTCACAATCCTGTGTAGAAGGAAATGATTAATGGCCCAACACACTTAGATGACCACAGCTGCCATAGTGGATTTTCCAACTCCAAAATGATTTCCTACTGACCAGTAGCAATCTGACATGGAAGTTTCCATAGTGCAATCACCACGTGCTTCTCCGCTGTCAGTGCAGCTTTCTTTCTGGTATCCCGAAGGGCTGGAGTGAACTCAGCACACAGAAACTGAAATGTGGCCCCTTCGCATCTGGAAGTTCTACAGGCAATGCTCAATGTCCCAGATCTTCATTATGACGCAGTCCCACCAATCAGTGCTCATTTCTGAGACCCAGAAGTTGTGCCCCCCCGGCTGCAGCCTGAGGTGGTTCTCAGACTCTAAAGCTCACCTCCCTGCCTAGGCTTCAGAGCCCAAGCCTCAGCCACAACTTCAAAGCACTGTTTACAGAACTATTTCTAGAATGCTAGCATAGAAGGCTTACTCCTGTGGGCTTCAAAACACTGTGTAGACATACCCTGCCAGGTCAGTAGCTCTAGACAGGCTCTGATCTCTCAAAGCCTTAAGCATGTTCTTAACTTCCTGCACACATCACGTACTTAAATTTTGGCATATGTGTTAGTATTGCAGGATTGGTGAACTGGTTTATGGGGTTTGGAGTTTGCAGGATCAGTGGATACTGGAGTGAGCAATGGACATCACATTCACAGGCCCAGACCACAGACACACCATAAATGATAGATGGCTTTTCACATGCCTGCCCCCCTGCAGGGACCCACTCCTGTGTCCCTAAGCCATGCAGACCACGTGATCATACTTGTGGGTCCCCCATCTCAGGAGAGAGAAGGAAGTTTAAAATGGATAATGGGGATCCAGACTCAGAGGGAATTGTAGGGATTGTTCCTGTATATTGTATACATTTAATTCTGTGGATACTATACACATTTTTAAAAGGAACTAATAACCTTAAGTAGTGGGGTGATTGGGGGATAGTCTATATGGAAGAAACAAATAATCTCCAATAAAATAATACAAGAATAAGAGTAAGTCAAAGGTCACTTTCTTGCTGGGGAAGAATATTAAGGGAGCATGGGGGCTTGTTTGGATAAGGATTTTTTGAAAAATTCATAATTTCCAGTGGAACATATTGTTAACTTGTATCTCACAAGTCTTCTGCGTAATATTAGTTGTCATGCTCATGTTTGTCACACTCATTGCCTCTTCTCTTAAATTATACTGCAAGCTCCTTATAGGAGGCACTGTGTCTACTTCTGTGTATGCATGGAGTCGGGGGAAATTGGATGCCAGCTTTTGGGCTTTAAATAAATATAAAAAATAACTGAAGATTATTTCATTCCTAATAGTGTTTATACCTGTTTTTTTTTTTTTTTTTTTGTCTTAGCATTCAAGTATTCTATTAAGGCACTATAATTATTAAACCCTGATTCAGCAAATCGCTTAAGCACGGTCTAAAGCCCATCCCTATTCAGCAAAACACATACGTAGTTGCCTAAGTTTCATGATGGCAAAAGTTAGGCACATGCTTAAGTGCTTTTCTGAACTGAGGTCTAATTCTGTACATGCAGAGTACATTCAGTTAATTATATTTTCTAATACAAGAGTATCATCTCTGTAGGTGCAAAAATATAATATAGTCCAAGTCAGTCACATTACGGAGAAACTACACGATAGAAAGCATGAGTAATTGGAATCGTCAAATTGAGCCTTGGCATACACTAGAACTACTATGTTGACTTCCTAATGTAAATAGTAGTTAATTACAGAGAAATAAAGCTAGCCTAAATGCATGAAAACCCATAGGAATTTTTCTAACATGGTGTTCATTACAGAGCGTGGGTCATGCTCTTACTGCTCTTAGAATTATTTGTGTACTGGTACATTTTAAGGAGATATCTTTTGCTATAGCTGATGAAATTGAATTACAACCTGTTGAGTAACTGAGAACTGTTTTTATTTGTTTTTAAAGTACTTTTGTGCAATGGAAAGTTTCACAAGCACTTGCAAGAGTTTTTTGTTCCCTTGGTCATCCGCTATGTTGATCTCATGGAATCATCCATTGCCCAGTCCATTCATAGAGGTCTTGAACAAGAGTCCTGGCAACCCGTCAAGTAAGTGTTCATAGAAGGTCTCACCAGTGCTGTTTTCTATATCTTTATACCTGATCTGGTTCACTCCTCTGTTGTCTTCTAAATTCTATTTTTATTGTATTCCTACATTGTTTATTTTTTCTCAGGAGCATCACCAACAGTCTTCCCAATGTAGCTCTTCCGAAAGTTCCAAGTTTGCCTCTTAATCTTCCACAGATACCTAGCTTTTCTGCACCAACCTGGATGGCTTCTTTATATGATTCCACGTGTGTATTCTTCACTAATCTTCTGACTGTTTGTCAGCTCTGCATGGCCTTGCTGAGTGTCCTGTACAGTTATATTTGGATTGCATGGTGTTTACGATTGTGTTGTTGGAAACAATAATTTTTCAGTTGTGAGCCAAGCATGTCAATGCATTGTGTGTTTTAGTGCATAAAAATACAGCAGAGTTTTATAGTTAATATCTCACTTAAAATCAACTTGGCAAAGGTTTGTTGTGGAATGGTTAGCAGTTAACAGTCTAAATATCATAATTGTTCTTTTTTTCTGTTAATTAGCAGCATAGAAAAATTGCAATAATTGTTCTTAGTTGTCCATGTTTTCATAAACTACAATAATTGTTCACGTTTCCACATGAATGTGATTAATTCATTGCACGTGCACAGTGGTTGTGAAAATGTTTCAACAGTTGTGTGCAATATTTCTGTTAGATTTAAATTTAGATTTAAATTCTCAATCTTAAAGGGAAACTATAAAGATGAGTAGGTCCAAAATTGCTACTATCTTAGTTTCTTTTTATGTTTTTCTTCACCATAATGTTTCTGGGGTTTTGGTTTGGTTCAGTTTTTGGGGGGGAAGGGGTGTTTGTTTTTTGTTTTTTAGTGGAGTCTGCAGCCCTTGTCCCAGTTGAGCAATCCCACACTAATGCACTGAACTTCTATATGTCTGCACATTTGTGTATGGGTATGGATGTGCATGCACAGTGGTTTTAGGTTAAAAAAAAAAACAAACCCATGTTTCAGTTACTAGTTTCCAAAAGAAGAGGGTTAATAGGCACAACAACAGAAAACATTTCTGAATTTTGAACACTAATCTTGACAATATCCTTTAAAACTAAAGATAATTTAATGTTTTGAAAAAACATGCACTTTTTTTTTTTAACAGGCAAATGCCTAAATCCATTATCACACATGAAGATCTGTGTCTGCGGTCAGAATTACATAGCCAAACATATTGAGTAATGTGTCTACAGATTTTTGCCACTTTTTTGTTAGCTGTTACAGGATTTGGTCTTTCTCCCCTAGGGAATTGTCAACCTTTTTGCTATTACACCGTTTGTTTTGACTTTAACATTACAAGTTTACACCTGCATACTTTTATATAAATCATTATTCCAGCTCTGAATTGCAGCTCAATTGTGTTTTGCCTTCAAAACTCTTCCTATTCTTGTTCCTATTTTTTGTGAAGGTTACTTTCTTAAACAGTAAACTTCACAGTTTCCTGAGGCTTAACATTCTTAATTGCGGTCTTCTAATAATCTGCACTTACAATACACCTGTCCAGTAAAAATGAATTTTCATGTACATTTTACATATGTGGACACTAGCTGGAGGTTTTTACATGTGGATGTTTTTCCCATGGGAATACTGACATGTAGTAGGTTCCCAGAGTTATTGATATTAAGGACAGGTATTAGTATAGGCAGAGACTTGTAGCACTGGCTATGATTATGGTTTCCCAATACTTCCTATTATAAGACCCTATCTTCAGTTGCTTATAACTTTGCCAACTTTAATTGACTGAGCTCAATTTTTCTATACTGTCTGTCTGCATCAGGCCGAATTTCCTCAGAAAATTTCAGCAACGTGGGTTCAGCCGTTTCTGAAAATGGAAGTAAGGATAAATATGTAGCTTTGCCCCTATTAAAAAAATTCTGCTGATCTTTTCTTTAAACAGTTGTAACGCCTTCAGGCTTTAGAGCAGAAACTTATAATTTGGCAGGGAGGTGTCATTGATGTGCCTTTTGCCATCCTCATAAAAACCTGCAGAAATTTGGTCAACTCATAAGCCTTTGCCTAGGAACCCTAATTCTGGCATTTCCTAACTTCTGGTTTTTGGCGTTGCAACCTCAATATTTATTTATAATTTTTATCATAAAAATCAGCACAAGAGGGAGTGCTATTAAAGACATACAAGTGCCATAGGGTCAATTCTCTCTTCTGCTTCACTGGGACGTTAAGTATTTGAAGAGGACATAAAGGAGTGTCCTCCCATTTGTAGCATCTCAGGGTACATGCTGCAGTGATGCAAAAGAGTGCTCAGCAAAGTCTGAATAACTCATGCACCAGGTGCTCAAGAGCTGTATTCAGATAGTACATGTCTTGCCATCCCCAAGTGCTTGCAGGTGGTGACTAGAGAGCTGCTTCTGCTGAAAGGAAGAGAAGCAAACATCCCACCAGATATATTGGACAAGCCCACTGAGACATCTTGCTTACCAGCTGCGGTATGCTTCCAGTGCTGGCTGCACACCTGCCTCTCAGCCAGCCACTGTCTGTTCGACCCCTTGTACCTTTGTTCCTTCTAAGGGCAGGAGTTAATGTAGAATATTCAGTTTCAAGATAAGTCACTCAGATCTATTTGAGGAAGATCACACAACGATAAACAATACGATGTTCTTCAGTGCGGCCTCTGTATATTCCCACTTGTGAGTCATAACCACCCCCCTCTTGGTGCTGTTGCATATTCTAGTAAAAATAGTATCTGCTGAGACATCATCTTGGGTGGGAAGTCCTTTCATGCTTTTCGGAAACCAGTAATTTTTGTTTGTTGTTCTAATCTGTTGAGGGCAGGTGTGAAAATGAAATTCTGCATTCAAAATTGTAGTGACAGGAATTCAATGGAATTCAGATCACATTTTTTGATTAATTCCTTTAAAGTTTACAAAAACTGAGCATGTTAGCCAGTTTCACAGTTAATCATTTTCAGCGGCCAAAGTAGCCAAAACACATCAGAGACTCAAAATGAGTTATTTTGAAATATTTTGTAAGAATGTCACATCGTTTACCTAGCCTTTTCTTTGTGATGTGACAAGAAAAGGTTTCATAGTCTCCTATACAATAGTAACATCCAAGTCCCAGTAGTAAAGCTGCTGTTCTCAATAAGCACATGTTTAAGTCCATCCCTTTCAGCAGAGCAGTTAAACATTTGCCTAAATGCTTTGCTGAATAAGGATGGGCTTAAGCACATGCTTAAATACTTTGCTGAAATATGGTCACTGATATTAAAATGATTTTCCTCTCTGTCACTAATAATTTACCCTTATTTTTTGAGTATTACCTTTTAGATAGGATATAAAATGTTGTATGTGGACCGTGTTAAATCACTGTAGATATTCTGTTGCTATTTCCATTGATAAGTTGTTGGGGTTTTTTCAGTGTGTGGCGAGGAACGCTAAATGTGTGCTCATCTCTATCATTATGCTTTCACAAGAACATCATTACTGTGTTTTCAGTTGTTTTTGCTGGTCCTTTAATTTAATGGTACATTTGGGGCCATTGCATGTTAAGGGTTGGGGAGATATTAAGATGGTAAAGTGCTGTGTGTAGTTTTCAGTATTTTGCTTGATTGGTCCCAGGAGAAGTTAACTCAGAGGATACCTTGGCTAGATTTGCAGAATGCTGTGGATTATTGTCTGAATCAGCTAAGGAAAATATCCTGTAAGGCTGGGACAGTATGTTTGAGAAAAAGGGAGGTAAATGCTTTTAATTAGCCAGAATGGGAGTTTTTCTTACATTTTATTTAAAAAGTGGATTGTATTACTCCAAACCTAATTTTTATTTCCATTTGGTTTTGAATCTTTACTCTTTTACAAGTTTTGAGCCTAGTTTTTCAATTAGATTTATGGCTTGTTTTGAGTATGCCAATGTTCCATTCATAAATTATTTTGTATTACATGTGTACTAGATGTTCCATGGTCATTGTAAATGTCACCATTTGCAGAAGCCAGCACACTCCCATGGAGTTATGGCCACTTATTACATTAGCAGTGACTTTGATTCTCAGTATGAGAGTCATTGTTTTGTGCAGTTTTTCCTATGTACAGTCAATTCACTACATAATAGCAATTCATTATTTTCTCCTACATCAAGACATGTTTGATGCAGGAAAAGGGAGGCGCCTCAGGAAACTGGTTACAATTCCTTGAATCTCAATCTGCTCCAGCAGTATTAGATCCCAAAATGAAATAATCAGCTACAGATAAGGAGAGCAAGAAGTATACAAATTGCAGAAACATTTAAGAATGTTCTTGATTTTAAGTGTGTATGTCATCATTTTTTAAATGCTTTAGTGGCTCAGGACCAGAATGCAGTATCAAGCTTTAATAAAGTATATACCATTGTTCAAATGATCTTGGTCTGTTGGTGTAAAATTACATTCTCCAGGGTCATATACTATAATAGTTAATGATCAAATGACAGATCTGTACCTAGATGTTTGGTTTAGGAACATACAATCTTTCTGTTGTCACAGCTCCTTTTACCTTAGCAGCATACTATATTAATCTATGTCTTTAAGACAAATGGTTCAGAAAATCATTTTGCAGCATAACTAAATAATAAATAAGAATGGCAGCTCAGGATCATATATAAACAAGAAATGTTTATTACAGAGCTTTTCTCAAATTTCAAGAACCAGTGGTGATTATTATAATTATTATAATTGTAAAACCTTATTTGGCTGTGTAATGAAACCAGTTTAAGTGGACACCAGGGAGTGAACGTGCATAAGAATACATTGACAGTATTTGAGAGCACATGATTCCTCCTGAGTCTTAGAGGATTCCATTTAGTTTGGAGTCCTATTAAGCAGAAATATGATTTAAAGAGAGCAAAATTAAAATGTGTAAAATCCCTGCAGATCAAATAGAAAGAAATGATTATCACATTTGGTAAGTAAATGTGCTTTATTTTCTCTCAGATAGGTACTCTCATCAAAGTTAATATACAATGAGATTTTGTAAAAAAAAAAAATACATTAGCATATTCATATAACCCCTCCCCCATCCCGTTTTTTAGTCGAAACACTTTCTTTCCATCTCTCTCATCCCTACCAGTCAACTATCTTATTTTTGTAGTGTAAGTTTATATATGATGTAGCATCCAATATAACTCACAGCTAAGGGACATGGGAGCTATGTGATAACCATGTAGAGTTATTTCATTATTCTGTAAGGAACAATCCTATCCTAATAGCACAGGGGGCTATTATTTTTTCCTTTATTAAACAGTTCTTGCCACTGTGTAAATAGGTGGGTTTTGATCAACAAAAGTGAAGGATCTTTGCCTTCTGTCTCTCTAGGTCAGTTTGATCTATTTAAAGGGTGTAGCAGGGAGGTATTACTAAGAGTTAATGGATAATATTAAGCAGGAACATGTGAGCAAAATTTCATGAATCTCCATAATGGTGAAAGCTACTAGATTGTGGACTAGCCTTATAAAGGAAGTGGGGGAAGCATCAATACTTGGTGCAACATTTAAAATTGGTGACAACAGAGCTGCTAGCAAATGACTGCAGGTAACAATCCAGCATTATTAAGGAGTTGAACTAGATAACCTCATATTGTAGGCCTCTTTTCATCTCTCATTTCTTTGGACCTGATCCTGCTCAGTTCTCAGCTCCCTCAACTCCCATTGTCTTATTCACTGAGACTTAAAGGCACTCAACCCCTTCGTGATTATGGCCTTTTATCACAAGACTATGGAAGGGAAAGATCAAGACTTATACATTAAAATGCTGTGTTAAATAGGATCACTTTTGTTTCTGTAGTTTGTTGAACTCTGTTACTTGGAATGCTAGTCTAGGTAGGAGTAGTCTCAGTGAAGCTGTTTCGCGTTGGAATAAAGTCACAACACTAGCACGTATCTAGGAGGTCATTCAGACTGAATTTTGCAATGCTATCACTGTAGTTGATGTATCTAGTCAAAGTATAATGTGGTCAGGAGGGAGAGTTTTAAAATTAAGGCACCTGCAAGTGACATAGGGACATTTTCTATCTTTGTTCTGCTCATGTTAAGTGTATTGGTATTGATGTGAGTTCTACATCTACTTGCTTTGGAGATCTGTACTTCTTCCCTCAGTGGGAATTAATGTGTATGTGTCAAGAGAGTATCTGTCTGTGTGTGGTTATCCTAGTATACTATACTTCTTCTTTTCTAGTGGAAGGTCTACCCAGCAGTGCTGTGGGGGCAAGCAAATATATATGTGAACTGTTCACTGTCATGAAAAAATTCTTTCTTAAATAAAGCCCCTTCTGCCCATATTTTTCTCTCTTCTTTTGAATTTGGGTTACTTCAGTCCCTCCTTCCACCTGCATGATATGAAGAGTAGACCAATCTACTTGTTTCAACTCCTAGTGAAGTTACATTAAATCAAAGAGAGAGGACATCCACAAGAGCTATGTTTACACTTGCAAGTTAGGTCGACTTATGGAGGCTTAAGTGGACCTAAATTAGTCCCTGTCCACACCAGGCTTTCATTAAGTCGACTTAAGAAATTCCTTAAGTCAACTTAATGAAAGCTTAGGTTGACTTAATAAGAACCGCCGGTTAGATCGACCTAACCCTTAGGTCGACCTAAGCACAGTGTGGATGCTTAAGTACACTTTATTAGGTCGACCTAAGGGCAGTTAGGTTAACTTACTAAGTCCCCATTTGGGGAAACCACTTTGTTAAGTTGACTTAATTATGTCGACTTTAGGTCAACTTAAAGTCGACCTAACTTTTTGTAGTGTAGACATAGCCGAGAACTTTAGTGTTCTTGAAATAACACATAATTGGGAAGTGAACTGAAAGGACGGGAAGAACTCTGTTTCTCCAAGTAATTCGGGCAGTGGGGGTGGTGTTATATGTCCGATAAATTTATGTTCTGGTTTGTTTTTTTATAGCAATGGGTCAGCTACATCAGAAGATCTTTTCTGGAAACTTGATGCACTGCAGATGTTTGTTTTTGATCTGCACTGGCCAGAACCAGAATTTGCCCATCATTTAGAGCAGAGACTTAAACTCATGGCCAGTGACATGATAGAAGCTTGCGTCAAAAGGTAAAGTTCTATTTTGAAATTCTCTATTCAAAATTGTAACAAATTTGGAAATTAACATCCAGGAAGTGTTAATGAGAAGGTCATTTAGAATGCTACTGTAAAGAGCCTAGCCCTTCTCTTTGATCATATCATTCTTTTCTGTGCATCTTTCACTGACTCCTACTTCTCTGTCACATCAAACATAAGCTGCTTGCCTTCAGTTTTGTCCTCATGTCCTGTTTCAACCCTATGTATTGCCTCTCATTCACTACTTACATGTTAAATCCCACCTCTAGTCAGTCCACGATGCCAGCCTCTGTCACCCGCTTCTTTGATTTTCATACAAGTACCTTTGTGCTTTTTCCCATGTTACCCCTCATGCTTGGGAAGTATTCCCCATAAAAATCCACGCAGCTACCTCAGTTTCTTCTTTGACACCCACGTTAAAAGTCTTATTTTCTGTGATGCCTACAAAAGACTTGAAAATGATGTGCTGAGACCACTGTCTATCACACTGACCATTATTGTTTCATTGGTTCGTTGTACCAACCCAAGTCCCATCTGTCTGTCAGTACCCATCTGGTGTTTCTTGTTTTATACTTAGACTGTGAGGTCTTTGGGGCAGGGCCAGGCTTTTTATTCTTTGGAGTTTTTACAGTGCCGAGCACAATGAACTCCTGGTCTACAGCTGGGATTAAAAGCATTATGGTAAAACAAAGAATAAATAAGAGAGCTATTTTAGGGGCCTGCAAAGACCACAGATCCCATCCCCTACTTTTGACCCTGAAACCTAAAGCTTTATCAATGAGATGGTGTTTGTATTTTAAAGTGAGTTTCTGGCCCTTTCAAAAGCAGGTTTGAAAATGTAAACATAAATTAACGTAAACCGATTACTGTGATGAAAGTTTGTCACATAGATGTATACTGAAAATTATACTGAACATTATTTGTGATTTATCAATGATCATAAATCTATCCAGGACTAACCTTTGGGATTCAGGAAACCCATAATCACAAATTCTTCAATTTTGGTGGTGATGTATGCCAATTTAAAACTGTAGGGGACCTTTTCTATCTGAGATATTGCTAATAATGCTTGGAGTTACAATCTCTCTCATTTCCCCATTGCCTTTGAATGGCTCTTCTAATGAGAGGTCAATGGGGCAGTAGGCTAAAGGAGGGATGGCTACAAACTATGAGAAGCAGTAGTATTTCGTTAAGCATATGTCTGAGGGAAAGAGACATCTGCATTCCCATCTTCGCTCTGGCATTTACTGTGTGGCTTTCATCAAATCATTTAACCTCTTTGCCTCAATATCCCCATCTGTGGAATTGGGATAATAATACTAAAGATGCATCAGCTGGTGGGTTAAAATGATTGATTAGCTAAAGTTTGTAAAATGCAATTATATAAGTGCTGAAATTCACTAAGATGTACACATATCCCTCACAGATCTGGAATGTCATTTGTCTGTTTTAATTAATTTTCTTGCTGATTCTTCTCCAAATTGAATCCTAAGTATCTCTCACTCTACATAGTGGCAGATCACAGTGGACAGAAAAATGTGTTTATGGAAGAAGGTTGAGAAATACTTTGTTAAGGCCACTCAAAAAAAGTCCTAACAATGTGGAATCTAAAGTTATGATAACTGTTATCCAGGTATATCTAACTGGAGCTTGTTGGAAAAAACAAAAGCCTAATTTCATTTAAAAAATTGAAATGTCAAAGTTGTTTTCATTTAAATGAGTTTGAAATTAACCCATTTTTTGGTTTTATCAAAATTTGACATATTTTTAATATTTCTAAAAAAAAGTCAGCAATAACATCAAAATGGTTGTTGATTATTTTGTTTATTGAAACCTAGTTTTTCTGTAAACAAAAAAAATTGATAACCATTTTTAGGATATTTTCAAATAAAAATTCTGTTTTTTGAAAAAAGCCTGAGTGTTTATGAAAACCATTTTCTGACAAAGTAGATCAACAATTCTTCATGAAAAGTTTTGCTTTCCAAAAAGGGCATTTTTTTAATTTAAAAAATAATTTGAAAAATATTGAGCAGCTCTTAGTGCCCACTGAATTGGATGAGATTTCGAAGTCCTAAACTGTTCCTATATAGTACATTTGTACACACTGGCATTTAGAAAGGCAAACAACTAATCGCTAGTTCACGTACTTATTTCTGTGTTCAGTTACCCGTTTTTTAGACAGAAATGTAGGGTTTTCATCTGAAATGCACCCAGATGCAAATTTTGTAGATGCAAAGTGAGAAACACACATTTGAAAAATAACCTTTTCATGACCTTTTTTACATCTGTGTTACTGCCTTTAAAGCAATAGAAGGATTTAAAACCATATGGCTAGTCTTGTTTGAGAAGGAACCTGAGATCAGTGGCCTAAAATAAAATTTTTTCACTTATCACTCCTTCTGTATTTAACTAAAAATCAACTCTCAGAAGATTTTCGACAAAAAAATTCTTGGCAGAAGAGAAATTCTCTGACTCTGCAAATATGTAACAAGGCCAGTGTCTCTAAATAAAAGAATTACATTTATAGTCTTGAGAAAAGGTTCCACCACAAACTGCAGTTGAGTCAAGAGTATTGACTGTCAATATGAAATTGTGGCTTGTTGGATAAGGAACATGGAACCTATGGAATGTTTAAAGACCTATTATGGGCTATTGAAACATTTCAAGCTCCAGTGTCATCAGGAAAAAATTAGTAAAGCAGTTTATCATCTCATATTTCTCATTCATCAAAATATGAACACTTGTCTTCTACTGCTTCACCATGGTAGCAGAACAATATCCAATAGGCAGTCAACAATTATGTTTTCACTTGGAGACTAAGACCATTCCAAGTGATTTCAAACATGCAATTATTATTTCTAGGAAAAGAATAATAGATCATAGTATGGAAGTACCTGAGAATCCACTCTTTTATCTGTTTGTGGTAATGCACTGGCAAAAGTCTTTACCAGTCATCATTTACAAATAACTTTCTTCTTTCCAAAGAGTCAATGTGTTTTCATCATAAGTCATTATACAAGTGAAATTACTTTTACTCACCACCGAATCCAGCGGATGTCACATGACCAGTGTCAGCTGCTGCACAAGACTTTTATGAACTCAGCCTAGCTGCCAATTATACAAAATGGTGTTGTATTATGAACAATCCTATTGTATGAATGACTGTCATCATCTGTTTGTTAAAGCATGATATGTCTAGAATGTTGTCTCTAAGCAAGTTGGGCCTAGTATATTCGGAACTTTAAAGAAAAGCATTTTTATAGCAAACCAGAACTGAATCAGGTTCAGTAATAGTAGCAAAGTAGTGGTGCATTTCTGCTGTTACAGGCTGTCTTCGTTAAAGAGGATGCTGCCACCTGATGAACCAGCTACCCCTTTTGAGTCAGCTTTTGGCTTCATTCTCGAATACTTTAGGCCATGCTGTAGAAAGCAAATCTGGAGGTCTCGAAGGCCTCATTCTGAGATTTAGAATTCTTCAGGAAGAGTGAAGGCCTGTAAGATGATTATTTTTGTCCTTCAGTAAATTCATCTGCAGTGTGGGAGGCACATTATTTGGTAGCCCTCTCTATGCCCACCATAAGGAACACTCTAATTCAGCTATATAAAGTTTCACCTTAGTATGAGTTTCCATGTGCAAGATACCTTTAATTGTTCACAAAACTGCAATATATTATAACTGACACATGAGAAATCTTGACACCCTTTCAATCCAAATGGAGAATCAGACTAGGAAAGATTTTGGGGAGAGTAGAACTGAAACTCTCAGGTGGATTTATATAAACTATTTTAATGATTATAAGAATTATATTTCTCTGGTGCTGTAGATGTTTGATTTAGCTGTCATTTTAGATTTGTGTAATATTGGCCTGATTCTGATCCCTCAGTAAATTTATTCTGTTGCAACTCTATTGACTCAGTGCTGTTACTCCTGATTCATACCAGCATGAGAAGAAAGCCAGGTTTTTGTGTTCAATATCTACCTTTGTTTTAATATGAAAGGAAATAATTTCATTCACTTTTTCTTTGATTTTCTTTTTATTAAAATCTTATGAGGATTCTTGAGTTATATGTACCGAAAGTGAGATCCTAATATGATAGATGAGCCATTGTGTTTTAATGCAGAAGATCTAAATATTTCTTTGAGCTTTATGTTTTTTCTGCTTTAAAATTGTTCACAGCTAATATATTCGGAAGCATATTGTTAATGTATTATGTTTTTGCCCACCCATCATTATTTAGCTAAATCAAAGCAGAATCTTGAGATGCCACTGTGATGTTCTACTGAACAGATGACTATTTTATTCTACTACTTGTAGTATTGGTGCTCACACAATGGTGCTCACAAACTTAAATTTTAAATTAACACATATAATGAGGTTTTTGCTTTTACACATCTGTTGTTTGGAATTATGACAGACTTTTTATATTACAAATTCATGTTTAAATAAATAGAACAAGAATTGCATTTGAACTCAAGCTGCAAAAGACAAACAAATCAATGGACTTGCGCATTCCTGCATCTGTGTGTACAATGTTCAACGTTTTAGTCGATGCCAAAAAGCAAACTACTAAACTTTGCATTCTGGATGGTGGGCAAGAGGTAGGTGGAATTGTGCATGTTCAACTCCATTGTTCAATTAATTACCAGTGCCTAGCACTGTCCTTACTAGATTGGTTAAAATAGCTTTTGTGTTTTTGTTAGTTTATTTTATCTTCTGAAATGTGTCTGTTTTAATTTGTTTATGTAAGGTACAGGGAGTGATCCCTGTGAATGTCACTGGGGGTGCAAACTGCCTCCCATGATTCCATTCTAATGGACAGGTAGTACCCATAATTTCATTGTGTTCATGGGGACATCAGGGATTTCACCTCTTGAGTCACTGTCCCTCTCAGAAAAACAAAAAGGAGTCCTGTGACACTAACAATTTTATTATGGCATACGCTTCTGTGGGCTATTGCCCCGCTTCCTCAGATGCATGAAGTGTCCCTTCCAGAGCTTCTCCTGAAAAACCACCTTTGCTTATGATTTGTGTCTTAAAAGCACAACTGAGCCTAAGCATCATCCTTTACAGGAAGCTGTTTATTTGCTTAGATTTATATTTAATTGGTTCTTTTAATGCTCTGGCTGTTATTTGCACCTACACATGCACACTAGAAAAATTATAACTAGAGAAGAGAAATAATCATGTAAAATTATTAGCTTTTAATTTTTGCTCTCCCAGAACCTGTTCAGAGCCTATCATTTGGGTGCGGTATTCTAGGGTGGGTCAATCGTCTGTGCTTTTTCAGTGAATGTTCATCCTTACTTGGCCATTGCCCCATCTTCCCTTATTGTATATATAATACATCTACTCTTGGCAGGAATAATCTGTGCAGTAGTGAGGGGCAATAATGGTATCTAGGACATCCAGAATACTGATGCACAATTGATGCTGTTTTTCCAGTGTTAATGAACATGTGTGATGGTGATATAATTTTATTTGTTTGAGTTTTGGTATGGGAGATAAACAAATTATCAAAATTTGACACCTAAAAATTATTATTCAGGAATTGTGCAAATAAACACCATTGTTGTAGGCAGTATTATTTTTATTTTATTCAGCCATATCATTTCTGTTGATTATCCTTTTGTGTTGTTTTGATGGGCTTGCTCCTCGTTTCCTTAGTTCATGTATTCTAGTTAGTATTTTATTCATAATTAATTTTTCATTTTAATGAAATGTTCATTTGCCTGTTTTTCCCCATCATCTTTTTTTTCTCCTTTGGTTCTCCATGGCATGATTCAGTTTACTGCTCAGTGGGTAAGTGCCTTTTGTTTTAGAAATCACTTGTTCTTTGTGAATTGTCTATGTTCGTTGCTTATCATAAACTGACTATTGCTGCTCCTGCTCATTCAGCAATGTGCACCCAGAGAGATTTCCTCTGCTGTTTGAACTTACTAAGCAGTGGTCAATCACCCAACTCCAACTACAAATTTTTTCTCACCCCATCCAACTGAAATCTCTCTTCAGGCTGATTCCAGAAATTTCTTTTGTCCTGCTCCACACAGATACCTTCAGACCCTCCTGGAGCAGAATACAAAAAAATGGGCAGGAAGTATTCCTAACATGGCCGTGCAGTGATACCGTGACTTGTTCTTGGTGCCACAATTGAGATGTCTCTCTTGTTCACTTTCAAGATTGACTGGATCACACAGCTTTGGAAGCTCTCTCATCTCCTGGGAGATCAAAGAGGATGTCAGCACAATGCTCATGGCATCAGAAACAGGTCCCAAGACTCCAGCACCTCTTCACCTCACCCCAGAGTACTCAGTCCTCCCCTACCGCTATTCATTGTTCAGGCAATGTCCAGAGACTAGGCCTCTCACTTTTTCCTCAGAGAAAGCAGCACTTCCATGAAAGGCCTTGCACACAGAAGATAAACAGTCCCATTCGCTTCAGCCATCCCATTCCTCTTCCCTTCTCAGGGCAACACCATTTAAGGAGGCCCTCACAGCCATCAGAGCGTCAGTCCTTGCCAAAGTGCTCTTCAGAAATCTTCCTATGCTGCTTCCATGTGTTACTGCAACTTCCAGAACTCCAGCGCTCCTTCATCATCCTCTCTCAGCAGCCGCATAGGAAACTATCTCAGGTTCTTACTCTGAAAGCATGAAAGATCATTGAAGAAAAGATACAAAACAGCTCTTTACATTTCAACATGCCCTATCTGTACTTCCAGTGCTTCTTTGGCATTCTTTCTCTGAATTCAGGATACATGCGAGAGCCTGGCATCTCAAAGCCATCTGCACAGAAAGGTAAAAATCACTCTTAATCTTCCCACCCAGTCAAATCAAAAGGTTCCTAAATTATACCACAAATTCTGGGAGTCATTCCATATCATGGAAGTTTTCTCCAGAAGGACTTCATGAGATATCCATTTACCCATTTCTCACTTAGAAATATAGGAAAGATTGTGTCCTGCTTAATACTCAGACACCCACTCTACTGTCTAAAGTCTTGATACTGTCCTCCTCCCAACCTTCAGATTATACTCTGCCTTGTTCTGTGTATTCTTCCTTCCTTCTAAGACCAGGTCCTTCAACCCAGCCTGAAAGAAACATTTTTACAAGGCCACTTTCAAGATGGTTAGAGAGAAGATGAAGGAATTCAACCAACCTTTTTGTCAGGATACTATCTCACTTGAAACAAAAATTTGACCCTGTAGTTCCTCTGTCTGGAATCTAAGTTTAATTCTCTAGAGCTGTGTAATTTTAAGTTGACTTTAACTAAACTTAGATGACTTAGTGAGTCTGCACTTAAAATTAAAGTCAACTTTGGGGGGAACTTACAAAGTCGACCTAGAGCGTCCACACTGGATGCCTAGGTTGACTTCTAGGGGCTAGGGGGACCTAGGGTAGGTCCACAGGGGCAGGGGGGGGCACCCCTTGCCCAGTGCCGGGGGCTCAGCCTTTGCCCCATTGTACATGAGTACAATGGGGCAAAGGGGGTCAGGAACTCTGGCAGGGCATAGGGGCAGGGGGGGCAGGGCTCTGCCCTGCCC
>ML685934.1:187001-273280 GCA_007922175.1 Pelusios castaneus | reverse complement strand
TTGACTTAATTTACAAGTGTAGATGCAGCCTAGGTGTCTCTGTTTTCTCCCTTTCATATGCATGATCATAGTTCTTTTAGATTTCCTCTTATTCTGATTACATCAGTCTGACAAGATGAAGACATATAGCTCTTTCCTACAAAGAGTCTTTCTTTTCAGATGTGTTATAAAAATGAAGCAGTCCTCAGAATAGTCTCAAAAAGTCTCCAGTTCAGGAAATTCGTATAATAAGCAAGATACAATATCAAGAAATGCATGCTCTGGCTCTTGTCTGTCTGCTGAAGCCCACAAGGAGAAATTTGGCATGGTTTGCATGTGGCCTGAACCTTTCAGTCCTGTTTAAATATTGCTCATCCATTCAGACAGTTAGATGCCTTATTCATGGGTGGGCACGTTTCCTAGAAAGGTTTTGAGTGATATCATACCTAGGTAGTTAAAATCATGTATATTTTCTGCATATCAATCTACAGTTCACATTCCTCCAACAGCATCCCCAGTCCATACTGCTATGGTTATAGCCAACTCAGAAGCAAACAGATTAGAGCAAGACAGCTGTGTTTTCTAGCAATCTCTACCACTTTTCAAGTTTGACCTGTCAACTTCATCAGATGTCACCTTGGGCTGGATGCTGAACACTGTCACTTCCCTCCTTCTGAGCTGAGAGCCAATGAGCGCTGCCCTTAGAGTACATGTCATCAGCCAGTCAAATTATTGGAAGACTAAGGAGAATTTTTTTTCTGTCACAAAGCACTTGAGAATCTGAGGCCAGATGTGAAAAATCAACACTCCTGAGCAACATTGTTATACTGATCTAACCCCTCTGTAGACAACGTTATATAAACAGGAAAGCTTCTCCCATTGACATAGCTACGGCCTCGGGGGGGAGGGGCGGAAGGGGATTAACTACGCCGATGGGAGAAGTTCTCCCATCACATAGTAGTACCTTCACGAAAGCACTAGAGGAGTGCAGATGCAATGGTGCCGGAGCACTGAAGACAAGACTTGGAGCTTTTTCAAGTTTTAATAGTTATCGGGGTTAGTTAATTAAAAACCTGTTATCTTAAAACTTTAAATTCTGTAGGACTTTTAGTGTTATCCTTATCCAATAACACTTTTATTTTGAGAGTGATAAACAGCTATAGAAGAACAAAGCTGAAGAAGTTAAGGGGACCAGGCAGGCTGAAGGAAAGCTGCAGCTGGGAAGGGAGAAATGAACAGACTTGGGTTGGTCACTTTGTGTAGCTTGATCTGAACAGCAGAGGAAATCCCATTGAGTTAAGACAGTAGAATGTTTCACAGAAAATCAATTTGCAGATAGGGAAACTCTCTCTAAAATATTTCACAATTAGAGATTTTCATTTCCCTATCATGCTTATAAAGGAAAGAAGGCAGATGTTATTGTTCAAGTAATCCCTAAGCTAGGGAAACTGAACAGTGGAGTATATTGAGGCCACTGCTTCTTAATACACTTATTAATGGTGGGCAGCAAGTTGGTGAACTTTGTCAATGACTCTGAAATAATTTCAATTAATACAATCCAAAAAGGATTCTGATTAGCTCCAGAAGGATTAAAATACTTAATGTGACTTGACAGTAAAAGACCAGAGGAAATGTAATATAAATGTGATGTAAATACACCCTGGCAATAATAATTTAAAAATTCATAGGCTGGTGTGGGATATTGATTCTCAAAACCTTCCCAGGAATAAGACTTGGAATTCATCAGTGATAACTTAATAAATATATAAGCCCAATGTGCTCCAGGAGTTTTAAAAAAAAACCAAATAGGATACTTGAATACACTAAAATGAAAGAGAAAGTAATACAGAGTATAGTATAATATTGAAAAAGATGTTGATTCAAAATGTAAACTGACCTCCACAGGAACTGGGAATCAATTCCTTTCTTTTCCAAATGCAGTGATACACGGGTGGGCAAGTGAAATGAGTATTTTGTCTTTCTCTGTAGCATGTGGTTCTGGCCACTGCCAGAATCAGGTTCCACACTTGAAGAACTAGTGGTCTAGTCCAGAAATGTAAATCTTATATGTTCTTAGCTTGTGGTACATTAGATGGAAGCTGAAAGTAGTCTCCCCATTAACATTCTAGACCAGTGGTTCCCAACCTGTGCCCCAGGGGCCAAAAGTGGCCTGCAGCTCCCCTCTTGGTGGCTGCAGAAGGGAGCCACTGCCTAAGGACACAGGTGGGGTGCATTTCTGGGGGCTAAAGGGCTAGTGCAGGCTCCTTACTGCAACCAAGGGGATGGAAGATCAGCACTCACCTCCCCCTGGCTGTAGCAGGGAGCACAGCAAAGCGCTCAGACTAGACCCATAGGTGTTCGGTCCCTGCTGGAGTCAGAGGGATGGGAGATCAGTGCTTCTCTCCCCTAGCTCCAGCAGAGAGCAAAGCACTCTGCCTGGGTCCCTCGATGCTGGGGTCCCTGCTGGAGTGAGAGGGAGAGGACCACTAATCTCCTGTCCCCTTAACTGCAGAAGGGAGCCACTGTCTAGGGACCCAGGTGGCATGCACAGGGCTACAGGATGTGTATGTTTTCTCTGCTGCAGTCAGGGGGATGGGAAATCAGCGAGGAGGGAGGAAGCATCTCTATTGAGCTCCTTCCATCTGGCTGCACTGGGAGGGGAGCCTGCTGGTGGAATCTAGTGGCCTTTCAGGATTGTAAAAATGATATTTGTACCCCTCAAGCCAAAAAGCTGGGAACCACTGCTTTAGAGCTACTGTGATGAACACATTTTTTAAAAAAGAAATATCCTTCCCCAAGGGCTCTGTGATAACACATTCTGCCACGTCTCCTTCAGGGATATCAGTAATGAAGCTAGGTGATTCTACTGAGCATGCTCAATTAGTTTGGCTCTGTACATGGGTTTGTCCCAGCCCCTAAATGGATTGAACATATCAGCCAAGGAAGAATTTTAAAGCAGAAACTGGCCAAAAATGTGGTGTTACTTTTCTGACTTTCAGTTCATTCATTCAGAGGGAGTCATTTACTCTATCCATTGGTCTCACTAGGTATAGTTTGGAAAGGTAGGGGATGTGGAGGCCAACAATTGCTATAAATATATCTCTTTTAGTGATTTCAGAAACTGTACTCTTGTGCAACGATCATGCAGGAAAATATTGCCTACTCTCACAGTTTTATTGCAAGTCTTGTGGTCTGTGATATTTCTCTTAAAGCTCCAGCTTCTGGGCTCAAAGGATTATTTGAGAACCTTTCTTTCTTTTCTCTAAGTAAGTTTCTAGCCATCACAGTGGCAGAGAAAACCTTAAAGGATTCAAAACCAGAAGGCAAATAAAATAACCCCAGATTTTTATTCAATAACATTTCATTATCTGAGGATCTTGATCATAATTTTTGACCACCTGAGGTTACCTTAGCTCCCTTCTCCCAATTTATTCCTATGAGAGTTACTTAAGCCAGCAATAGATTAAATACCATTTCCGCAGAATCATGGATGATCAGGATATTGGTGGGAAGGAGAATGGAGGGAAGCAAAAATATAAGGATTTGGGGCATTAGAAGAGGAGGTCATTTGCATGGACTTTTGGTTAACTTTGCAACTGTCAACTGTGGATGTGGAATTGAGATTTTATAGGAGGAAAGGGGTGACACCTCTGATAAATCAAACTTTGGATACTTCTGCTGGGGAGGCAGGATCCATTGCCTTCTGGGAATATATAACAACAAAAGATACCAACTACATTTGATAAATAGGACCTTTAAAGTGTCATGAAAATTTTATGCTGTTCAAAAAATTAATAATTTCCTCTTTGGTTTAGGGCAAAGGCCAGGAACATGTCTATATTGCAGCCACAGGAAGCATCTCTGTGCTTTTGCATTAGGTTCATTCACTGTTCAGAGAGAATGAGATGTGCATTGAGAACTGCATGAGGCATATATGCAATTGTTTGCATTTTTTAAATGGGAGAATTTTTTAATAAAATATTAATTCAACATGCAATATAAAAAGTACTTGATGCATTGAAAAGTAATAACACCCCTGTGCTCCTATAATATAAATGCAGAATACAGTAGGTAATTATTGTTTGGAAAATCATTTCCTGACCATATTAAGGAGATCCAATTTAATGTTTTGATTTGTATGGAAACTTTGAGACAGAATGAAAATGGCCTTCAAAAGCTTACATCTTAGAAAACTATTCAGCTGGCAGCTGCTAAGTTAGGCTAATGTTTATGTTGACCTCAGTACTTTTACTCCAAGCATTATGTTATTAGCTATTCCAAGTAGCCTTGAATTATCAAGATAGGGTTAGTCTTTACAAGTCATATTTTCTGTGAAGTGGCTTTGGGGACAATCTTTGCTGTCAGATAAATGTTTTTAAAGAAAGAATTGCTACTTAAATTGATGTGCCTTCACAGCAGAATAGGAGCCCTAGCTCGGGATGGAACTCTAGTAGTAGTATCTAAAGAAAGCATAAAAGTCTTTCAGGTTTATTTTAAATAGCGCCTACTTAAAAACATCTCTCTTTTTTTGTGGAAAAAGCAGAAGAAAAAGCTTATGGAGAATGAGGACTGTTTTATTATGCCTTTTATGGACTATTAATTTGTTACCATCTATTCAGCTTTGTTGATGAAATTTTAATTTTGCCCTTGCTTGAGCATAGTGTAAGGTTTGTATAAACTGCAGCTCACTAAGCGGACAAAAAGACCCTTTTAGTATGAACAATTGGGAGCTCATTTTATTTCTAGAGGACATTTAAAATAACTTCTGAATGAGAGTTGTCAGACATGAAATGCTGTATTAATTAAATCTTTTTCTAGTCTTTTTGCTTCTCCAGCTAAACCAACCCTTTAGAAAAAAAATACATAGCCACCTTAATTATAGAGGAGAAGACAAAAAGTATCCTTCACATTCCTTCGCCTGAATAAGAATAAGAACTCAATTCATCTAAATAATAACCCCATTAACTGCTTAACTCAACAGTGTACATGGGAAAATTTTCAACACAGAATGTAAGAAAGTGTTGATTGGGTGGATCGTTTTCAAGGTTTTGTTCTTCTGATGTTCAGAATGATAATTTTAAGTAAATCTGATCTGTCAGGGTTAGCAGCTTTGTACCATTTATGACTTATGACAAAAGTGTTGTGTTCATATACACACTAATGCTTTCTTTGTCTTTTAAAACACAGCAACAGTACCATTCAAAAATAGATGACTTGATTGAAGAAACAGTTAAAGAAATTATTTCACTTCTCGTTTCGAAGGTAAACATATTTAGATTTTTATTTGGAGTAGAATGGCAAACATTTCAAATCATGGATTGTCAAAAATGTCCTTAAACACTATCCATTTAATTCTATATTTTATACAATGAGATTGGGAAAACATGATTTTTTACTAGCACTCAGCCAATTTATCATTAATTTTACGGAATTAAATTGGTAAAATCCTCATCTGGAGAAAGCTTTCTATGCAGTTTGCTAATCATAATAATTTCTTTTTGGTTTTATATTGTAGCTCTTTCATGATTCCTGGCAACCAATAGCACCACCAACTTTCAGAATATTAACATTGTACCTTTGAGTACATTAGCATTGTCTTTATTAATTGTATCTATTTCTTGCTTATTTCACTATGCATATGAAGAAAACTTCCCATCCATTTTAAATGCTATTTAAATCACTTTTCAACTTAGAGATGAGCCACACAAGAAGTCTGAATAGTGTCTTTGCTAATTTTTCCTTTAAGAACAGTTTCATTTTAAAATATTTTGTAAACAGTTAGCTCTTGAAATTAACTTTATATATAATGTGAAAGCATTGTTTTGACATATCTAAATACTTGGATGTTTTATTATTATATTATTATAACACCATTTATCCATTAGGTACTGAAATTGCTTCACAAAATACACATTAGGAGAAAAAAAATTCTCAGCCACGGATAGTTCCAAGAATAGTAAAGAACACAGCAAACAGTATTAGGAAAGTATATAGCTTTCAAAATAAATGTTGTCCTATTTTAAATATAACATCAGTGCACTTTAAATAGCTAATGCATTCCACCCCAGAGGAGTCAATTTTCAAGGCTGAGAAAAATTATTTGTAAATATATGGTGCATTAATTGATTAATGAGGAGCCAAGATAGAAAACTATACTTAGTTATATTCAGCCCCCCCATTGTGACTTTGTCTTCTCTTGTTCACAACTTTCTGAAAAATTTTCCCATTTGACCATCATCTCCCATACTTGAGCACAAGCCGAAGCTGAACTTTTTGGGGGAGGGGGTAGGAGAGGGGGGAAATTTGAGCTAAATCTGTTCAAAGTATACAATTTTTCTTTTGTAAAGAGATGTAAATATTTTGGTGCATACATAATTCAAAAATGACTGAACTTTGCAAGTTGAAGCATTGCATGTCGGTAGTGTTCACTTAGGACTAATTTCTTTGGTAAATGTGCGTGCGTGTGCGTGTGTAAACACAGAGAAAGAGAACTCCTGTAAATGTAATTCTTCCTTAAGTGCATTTAATATTTGTGGCTAGGTGGAAGGCATAGGGAATGGAGTCAGAAGCTAACATGACCACATTTTTTGGTGGACGTATGGAAGGAGAGTTCTATGGAACATAGCCAATCAAAGCAGATGAATTTGCAAAATCAATATTTATTTTAAAGAAAGTATTGAGGCTGCAGGCAGCACAGCTGGATTCTGGGAGTTGTATTTCATTGAATTACACCTCCATTCCAAAAAGACCTGATGACCAAAAATATGCTAATGAACTAGTCATTTGAAGCTAATGGGGAATCCAAGCATCTAACACTGTGTCTGCACTAGCCTTTCTAATTCCCACTATTGGACTGTCATTGGTACGTCTCTGACAGCAGTAGTAATGATGGGAGAATTAGTGTAGACAGGACATAAGTATGTTTACGACAATGCTGCTAGAGAAAGGGCCCTAGACCAAAAGGTGCCCTAGGTAAAGAGCAACTTAGGTGCCCCCTCCCCTCCATTTGTTAAATTTTTGAATGCCTTATTTTATAGCTTTTGCAGCCCATTTCACAACTTTGATGCCCAATTTACATGCATGATTTATCTCTGCCATATAAAATGATAAATTTGCACACTAGAATCTTTAAATCTGTATTTATTAATATCACATATAAGCAAATTTAAAAAATGGTTTCCTCTAAGCTTATAGAAACTTCTAAATTGTAAGAATAACTGAAATATACTGAAATCAAGAAATTGAACTGTGCACCAACACCAGGTGAACTAGTAGTATATTGTGTTACAACTGGTGACAGCCTTAGAATATTACTCTTGATCTTTTGTTCAAAAAGTCACTTTTCTCACTTTTGCCCTTGCAAACTGAAGCACAGCATCAGAGAGATCCAAAGCTGGCCAATGGCATTTTTTAGCCATGAAATAGCAAGTGATGTCAGTCTCTCATCAACCATTGTTGATTAAAGATATGTTTTAACAAACCTATGCTTTGAAAAGCTGCATTCACCACTCATGTCTGTGACTGGCATCTTGAGCAGAGTCCTCAAAGCTATCTACACATTAGAAAAGGTGTCCTTCAGCTCTGCATCCTGAATGAGTTGGAGGACTTGGAGTGGAGAGTGTTTCCTGTGTGGCAAAATGTGACAAATGTTGTCCAGTTTGACATAGAGGTGTTTGTCATTGATGTCCACTTTCCCTATGTGTCAGTGTCCAGTGAAGGTGTGTACAATTGTTTAAGAGTGTCTTCCTGTCTGCTGGCAGCATACTAACCTGTGGTGGTTCATTTGTCTGAATCATTCTTTGATGGGCATTTGAGCAGTGTCAACAAGTGAGCAAGAAGACTCCCACTTGAATAACGAGAGTCCTGTGGCAACTTAAAGATTAACAAATTTAAGGTGCCACAGGACTCTCGTTCTTCCTACACACTAACACAGCTATCCCTCTGGAACGAGTCCCTCTGGAATTTTTCTCTCAAGCTTCCAATCATCTCATCATTACCTTCATATCCAAACTCTCTCTTCTTTGATGCAACGTTTTCTTGAAAACAAGCTCAATTCCTAAGTTTTCCACCATTTCTTTGGCAGCAGTGACAGCATCTTCAAATCCATTGTCTTTGTAAGTCACAATGAAATCAAGACAATTTCACATTCAAAGTAGTTAGTGGGTGCTATGTCCATCGACTGAGTTTCTAATGCCTTGCTTGCAATGTGTAGTTGGAACAGAATATCATGCCAAATCACAGTTGAGACCAGAAAACTAAGGCTTTGTGCCTCCTTTCAGATTCCATCCTCAGCTTCACTCAACTGTATCAATTCCATCAGGGCGTCGTGAACCTCTGTCACTTGGTACCTCACTGGCATTAGGCAGTCATTGCAGCTTTCCCAGTGAGTGTCACTTAATGGCTTCATGGTTAGATTTGAAACATGGTGCATGAGGACATTCCACCTGATAGGTGATACTGAAAACATAGAATCATAGAATAATAGGGTTGAAAGGGACCTCACGAGATCATCTAGTCCAACCCCCTGCTAAAAAGCAGGACCACTCCCACTAAATCACCCCAGCCAGGGTTTTGTCTAACCGGGCCTTAAAAATCTCCAAAGATGGAGATTCTACCACCTCTCTAGGTAGCCCATTCCAATGCTTCACCACCCTCCTAGTGAGAAAGTTTTTCTTAATATCCAACCTTGATCTCCCCAGCTGTAATTTGAAACCATTGCTCCTTGTTCTCTCCTCTGTTACCATTGAGAACAGCCTAGCTCCCTCCTCTTTGGAGCACCCCTTCAAGTAGTTGTAGGTTGCTATCAAATCTCCCCTCAGTCTTCTCTTCTGTAGACTAAATAAGCCTAGTTCCTTCAGTTTCTCCTCAAAAGTCATGTGCCCCAGCCCCCTAATCATTTTTGTTGCCCTCCGCTGGACTCTTTCTAATTTGACCACATCCTTTCTGTAGTGGGGAGCCCAAAACTGGACACAGTATACCAGATGCGGCCTGACCAGTGTCGAATAGAGGGGAATTATCACATCCCTCGATCTGCTGGCAATACTCCTACTGACACAGCCTAATATGCCATTGCCTTTTTGGCAACAAGGGCACACTGTTGGCTCATATTCATCTTCCCGTCCACCATAACCCCCAGGTCTTTTTATACAGCGCTGCTACTTAGCGCCTGTAGCAGTGCATGGGATTTTTCCGTCCTAAGTGTAGGACTTTGCACTTGTCTTTGTTGAACCTCATGAGGTTTCTTTCGGCCCAGTGTTCCAATTTGTCCAAGTCTCCCTGGATCCTGTCCCTGCCCTCCAGAGTATCTACCATTCCCCCCAGCTTGGTCATCCACAAATTTACTAAGCACGCAGTCTATTCCATCATCAAGATCATTAATGAAGATGTTGAACAGAACTGGCCCCAGGACCAACCCCTGGGGCACTCCACTCGTTACAGGTTGCCAACTAGACATCGAGCCATTGATTCCTACCCGCTGAGCCCATTGATCTAGCCAGTTTTCTATCGACCTTACAGTCCACTCGTCCAACCCATACTTCCTTAACTTGCCGACGAGAATGCTGTGGGAAACCGTATCAAAAGCCTTGCTAAAGTCGAGGTATACCACGTCAACGGCTCTTCCGACATCCACAAATCCAGTCATCTCATCATAGAAGGAAATCATGTTGGTCAGGCACGATTTTCCCTTGGTGAATCCATGTTGACTGTTCCTGATCACTATTTTTCTCCAAGTGTTTCAGGATGGATTCTTTGAGAACCTGCTCCATGATTTTCCCAGGGATTGAGGTGAAGCTGACTGGTCTGTAGTTCCCCGGATCCTCCTTTTTCCCTTTCTTGAAGATAGGTACTATATTTGCCTTTTTCCAATCCTCCAGGACCTCCCCTGTTCGCCACGAGTTCTCAAAGATAATGGCCAGCGGCTCTGCAATCACTTCAGCCAACTCCCTCAGCACCCTCGGATGCAGTTCATCCGGCCCAGGGACTTGTGCACATCCAATTTCTCTAAGAGGTCCCTTACCTGACTTTCCATAACTGAGGGCCACTCTTCTCTCCATTCCGTGCTACCCCATGTAGTAGGCTCGGAGCTGGCCCTCCCTGTGAAGACTGAAGTAAAAAAAATATTGAGTACTTCAGCCTTTTCCGCATCATCCACCATGAGGATGCCTGCCCCATTTAGTAACGGACCTACACCACCCCTGATCCTTTTCTTGCTGCTGACATACTTATAGAACAACTTTCTGTTATCCTTCACATCTCTTGCTAGCTGCAACTCCAATTGTCCTTTGGCCTTTCTGATTTTATCCCTGCAGTCCCGAGCAATATCTTTATATGCCTCCCTTGACATCAGTCCAAGCTTCCACTTCTTGTAAGCTTCCCTTTTATGTTTCAGTTCACCGCAGAGTTCTCTGCTAAGCCACGCTGGTCGCCATCCACATTTGCTGTTCTTTCTGCACATCGGAATGTTATCTTCCTGTGCCTTTAACAGGGTTTCTTTAAAATACAGCCAGCTGTCTTGGACACCTTTCCCCTTCAGATCAGCCTCCCAAGGGATCCTGCCCATCAGCTCCCTCAGGGAGCCAAAATCTACTTTTCTGAAGTCCAGGGTGTGTGTTCTGCTTCTTTCCTTCCTTCCATTGATCAGGATCCTGAACTCTACCATCTCATGGTCACTGCTGCCCAGGTTGCCATTTACTTCTACTTCCCCAATCAATTCTTCTCTGTTTGTGAGCAATAGGTCTAGAGGTGCAAGGCCTCTAATTGGTTCCTCCAGCATTTGTACTAGGTAATTGTCCTCAATATTCTCCAAAAATTTCCTGGATTGTCTGTGCACTGATGAATTGCCTTCCCAGCAGATGTCAGGATAATTGAAGTCTCCCATAAGAAACCAGGGCCTGCGATCTGGAAACTTCTGTTAGTTGTCCTCATCCACCTCCTTCTTCTGGTCTATCGGTCTGTAGCAGACACTCACCACGACATCCCTCTTGTTGTATTCTCCTCTAAACTTAACCCACAGACTTTCAACCGGCTTGTTTCCACTTTCATAGTGGAGCTCCGAGCAGTCATACAGCTCTTTTACATATAGCGCTACTCCTCCCCTCCTTCTTCCCTGCCTGTCCTTCCTGAACAATTTATATCCATCCATGGCAGTGCTCCAATCATGCAAGTTATCCCACCACGTTTCTGTTATTCCAATTATATCATAACTCCTTGTCTGTGCCAGTACTACCAATTCTTCCTGCTTGTTTCCCAGGCTCCTCGCATTTGTGTACAGACACTTAAAATACCGGGCCGATTGCCCTACTTTGCCCTGTTGATTCTCTCTTCTGTCACATCTTCCTCCTTCCAATTTCTCCCGGTGTCCTCCTTCCCCACTCACCTGAGGTATTATGACTTCATTAGGATATAAAAAATAATTATTTGATTTCTCCTCCCCCCCCAGTCCCAACTACCCTCTTTTATTCCTGCTGTTACAGCCCCAGCACCCCCCCAAGTTCCATCACTTCCCCCAAGTCTCCCTCAGTTTCACTTACCTGTGGGCTTTGGTCACCTTCTCCCTTCAAACATAGTTTAAAGCCCTCCTCACTAGGTTAGCCAGTCTGCTTCGAAATACGCTCTTCCCCTTCCTCAATAGGTGGAGTCCATCTCTGCCTAGCAGTCCTTCTTTCTGACAGTATGTATATCCTTTGCAGTACTCTAAGAAATACTGAATCTAAAGAAGATGATACAGCATCTGACACAACCATGTTGAGGGAATAGCAGCCACAACGTTCTACGTTCTATTTTCCATTTTGTCACCAGCAACAAAAACAGCATTGTGAACCTGGTGGGCCCAAACCTGTAACCCCAGGCAGTTGCCTGATTCATTTACTCCTAGTTTTGGCCCTAACTGGGCATACATTAGTGATAGTGCAGCAGTGGGTGATTCCCTCATTTCCCATAAAAAGTTTAGTGTACACAAGAGTAATATACTCCAGAGAAGAAGGAAAAAAGATTCTCACATGACCTCTCTTTAGAATTTCTCCTGGCACCTTCCTATTGAAGGCTACTGCCTCAGGCTTCAAATATAAAGAGAATAAATAAGTTATTGTATAAAAAGACTTTTTTATTATAGTTAGCAAATGTGAAGAAAGAAATTCTCAAAATCATGGAAAGAGTAATTTGATTTATGTATAAGGAGGAACTTTGCTTTAGTAAGAAAGCTTGTCCTAAGTTTGAAAATTAAATATTTTTAAAATCTTTAAACATTTTTAAATTGTTAAACATTTAATGTACCAGCACCATATTGATCCTTGGAAAGTATGTTTAAAATATTCTAGTTCGCAAAGTATTTTACTGCAGTTCTTGGTCAGCAAGAACCAGCAGCAGTCATCGTAGCATCTATATTCTTTTATGTACTTGTATCCAAAGATGGCATTAATCTATTTTCACCCTTTTACGGTATCAGCAGTGTATTATATTTCCAACAGGGAAATAAACCTTGTTGCTTAGAATATTTATCTTTTGCACTTATATGTAGCAAATTCTGATAGAAATTATAATGATGCTGATACCTTTACTACATGATATCTCATGGAAATAAAAGAGTAAATTGCTAATTTCAAAAGCAAATTTACTGTGTTAAACATTAAACAAATTGCATGAATAATACAGAAAGCTGAAACAAAGCAATCTCAGTGTCTCATCCTGACAACCCCAGAAGACCTGAAAATGTAAAGTATACCCATAAGTATTTATATAATCCCTCAGGTCTATGTAGAGAGATCACAGGAAACAGCTAAAGACACAGTCGCTAGCCTCATAACTAAGCCCTGTATTTAACTGGATTTCTTTGGGATTTCAATTCATTCTTTTAATACACTTGTTTTAATAACATGTTAGTGCTGAAAACGTGGGCCTGGCATTTGCTTCTGAGGTCAGTCCTTCCTGCAATGGGTTTTTTCAGAATAACGTTGACTAACATTTTGCAGAAAGAATCCTTCTGAATATTCTTCTTATTCTCAAAGTACTGCAGTGTGTGCACAATAGTTCCTCACTGTTGGCATTTAATAACAAGGCAGAGAACTGATATCCCATGCAAGGCCTGGTTACATCCAGAGCAGAGAAGAAACTAACTTCCATCCCCTCTGGTAGTCCAATGCATTTGTAATCCATGTACAGTTCTTGCATCCTGATAAATCATTTATAAATGTGAATGAATACATGAGGTTGATAGATAGGTGATGAGTGTCATTCTGCACTTACTCTTGCTCTTTGAACTGTTGGGAGCAAGATTTATTGTAAGGTGATGCTCTCAGCTGCTCATCAGGGGAAGGGAAGGTGACACTGTTGTGACACCGTTATAGTGCCCATTAACAGCATGCCAGATGAAATTTAGTCCTGCCGTCATACTCGTAAAGTGCTCCTCCTTGTTCCTGAGAATAAGCGTGTAGGCAGCAGACAGTTGCTTTTTGCAACAATTCTTTACATATGTCATGAGCCAATTAATATGTGACCATGCAAATAGGCAAAATTGGCCAGTAATCATGGCTACTATGTGTGCGTATCTTTTTCTCATCAATTGTTACATTTTCTTTTTTCTTGTATGTGATGTCATGAATGACATGACCAACTACATTTAACACACGAAAGTGGTGAGGGTTTATTTGGTTGGCTTAAATAAATTTTCTTGATAAGCTATATAAACGTTATTCCCATAATTTATTCTGTGTTTGGCAAAAGCGACTTTACTTTTACTACAACCCAATTCAGAGACC
This sequence comes from Pelusios castaneus, assembly GCA_007922175.1. NCBI lineage: Eukaryota > Metazoa > Chordata > Testudines > Pelomedusidae > Pelusios > Pelusios castaneus. The sequence goes on along the minus strand of ML685934.1, from coordinate 259,547 downwards.
CACTCAGAGAATCACCACCAGGTTTATGGCCTCTTTCCACTTGCAGGGTGGAGTAAAGAGGTCACAGCAGAGCCAAGATTCAGACCTTATATTTTCTCATCCTTAGCTGGTTCTTCAGGAAGCAGTTCAGTAACAAACACTGTCACCAGAGCTGTGCTGAAATAATCTGTGGTGCTAATATATGAACCAGAGAAACCAGGTTTGATTAATTTCAGCTCCCTTTTAAACATAAGAGAAATACTGAAAGTCAGGAAATTTAAATTTAACAATTTCACTCACTCTTTAATTTCTACTACCATGCTATTTTAAAAACAATTTTCACAGCGGCATGAGTGAAGTTCTGTAACTTTGTCCATTACTTTGTACTTTCTTTTGTACCACAATCTGAAATGTGGTCTTACAAATAATAAAAGCATTTGTGGCTCTGTATAAATGTAGAATTTTTTAAACACACATTTGAAAAACAAATTCTAGAGGTGATGTGGAAAGCCATTCTTTCGAAGTAGGTTTTTGTTTTGTTGGTTAGTTGGCTTTTCTTCCTATTTCTGCAATTGGAAGCATCAGTTTTGTTTATAGGTGAAACTGAGAAACTAAATGCTTCCTATGACTTCAGCTCATTGAGAGTTGGAGATGATCAGATTTATAGCTTAGTGTTGTGTTACAGTGTGCAAACAGGAGAGATTCACTTTTCCATCCTGAATAACTAATATGAGACTGTATGTATATAAATATTTATACTTTGTCTTTGTATAGTTTGTCTCAGTGTTAGAAGGTGTGCTGTCTAAACTAGCAAGGTATGATGAAGGCACTTTCTTCTCATCAATACTTTCATTCACTGTAAGTATATAAATTATTAACCAACTATTGATTGTAAAACTACATGCAATCTTAATGGTTACCACTTACAAAATTTGTTTCTTTTAAATATTTTAAAGGTGAAAGCGGCTGCAAAATATGTTGATGTTCCTGTAAGTATGACTTTTTTTAAATTTCACTTGTTTCTAGTGTTAAGAACAATCCATAAATGAATGTAATATTTCTTAATTTACAGGTTTGTTTGTTGTTATTTTGATTTCTTATAGAGGTTCACTATACCTTTACACAAAGTAGTTAAACAGCCACCCCAAGCCGTTGAGGGCATCTCATTTCCCACAAGCACCAGCTAACTCTCAAAGCAAAGCTTGGAAAGGTTATTCTCAATGCACTTTTTCAGTTGAGGGAGGAGTGAGAATTGTAACCTAGGAAATTGATCATAGGGGACATTTCATCATTTGGAGATATTGTTTGTACATATATGATCTGCTACACTTAAACAATTGGATACTGCATGTACAAGCATCATCCTCTGATATCGCTGTTCATAAATTTCTTGCCTGTAAACAAAAGCCTGACCCTCCACCCTTTATTCAGAGGAGCAGCCTTAACTTATGCCAACAGCAATGTTGGGGTACATGCATGAGTATGGGTTAAGTATGTGGATAAGGATTTTTGGTTGAGCTTTTTTAAATGTAGGAAGAAAATTCAAAAGCTCTATTTATTGGCAATTAAATATATTTTAAATATTTTTCCAAACAAGCATGTAAGGTATTATCAGAGAAACAATATTAAAATAATTTGAATTAATGGCCTTTCATTTTTGCTTACAAGGTTCTATATTCCTTATAACTGATATCCTCCTGATAGAATTCTTTGACAATCTTGGCTGCCAAACATAGTAATAAGTGTGATTAACCTAATATTAATAATACCTCTTTTAAAATGTTATTTCTTTATGGATGCTTATAAGAAATACAAGTGACAAAAGAACTGCAAATATACCTTGTTACAAGTAGAACTCCTTTAAACAGTTTTATACCCCAAAAATCTAATGCCCACAAATCAGTTTTTACACTAATTCATAAATTTTTTTAAAAAAACAAATAAATGAAAAACAGACAACCTAAAGAAAAGGGGAAACAGACTTACCAAACTTGCGGAACAGTTTTATGTTACTTCATCACCTTTGTCTTTTACTTGTCCCCAACTTGCAGATAATATAACAAATTGTGAAATTTTTCTCTTAATATTATTTCTTGGTGTTTGTTATATTTGGTTGGTATGTTTTCTTTTTATCATAGAAATACCCCCATGTTTCTTCCATTCAAAATAATGACCTCATATCAAATCCTGTTTAAACGCAATTTATAGTGGGAGTATTTCATGCTGGGATATTGCCTAAATAAGATCTTTGGAAAGGTACTTCAGATAGTAGGCAAATACCTGTGGAAGATGTCTTTTAAAAATTAGAAATTCACTGGCTGCTGTTGGATCAAATGAAAAAAGCTCCTATATATTTAGACTAGAATAAGAAAGAGAAAGAGATTTCAAAAACTCTCAGCCCTGGTCCAACTCTGCTTCTATTGAAGTTAATGGTAAAACTCCCATTGACTTCAGTTTGAGCAGAGCAGGGCCAACACTGAGCACTTTTGAATCCCCCTCTTTATGATCAGATTGTGATTGGTTAAAGATGGGGCCTGAGGTTTACAAAGCAGCCAAACATGCTGCTTTAAGCTTGATGTAGTTTCAAAATATATGATTAATTTAATTCTGTCTGGGAGCCAGATTCCGCCCCCATCCTCTACAATTACAGAGAAACCAAGATGCAGCTGAACCAGTGGGGGTTTCAGTAGGCCTCAGAGTAGGGCCAGAATTTGCACAGGTATACAGTGATTTTGTATTGCTAGGTTTGGGGCTGAGGGAAGAGTCACAGGAAAGTCCACTGCATCCCCCATTACATGGATCACATGCCGTAGGAGCTGCACAGAATACTGCAGCCTCTAGAGGAATCTACTTGGCAAACCATAAATCCCCCCGTTATAGTGTTGCATCTTTTACAGACGCCACCGAAATTACCTCTGAACAAAAGCCTTGCAGTGAGGGTGATATTTATGTAAAGCTCAGAATGGCCGTTTAGCTGCCTCAGCATTTGTGCAAGCCTGCAAGCCCTGCCGCTGACAGAAAGTGAAATCTCTGAAAAGAGACAATACCGGTGAAAGGAGGACATTTTAAAGACTACTGGATAGTTTGCCAGCAGGGAGTTTGTCATGCCAGGAAAGCCAGTGAGGAAGCTTGTTGTAATCCCCATCAGTCTTGAAGAATTAATGAGGGGAAGTCTGTACAGAGGGGCCCCACCAATTAATGATGTTTGGTTCTAAATCACCCCTCTCCAGTACTCAGAGGGTAAGCGCTGGGTGGCCTGAGCTTACGTTGCTCTTTCAGTGCTCTGCTTTGGGAGCTGTTGATTGTGACTAAATTTGAGCATCCCTCAGGCTTCTCTATTTTACACCAGTGGCCAAACCAGTCTCCAGAAGTGCAGGGACTGGGGGAACACAAACGCAGCGTCTTCGTCATCTTTCACACTTAGGCCTGTGCTACTCACACTTGAGCTAGACCACTGTCTTGAATGGTTCACCACTTTCAGAAGATGCCAACATGTTGCTGGACAGCCAGAAGAGCCTGCTTTTCAGGCTTGCAATTGTGTGACCCCATTTGGGCGATTCTGTGCCTCAATCTGGGCTTTTATTTTTTTTTAAAAAAAGGAAAATCTGGTACCTGAGGCTTTGTCTACACTTAACTAATTTGAACTAATTTTAGTTAGTTCGGATTAACTTAATTCGAACTAGCATGGCCACACTGGAAAGTTAGTTCGAACTAAGCAAGCACTTGCTTAGTTCAAATTAGCGATCCCCATTCATTTCAATGGCCGGTTAATTCGAACTAAGAAATTAGTTTGAATTAACATGCCCACATTGGTTAATTCGAACTAGTTAGTTTGAATTAACCCCTTAGTTCGAATACCCTATTTGAACTTATTAGTTTGAATTAAGGAAGTCCTTAATTCGAACTAATTAAAGCCTAGTGTAGCCATGGCTTTAGTTAGTTCGAATTAAGCCTCCTTAATTCGAACTAACTTGCCAGTGTAGACATAGCCTTAGGTTGCAAAGATTGCTTTGAAAATGTGACCATTGGGGCCCCAATTCAGAAAAGAATCCCTATTCTGGTTAGTGCTTAAAGCATGTATTTCACTTTTACTTTAAGAGTAAGTGCCACTGAAGTCAATAGTGCTGTTGTGAATAGGAACCTATAGTTGAGTGTCTTTCTCAATGCTTTTTTCTAAATGATGTGAGTTCATTCAGAGGCCTATGGGCTTGGGATGGTCTGGGGAGGCTGTGAAACAAATGGTTATAGGTTCCTCCATTATTGAGGCTGGAGGGAAGGGATCAAGATCGATGTTTGATGTTGTGTTCTCCAGACTGAATATTGGGCAGGGAACAAGAGAGAGAAAATTAGACTAAAATTAATGCTGCTTTACAAGGAAATAAGAGAGAAAATAGAGAATATAAAAATAGATAACTAAGAAATGTAAAATAGCATCTAGGAAGAGCCGAATGAGTCAGAGAACGAGGAGGAGAGGGAAAGGGGAATAAGAAGAGAAATAAGGGATCTAAATAGGGGCACACACATTGCTTTAAACTAGTAATGTCACAGAGTTCATTTATACTCCTTGATTTTGAATCCTCCTATACAGTGCTTTTTTTCTAAAAAAAAAGGTACCGGAACTCCTATTGATGTCCGTCGTGTCATAAAGAAATAACACTGAAAATAGTGCAGTAAACAGTAAATTTTTGAATATATCAAAGAAATAAAAATACAAGGTAAAAACTGTTAAGTTTTATTAACTATGCAGGCCGCTAATATACTGAAAGACAACCTGTCAGGTCTTACAGCAGGGGTCCTCACACTTTTTAAATAGGGGGCCAGTTCACGGTCCCTCAGACTGTTGGGGGGCCGTATTATAATTAGAAAAAAACGTGAATGCGTAGCTATCACGTCTGCTGCTGGCCTGTGTTTCTGGGTACTGGGTGGCAGGCAGTAATGCATCCACACACTTTTTGTTAGTGCTGTGGGCTCCGGCCAGGCCCAGAGTGTGGGACTGACCGATGTTAGCCTGCTGGCCTGCTGTTGTGTACGCAACTAGTAGCCAATGTTCCCTCTAGGTTTGGTGGCTTGTGTGCAAAATTTTCAAGCCGTGTGAAAAACTTTTTCAGAATAAATTTTTGGGGAAAACTCACAAGTCAGAAATTATAGGCATTAATTGAAGATAAAGTGACTGTAAATAGAATTAATTAATTAATTGTGTTTAATTAATTTAATTGGAATGAATTTGGAATTGAAATCTAATTTTAAGAACGGTTTTTATTTAAAATTAATTTTTAAAAAGTTTTAAAAAAGAAGGGAGAGAGAGAAAAAAGAGAAGGAAGGAGGAGACAAAGAAAAAAAGAAAGAAAGGAAGGAAGCAAAGACAGAAAGAGCAGGAAGGAAGGAAGACAAAGAAGAGAAAAAGAAAAAAAGGAAAGGAAGAAAGAAGAGAAAGGAAGGCAGGGAAGAGGAAGACAAAGAAGAGAAAAAGAAAAAAAGGAAAGGAAGAAAGGAAGGAAAGGAAGAGGAAGAGAAAGGAAGGCAGGGAAGAGGAAGACAAAGAAGAGGGGAAAAAAAGGAAAGGAAGAGGAAGAGAAAGAAGAGAAAGGAAGCAGCCCCGGGGGTCTGGAGGGGGCAGTGGGGGCTGCCGGCCTGCGCGGGGGTCCCTCCTTGTCCCCACCCCCACCCCCACCCCACAACCCGGCCCGTCTCCTTGTCCCCACCCCCACCCCTCTAACCCGGGCCGTCTCCTTGTCCCAACCCCCACCCCTCTAACCCGGGCCGTCTCCTTGTCCCAACCCCCACCCCTCTAACCCGGCCCGTCTCCTTGTCCCCCCTCCAGGCCTCCCTCCAGCCCCCTTACCTGGCCGGAGGCTGGGAACCACAGAGACAGCCGGCAGAGCTGCTTGCCGGCCAGTCCGCTCCCGCCCTGAGCACGCTGTAACTGCGCATGCTCAGGGCGGGAGATTTAAATCTCCCCAGCCCGGCCCAGCCTGCACAGCTGGGAGGGAGCACCGGCGGGGAAAAAAAGGTGCCGGAACGCCGTTCCGGTGCGTTCCGGCAGAAAAAAAGCACTGCTCCTATATTTATGAACACTTGGGGAAAGGGGATTTCTTCTTTTAATTTTTCTTGGTACTTTGGATTTTATAGTAAAGAATTGAGCAATAAGACAGGGAAAGTAACTTATAATTCCCATCCCTCTGATGATCAGAGAAGGTCAAGGGGACTCAGACCTGCATTTTATTTGGCAAAGTGTCTCTGGAAGAGTTTAAATATTGTAAACTATGAATATATCCAAGCACAGAAACTCGGCTGTGCCTCTTCTGCTGCATGAGATTGATGGTGATCTGAGGATTCCCCCTATCACCACCTTTGTAATTTCATATGCATATATTTATGTTATCAATGGTGTTTGGGTTACTTACCTCATTTGGTTGACCCTCCTCACAAATCCTAAGACTGGCCCTGTTCAAAGTGATGTATGTGGGAAACGGCAGCAATCAGTAGATCAAAAGAGAGGCAGACCTGTTGATCTGCAGTTAGTCACCAAGAACAGCAGAACAGAAAAAAATATCAAAGACAAGCATGACTGAAGGAAACAGTGTGGTAAAATCATGTGGCCATGTGTGCCTGATCTGCAGATGCTTTTGTGGATCTCTTGTCAATCTATATTTGCAGAAGAAGACACAGTGAAACAAACTGACTCGCGTACATCAACTACAATGGGTCACTCCAACAAAACAACATCTATGATGATGTCATCTCAGTAGACAGAGGCTAGGTTACTGAGAAAAAGGGTCCCAACATTTGTTGAATAGGTTCCCCCTGCACACCAAGTCTGGCTTACTATAATTGTCTACAATTGGATGTTTGGATTTAAAGGGACTTAATTATAATTGTTTACCTGCATATCACCTTAAATGACTAGAGAGGATTAACCAAGCCAGTAATAAGACTCCAGCAATGATAAATCAGTGCAACATCTTATTTTACCATCTAATCCATTATAATAAGACACTATATTTTCTGAATTTTCAGGGGGGTTTTCAAAGTATATGATAGAATAACATCCCAGTAAAACTGAATCCTTAGCAATAAGCAATATTTTTTTTCAGTCCTTTTCTGCACTGCTTCCCTTTGTTTTAGGAAATTAGAAATCATGTTTTTGGTTTTTTTACTTTTGCTTTGGTATTTAAGATACCGGAAAGTAGTTTATAATCTGTTGCATGGGTGACAAGTTTGTCCCTTTCAGGCATTTGCTAAATTTGCACAGTTGTCTTTAATGGTTGTGTTGCATTTAAAGAAGTTGTAAAGAAAAGGCTGAGAAATCCAAATATACAGAGATAGGATGGGGCCTTTCTTCCAGATGTCCCCTTACTTATTCCCTCTCTACCATTTCTGCTACTAACCATCTTTTCTATGGTCCAGTCTCCAACCTTCAGTTCTTTCTTGGGTAATACATTGAGATCCAAATATTAAACTGTCTATGTTTATCACACATTCTTTAAGGTCAATATATTATGAAGCTTATATGGTTCTGTTTTGTTGTACCTCTTGCATACATGGATTGTAGCTGCTCTGGAAAGCTAAAATACCTGAATCCCTGTTTGTGGTTTATGTCTCTTGACATTAAGGCAACATTAGGAATTGTTACCAAATAAGTTTGCGTTCACTCCTTTGCATCACTGATGTGTTGAGGTCTTAACTTCTAACATTTAGTTCTACATCTTCAGCAATCTCTTGATTGCCATTTTGTTCTTCTAAGGATTCACCTTTTCAAGGATAAAATATAACCAAACCAAATGCTTTTCGTACCTATAGGTCATGAGCCATCTCCTTTTCCATTCCTATTTAAATCAACAATAACAAAAATTATTCTTTCCATTTTCGAAAGCTTTTTTTTCTAAGGAGTGTGGAGGGGAGCATCTTGTACAGGGAATTTGTAATTGGAAGCATTAACATTTGTAGGGTGTAACTTTTACAAAGAAACCCTGATGGATCATGGCCATGACATCAGTCTACTAGATAAAGCACAGCAAAAATAGATATTGAAAGTCCTGGACTGAGAATAGTAACAACACTGATAGCAGTTTTACTTTTATTAAGCATTATTAGGAATAATTAGCATACATTATTTGGATTTGCTTCTGGTAGAACCCACAACATGCTACACACTTTTTCTGACATAAAAGAAGGTACAATGCTTGTTCTCAAGAACTCGCCACCTAAAAGACAAAGAAAGAGTAGGAGGAATGAATACCAGGCCTAAATAAAGTGGTGAAGTGTGGGATTTTCTATGTCTTGATAATATTATGATTTTATAACAGAATATTGGAGCTCGAGTAAATTGGTTTGTTTTTTGTGATGGGGTTTGTTATAAGAAACACAGACTGTCCACAAGTTCACACTTTACTGTAATAGGTTGGTTATTTTTCTCAGTGCAGTCTCTTTTTAAACCTGTCACACTTTTGAGAATAACAGGTATGTGGAAATTTCACACCTTACCACTCCAATCAGCAAGTTAAATTAAAATAATATAAATAAAATACTTTTTTTTTTTTGCAAAAACAGGACTTAAAAATGGATTTGACCAGGGCAGCTTCAGCTCGCTGAAGACTCTTTGCTCTAGAGAATAAAAGTCTGACCCTGCAAACAGTTGTACTTCTGAGTAGCTCCATTGATAGGACCACTTACATCCATAAGCTTATGAATGCACCATAAGTGTTTGCAGAATCAGGGCCTAGGGTTTGCATGACAGCAATCTTTTCAAATTTCCCCCTGTGCCAAAGTTCCCTGGTGCTTCCTCACCTTGCCTTTTGGAGAGCTAAACATCTGTTCCTTGTTTTTTCCATTTAAGCAAAATAATTTCTTTTTTTTTAAATAAATAAATAAAAGACAATCAGCACCATCTTGCAAACTAATTTAAGTGGTTAGTATTCTGCCTAACTTGCACAGTTTGAAGGGAAAATGAAGACCTTATAGGAGGTTCCAAGCATATCTACCACAATAATTTTTTTTAATTGATGTCATTTGGTGCCATCTGCTCATTTCCAAAGCCAAACAATGATGAGCCCCAGGGATAAGTCACCTTCCAGTGATGCGGAGAGGAGGGATTTCTTTCAAAGTCGGGGAAATCACCCCAACTTTCTCTTTAATGCAGTGATGGAATTTTAACATGGGGCTCCCATATTCTTCCTCAGCGTCCCCTCCAGTTTTTCATTTGCTTTGCTAATTGCCATACTCATGCTTCAGTTGAAAATGCCTTCTTTCAGCCAAAAAAAGTACTTAAAATATGAATTACAATAAAATCAAAAGGGTTTTGTTCTTGGACACGTGTAGTATAAAAACCATTTTAAGCTCTTGAGGAATGAACATTTACATGATACCAATGCTTATTAACTAAATTTTTTCTCAGTAATAATGTGGGTATGTTTAATATTCTCTCCTCACTATCAATCTCTTTTGAATGATGAAGTGAGAATAAACATAACTCAAGTATTTACAAATATATGTGGTTTCTACTAAGATTGTGACAAGCTGTTACATTGTAGAAGCAAATACAAAAAAGAAGTTATATCTCCCCATTGATAGGCAAACATTAGGAGTAGTAACACTTGTTGCAGACCTTTAATCTGTAAACACTTGAACTCTCAGAAATTAAGGCAATATGGCATTACTTTTGATTTGTTGCTGTGGGCAAGCTTTTCTAGGGGAAAAGACGTGTGCTTTCAAATTAAGTCAATTATAGCTTCTGGATCTGCTTTGAAACTGGAATAGTGTATTTAAAAATTTGTCTCCTCGTTAAATAGGCACCATGACAATGTTTTTCTGGAGTATTATTAACCTCTAGTGAGAGGTTAAGCAGTTTCTTCTGTATCTAAATCTGTTGCTCTGGGGAAAAAAAAAAAAAGACTGTGGAGTTGAATCCACCTACCAGTGAATGGTAAAAGAAATGACCTGCACCTGCAGGATTAGGTGTAGCAGCAGGAAGTAAGAGCACTTGCAGTATATAATTAACAAGGAATTTTTTTTTTATCTTTTTTTTTTTTAACAGCTTGTTCATCTTGCCAGGTTAACTAGTGATTAACCCTAGAAAGAAACTGCTGAAGCCTACCCCCTTGCTTAAATTCATTCATTTGCCAGTGTATTCGGTTACTTGTGTAACCAGCGACAAAGTATTCCCCTTAAAAATATTTCATTTCCTGGTATTTTATTTCTTCTCTTTGTCTTTCTAGTTGTTGTATTAATCTCCTTGTATCTCTTTCAGTCTCTGGTAATTTAGAACATCCTGTCGACCATTCTGAATTAAATAAACAATAGTACAGTAGTTTTTATCTTTCCTAAAATATGTTATTCCTTTCCTGTAAGATTTCAGACCATTAAAAAGCTTTTACACATATTCAGATGAGTTTACCAGGTTAAATTCTACTTTTAAGTGCATGCAGGTAACTCTCTTCCATTGACTTCAGTAGGAGTTGCACAGAAGCAAACTTTAATTTTCAAGTATAAAAGTGGTGACATAATTGCTCACAATTACAATCTATTTGATATTAATAACAGCCTCCTGAAACATCCATTGTTACTTTAAATACAATTCAGTATAGCTTGGTCATTAAGTATAACTGACTTCTAATGAGACTTAATCCTTTTCTCACATTTTTAGATTTGATATTCATTTTACATTTTTCTCAAATTCCAAATAATAGAATGATTGATATATTGTGATGCAAGTGGCTTAACTGCAAGAAGTAATCCCTGTGAAAAAACACACTTTTCTAGTTTTGTTAAAAACCCTTTACAGTGAAAACAGACTTACACGGCTATCCCTCTGAAATCAGTTGACAGGGACATATCCTTATTTACGATATCAGTTTTTCACATATTAGAAAAAGGCCAAATAAATTCAATATACCCAGTTTGGGAAGACAAGACAGTGAAGTATATATTTTATTACTGATTTAGTCAAATATGTTTAACTATATATCCCAAGTGACATTCAATAAAGGGACAGCTTCTAATGGCTTCATTGAGTTCATGAATCAGTGTGCCATTGCTTTTAAAACAGAGATTTACCATGAAGGAACATTTTACCAGTTATAGTCGTCCTTATCCAGACACATTTGTACTGTAAGTAGAAACTGTTTAAAAAGAAAATTACATTTTTTCAGCAGTTTATCAGAGATAATTACCCTGCACACATTGAAAAAGGATAAAGTGTTTTTAAGAACTGTAATTGTAATTGGTAAATGTCACCAGCTGTTGCAGTTACCCTTACTTGTGTATATTCTTTTAATGATTAGAGTCTCATGCCACAAGCTACATGAAAATATATTCACTAGGTGTGAAATTCCCATATGTCACAGCTTTAAGAATAGGTAAATATCTCAAAGAAAAAGAAAGAGTTGATGCTAATGGGAAGTATTTTTTTTTTCTAGTTTTGACTGTTTTCACGACAAACATTTCTTCAGTTAATTTGATGAAAGAAAAGCGTTCATATATCATAGAAATGTTAGAGGTTAACATTTCAATGGGAGACTTGTGTATATTTTGAAAAATTATCCCCAAGAACAATAATGAGTCCTTAATTTGTTAAAAAAAAAATTTCAGTTTACAGATTTTAAAATATTTTCCCATTGTCTTTCCAAATCAGAACCATTTGTATTGCTTTCAAATGCATGCAAGTTTCTAAGGTTTGATCTCTGGAATGTCGAAATATATGAGACTGCTTAAATGTATGCCAGAGAATAAAAAGGTGTCATGTGAACACCTTCTTCCCCCATCACTGAAGCTGTACACTGAGTGTAGCTCAACCAGACCGAAGGGTTGGAGCATGAGTGGTTTAGAAACAGGTTTGTGTTGACGTACTATCAGATAAATAAATTACTTAAAATTCAGTGCCACTATCTGACCTATATCATCATAAAAGGTTTCCTTCAGTTTTATACTATAACATACTAAGCATAATAAAATATTAATTACTGTGAACTAATTATTCTTTAAGAGTGAAACTAACCGAAGATGCATTTGGTGCATTTACAGAAGGCCATCCATACCCATTCAGCTCTTGTTAAGCTCACCTTCAAGGGTCCTATCAGATTTAACAAAACAAACAAGGAGTCCTCTGGCACTTTTAAAGATTAACAAATTTATTTATTGATTTATTTATTTATTTATTAAATAAATGTGTTAGTCTTTAAAAGTGCCAGAGGACTCCTTGTTTGTCTTGCTGAAATACGCTAGTATGGCTACTCCTTTGGAATCAGATATAAGTAGGCCTCTATGGACAACAGCATTGTATGGTGAGGATCTAATGGGAACACATTGATGCATGCATCACTCTAGCCGCCACCCAGGGCTGGTTAAGGCACGGGGTTCAAAGGCTGCAGCCCCTACCCCAGTCCCCATGGCACCCCAAAAATCCAGCCTGATGTGGTGAGCTGCTGATGCTTGCCTTCAGCCTGCCTGCCCAGCCCCCAGGTTGGCTGGTCTGCTCACTGACCAGCCTGAGGGCAGGGCAGGAGTGCCCCTCAGGCTCCAGGAGTAGTTCTGGGCTGCGGTCCCCACAATCCCAGCCTGCGCCCCCCCCCCCCCCCCGCAGCCTTCCCCCACAGCAGCACGACCCATGGCGCCCCCAGCCTTTCCCCACAGCTGCACCGGCCTGCAGCAGCATGGGCCAGGTCCCCCCTCCCCCAACTCCTTCTACAGCTCCAGCTGGGGCCCCCGAGCCCTTGAACCCCACCCCCAGCATGGGCGGAGGGAGTAATGAGGAGCCCCACAAGAGTGGGCTGTCCCAGGCCCCCCGCTGGGCCTCGATCCAGCCCTGTAGCCACCATTCCAGCCAGCGTGGAATGGACATGAAAAGATAGCCTTGCCTAACTACACTCTGCCTTTGGGATGTGGATGTGAATTCTGTCTCCCCAGCCAGCACACAAAGCCTGAAGAATTATTGCACTCTTAGAAAATATTTCAAAATACAGTGACCATCCTGTCTCTTTGCCCCCGCATTGCTGCAGAGCTCCATCCATAGACATCCTCTTCGCCAGCTACGGCAGTGCAAAAGCTCTGGGAAGACTAGGGGCTTGATGTTGATCTCCCACTAATTTTATATGCCATAGTAACTCGACTGACTTCAGTGGAGATACTTTTAATTTATATCAGTTGTGTGATCAGAATCAGGCCCAGAAAGGTGTGAGACACCATCAGGTGGTCCAGGGACATCTACATGGAACATAGCACCAGCCATGGACTGTATCAGGAGGCATAAGCAGGACCACCTCTACAAGCTGCCGCCAAGAGGATTCACAGACCTCCCTCCTTACAAACAGGAATGTGTTTTCTAATGGACTCTTGAAACCCTTCCAAGATAACTAACTTTCATCAACATATATACTTCCATTTTACCACACCTTGTATACCCTCCTCTACGTTTATAAAGGTTATGCTCCTGAATTTCTTATCTCTTGTGCTTCAAATCCATAGTCTTTTGACTTTCTCCATCCAGGGTGCTGTAGCTCATGTACTGGTTGTACTTGCCTTCTTTACCGTAACGTGTTCCTCCTCAATGAACTGTACTGTGAACCTGGATGCCCAGTCACTCTCTATGTTTAACACTATGATTGTTTGTTCCTTTATAACATTTTCATAATATTTTTTTTTTAATTTAGAAACAATTATAAGCCTCAGACAATTTGGAAAGTTCATAGTGCTCTCAATTGCACCTGGAGACCAGAACAACCAGGACAGAGTACAAAGGGGATCTAAACTCACCTTTATGCTCCTTCCTCTGTGGGAGTTGTCATGTGCTCTTTAGGAGAAAACTAAAATGTCTACCTGTATTGAGGAAGTGGTATATGAGATCTTCAGCAATATAAGATTCTGTGTTGTTTCTGATTTTGTAATTTGATTTGTGTGTCCATCTTCTTTTGTTTCCTACATAATATGCATATATTTCTATTTTTAGTTATCTATGTACATCAGTTATATAAACTGTGTATGTATTTGCATACCCACACACAATTGGTCATCTTTCATAAATGTATGGGTATAAATTACTTTAAATATTAGGAGAGTATGTTCTTCCTGCTCAGTTTGCATCCACCTTCCCTTTGTGTTGATAGAAGCTGTAAATACAGATCAAGAGGAGAATGAAACCTGACATTTTTCCTTCATTGTTCACCAGTTCAGAAGTGTTACCGCCTCTGTATTTCAGAACTGCAAAGGCTATATCCAGTAAGCAATGCTGGAAACACTAAGGTGAAATCTTGGTTCCATTGAGGTCAGTGAAAGTTCTGCTGTAGACATTGGTGGAACCAGGATTTCACTCTAAATGAGTAGCAGAGTAAGTAGGTGGCTAACAATGTTCATGAAATTACAACACTAGAGATTATTAATATTGAATCCTGCTTTAATGTGGCATCTGTAATTCAAAAATCACTTTAATTAAAACAAGGAGTTCATACATATTTATATATTTCTCAGTGTTAATAATCTCACAATCTTAACTGTGATTAAAAATAATTTCTTTCTCAGTGAGTTACAGTTTTCTTATGGTCTCTCTCTGTCCCACAGAAACCAGGAATGGATCTCGCAGACACCTACATTATGTTTGTTCGGCAAAACCAGGATATACTTCGAGAAAAGGTCAATGAGGAAATGTATATAGAAAAGTTGTTTGATGTAAGTAACTACCCTTGCAAGGCATGCTGGCATCATGGTTACATCTGAAAGGGATAAGTTGCATTTTGATCGTGCATATAACATGTGGGTCAGATGCTTTTCCCGGATGGCTATTTTTGTTTTGCTTTTTTATTTGGTTGTCTTCCGCTATTAATTGGATGCATTTCCTGCATGATAGCTTTAGGCATTGGACTGAGTAAATCAGAAGTGTTGTGAGATTAATGTTTTAACTAGTCTATCATTTTATCACTGTGTGAAATGCAATTTCATTTTATTCCACCATCTGATTTTCAAGTAAAGTTCTATAAACAGAAATGTATTGTAATGGATGTTCTTTGTGCATAGAGAGAGAGTTTAAAAGTTTTTTCCCAAAATACAAGTCTTACAGCTTATGCTTCACTCAGATAAAGTAAGGAAATAAATTGCTCCCTCCTAAATATCCTTCCATATCTCTAACAGTTGTTTTTGTTTGATAACTTTTGGAACTTAGTTTATAGTACATTTAGTTCAAAATTTTCAAATATACAGGAGCCTAAAGTTAGCCTAATATTTATTTAGGCACAGGACTAATTTTCAAAACTGTACCCAACATCTCCAGCTGACCTCATTTTTCAAGTGAGCGTCTTCCTTGCCATCAAGACCTTTCACACCACTCTTGCTAGTGTTATTGCTTTAATTTTCCCCTACACATCCTCGTGCTTTCTTTACTCCTTCCCCAGTCTCCCTATAACCTCTCCCTTTATTTTTTAAATAAGAAATGACTTCGTCCTCCAAATCCCTTCTTACAGAAGCCTCTTTCACGAACCCGTGCAGCCATACTCTGTCTGGATATCACCATTTCTTCAAGCTTTATGAGGTGATCCTGTCCTACATGTACTGAAAGTATCAAGCCCAGAAAAATGGCAGCAAAATCTACATTTCTTTGTTACATATCAGAAACCTGGATCAAAAGAGCAATCACTTTAGATAATGATGTCAATCACTTCTAATTATATAGGAATCTGAATATAGGAAGTAATAGCATGTCTTTGAGACAGCTTAATACAGTCCATTACAATACTGATTCTGAAATGTGATATTCACTTCAAAATGTATTTATTTGTGTACCATCTACTCAGCATTTTAGAGAGCGTTTCTGGCAGTTTCATTTAATTATGCAAGTTACTGCAAATGTTTTCATAACAGCAATTCACAGGCTTTATAGTGACACTTCAATTGTGGCAGTTGTAGAAGGTCCCGTAACGTAGACTTGCAGCCGTGATATGTCATGTCAGTGTTTGTAGTTTGTTAGATTGGGTGGTCAAAATGAGACTTATCTCTTGTACTTTATATTTCTAGATATTCTCAGGCAGTTTTACAATAAAAGTATCATCTGTTTTAATAAGCTAAGTGTTAATATGTGTGAAAAGAAAGATTTTATAAAAGCTTTGATGCCCTGCAGGGGTAGAAAAATTATCATACATCCAGCTGGCGCTTTCACAAAGCACTAAAACTGTATTAGCAACTTCTGCTTCAGTTTGGTATTGCACTGAATCTGCAAGCATATGTTTCATTTTCAAGTTTCCTGTTGTGTATCTTGTGGGGGCGAGGGAGGGGGCAGAGGAGGTGGGGGGTGGTTTTCTTGCTTAAGTTGTAATTTTCTGGAAGTTAATAGATGTCTAGGGCCAAATCCAGCTCTCGTCAGAGTCAATGGTAGACTTTCACGGGTTTTGAATTACACTCTTCGTCCCTAACACTATAGTTATCAGGCAGGAAAATATATATATATATATATTCAAGATACTCCATGTTCACAACATCCACTTACATCTTTGTTTTTCTTTGTATATTCTTTATCCACTAGAATGTTGGCACCTCATTTCTATATAACACCACCGAATATGAAGTGGTGTTATATAGAAATTAATCCAAAAAACATTGTTATCAACATGAAAGTAATGGAATGTATAAATTCACTTAGTTCAACAAGAAGCCACGTCTTTTTCTGGAGTAGCCAGAAATCCATAGAGTGCAATTTGCCTTCAGTGAAGTTCCTTTGGATTTACAGCAGTATAAATGAGAGCAGGATTGGGCAATGGTTATTAGTGTCAGTAACTTAGTTTAGACTACTCTGTATCCACATCTGTTAAGTTGTAGTTTTTGGAAGTATTAAAATGAGATGTAATTAACGTTTTTACTAGCTTCTTCAAACCATTTATTTCTGACTATGGTTGCAGATCTCTACTGCTTTACTACTAAAATATTTTTTTTCATTTTCATCAAATGAGAAACTGGCACATGGGTGAAGGGAGAAAGAGGCATCATGTGTTTGTTTCTGAAAGGGAAGTACCCCTTTGGAACAGAGCAAAACCTCTGTGGTTAATGACCCCAGAAGGCTTATGGCTGTTCCATATTCCAGAGAAACAGATGCAGATCTGAGCTGGACCAACTCCTTGATGTTTTAAGGTTATTTTGTATTTAATCTGAAAATTTATCCTTCACAGCTGCTAATGTATATGTCATAGGTCTTATTCACTACTGCATTGCTTCAGTTTTATGCTGGTGTTAATTCTATTTAAATCAGTGAAGTTCCATTGGTTTAAAACTGAAATAATACAATGGTTAATCAGGCCAAGTGTGTCTAGGTTTCTGACTATACCACACAAAGTAAACTCTTTCTACAATTTATATTGCTCTAATGCAACAGGGTGCAGTGCATAATTAATAAAATCATGCCAATTAAACATTCTTTTGTGTTTATAAAATGATTAAAATTAGCTTATGAAAAGTTTTCTCTAGTTTTATCTTTTAAGTATGTTAATGTAAAAGTAAAAGTAATTTTTAAAATAATGGTTAACCGGTATATTTAAATCAAGACATATATTTTAATGCTTAAGTTCTTTGAACAATTCCCTATTTTCAGTGAAGGGTCACAGTGTGATAGTTGATGAACTAGAGAATGAAGTATTTAATGGAATTTATACTATCATAATTCTTGTATTAAAATAGTCTCTTAAGCAAATGGCATGGGAAACCCTGAATAAATATCAAGGGAATTCCAATTTATCCAAGCACTAGCTTTACACAACAAATAATTTAAATGCACACTGTATCCAGTAATATAAACTTCTCCTGGGGTGTGATCCTATACCACTGAAGTGAATCAGAACAGGATAGTGCCCATAAAAAAGCATTTATCAATATCTTGTCTGGTTGTACTTAGATTCATGTTAAAATTTGAATTGTTAAGATTAATAACAAGTGCTTCTTGTACACTTTTAATTGGCATCAGACTTATTCAATGAGAAGCTAGTGTGTGTAGATCAAAACCAAAATTAGATATACTAAATTGTTCACACTTCACAGAATTGTGCTTCTATATAAAATACACTAAGTGATCCAAATTATTCCTTTTTTCTAGAACTGTAACTCTCTCAAGCACCTCTTCTGGTAGTTTGCAGTTTAAAATATTTGTTATCATTTGTGCAATAAACACAAAGATATATACCTGAAAACAGAAAAGTTGATCTCAATCTTTTTTCCAGAATATTCCTATTCCCATTATCCATTGGGCCTATCACATAGATTTATTTGCATTGAGATGCCTTCTAAACTTAGGTTTTCAATTTAAGCAACTGTAAATAGTTTCCTTTTAAGGTAACAGAGGAAATTTTAGGAAAAAAAGGAAGCAGTAAACCCATGTAGGTCTATCCATTATTTTAGGTTAAAATTTGGACCTCTCTTTTTCTAACAAAACGAAGCAAAACCACACAGACACATAAAAACAAAAAAGAAATAAGAAACACAAACAAGCCACTAACCAGCAATCATCAACTTTATTTTTTCATTATTGAAATAATTGTGCATGCATGTTACTATCCATGTATAGAAAGCAAACACCATTAAAAAGTTATTTGCCAATAGTTAACCTCACTATATGTTAAATGATACAGTAGTAGCTATTAGGAAATGTGAAGTTTGGCCCTGACCTTGCAAACTTTTACACACTTGCTTAACTTTTGGCATGTGAGTCATAGATTCCAAAGTCAAAAGGGACTGTTGTTATCATCTAAACTGACCTGTCAAACACAGGTCATAGAACACCCCCAACATAGTTCCTGAAGTATAAATAATAGAAATTTAGGACTGGAAATCACCTTGGGAGGTCATCTAATCCAGCCCCTGCACTGAAGGAGGCGCCATTCCTGACAGGTGTTTCTAACCTGTTATTTAAAACCTCCAGTAATGAAGATTCCAGTATTGTCCAGAGTTTAACTATTCATCTAGTTAAAAAGTTATTCTTACTATCTGACCTTCCTCTCTGTAACTGCAGATTAAATCAAATTACTTCTTGTGTCATCTTCAGTGGAAATGGAATACAAGTATTGACCACCCTCTTTGATAACAGCTGTTAGAATATTTGAAGATTGTTATCTTGTCTGCCCTCAGTCTTCTTTTTTTTTAAGACTAAACATGCCCAATTTTTTAACCTTTCTTCATAGGTCATGTTTTCTAAAACTTTTATCCTTTTTGGTTGCTCTCCTCTGGACATTCTTTAATTTGTCCATATCTTTCTTAAAGTGTGGTGACCAACACTGGAGACTGTACTCCAGATGAGGCCTCCCCAGTGCTGAACAAAGTGGAATGATTACCTCCCATCTCTTACATACAGTGCTCCTGTTAATACACCCCAAAATAATATTAGCTTTTTCTTTCTGTCACTATTTCACATGATTAGCTCATATTGAAGTTGTCGTCCACTGTAACCCCCAGATCCTTCTCTGCAGAACTGTTGCCTAACCATTTTATATTGGTGCTTTTGATTTTTCCTTCCTAAATGTAGTACTTTTTGCTTCTCTTTATTAAATTACATCTTGTTGATTTCAGACAAATCCCCCAATTTATTAAGGTCTTTTGAATTCTAATCCTGTCCTCTAAAGTGCTTACAACCTCACCAGTGGGGTGTCATGCACAGATTTTATAAGCATGTTCACTCCATTATCCAAGTTTTAAGTAAAAATTGAATAGTATCAAGCCCAGCATTAGGACACCTCATTAGCTACATCTCCTCCCCCCCCCCCCCCAATTTCACAGCAAACCATTGTTAACTACTATTTGAGTATGATCTTTACACCAATTTTGCACCCACCTTATAGAAACTTGACCTAGACCCCGTTTCCTTAGTTTGTTTTTGAGAGTGACTGTGTCAAAAGCCTTAATAAAATCAAGACATGGCACATCTACAGCTTTCCCCCATCTACTAGGTCCATAACCGTGTCAAAGAAGGAAATTAGGTTGGCTCTAACATGATTTGTTCTGGACAAATCCATGTTGGCTATTATTTATAACCCTGTTATCCTACTGGTGCTTGTAAATTGGTTGGGTAATAATTTGTTCCAATAGCTTTCCAGAAATTGAAATTAGTCTGACTGGTCTGTAATTCCCCCGGTGCTCTTGGCTCCCATTTTTAAAAGATATGTTTGCCCTTCTTAGTCCCCTGGGACCACACCTTGTCCATCCTGGAGCCTCAAAGTTAATCACTGACGGTTCCAAGATTTCTTTAGTTAGTTCTTTAAATACCCTAGGATGAATTGTCTCAGACCTAATGACCTGAATATATCTAACTTATCAGGATAGTCTTTTTAACCTGTTCTTTCCCTGTTTTGGCTTGTGTTCCTTCCTCTTTCTTATTAATAGCAGAACATATATTTTAGAAAAATATCCCATCTCGATTTTAAAATAGCAAGTGATTGTGATTCTGCCATGACACTTGACAGATTGTTCCAATGGTTAATTACCCTCACTGTTAAAAATGTACATCTTATTTCCTGTCTTCGCTTCTCTAGCTTCAGCTTCCAGCCATCAATCATGTCATGCCTTTCTCTGTTGGACTGAAGAGCCCATTATCAAATATTTGTTTCTTTTATGGGTATTTATAGACTGTAATCAAGTCATCCCTTCATCTTCTCTTTCCTAAACGGAATAGGTTGAGTTCCTTGAGTCTATCACTTTAAGACATGCTTTTTAATTTTTTAATGACTTTAGTGGTTCTTCTCTGAACCTTCTCCAGTTTATCCTTCTGGAACTGTGGACACCAGAACTGGATACAATATTCCAGCAATGGTTGCACCAGTGCCAAATACAGAGGTAAATTAACCTCTCTACACCTACTCAAGTTTTCACTGTTTATGCATTTCATTAACCCTTTTTGCCAGTGGCCACGGAGTTGCACTTGGGAACTCATATTCAGCTGATTATCCACCACAACCCATAAATGTTTTTTAAAGTCACTGCTTCCCCCATCCTATAAGTGAGATCACTGAATTCAGTGGGACATCTCACATCTCTGTAGGTGAGCACATGCATAGGAGTTTGCAAGATCATAGCCTTACAATGATAGTCACTGTGCATGAACACACACAATAATTAGAGTAATAGACATGAAGTATAACCACTCAGAGTATTCTTTGAAATTTAGAAAGACTGGGCTGTTTATTGCTTATAACAGAGGTCTCCAAACTGCAGGATGCAGCCCTTAGGGGCGGCATGAAGGAACATTCGGGGGCTCAATGAGGCCTGGGCTAGCACCCAAGGGAGAGAGCCCCATCCAGCCCCACTGTCCCCACCCTCTGCTCTGGCCTAGGTTTCCAGCTACAGTTCCACTTCTGTCCCTGTCCCCAGCAATGGCCACTGGTTCCCAGCTTGGCCATGGCATCATTCCTGGTTGCAGCCACAGCCTCAGGTTCACCTTTGCTCTGTTCCCAGTCATGGACCCATTCCCAGCTCTGGCTTCTGGTCCAGCGGTGATTCTGGCCCCAGCTTCAGCTCCCAATTGCAGCCCCACTTCCAACCCAGGCTCCCAACCGCAGCTGTGAGGGGCACAGACAAAGTTAGGAGGGGCACGGGGTGAAAAGTTTGTGGACCACTAACATATAACATAAAATGTTTCAGCATCCCGGCTTTCCATAACTTCTATTATTTTTGTCATGATTTGTATATGAGATGTACAAATATAAGCCATTAACTTTGTAGACCTGTCAGAACCAGTCTTTTTATTTATTTTTAATTTTGTTCTCTCAAAAGAAATTGATTGATCACATCATTTTAGTTATAATGTCAACACACTGAATTGAATGTTAATCATGTTCCCATGTCATAACCATTATTTTCCTTTTCCATTAGTAGAAAGGGATGGATGATATAAGTTCAGTGATGTACTTGAGGCTTTTTGAGGTAATAGTTTATTTCTAAAGATTATGTCATGTACCTCATTATGTGCTGATGGATGGATATGAAGTACTTGTTGAATTCATTTGTGTTTGTTTCGTCTGCTAGTATTCTGGAAGCAAACAATTTATTGGCCAATTCAGCTGCATGTTTTTATATAGCATTTATAATGATTTGCAAAAATGATTTTTAGTTAAAACTGTGTTTCTCCTTACTGAACAAAAACTAATTTATTTTCCTGGTGACATTTGCTAGAGTGCAATTGTGTTTTAAATGTGAGTTTTGTTGCACTGGTTCGTGCTCATTGTTGTCCATGTATGTCTCAGAAAGCAACATTACTGTAGTATTTAGCAGTCTTTTTCTAGCAAAATGTAATGACTAATTTTGAAAAATTTGCTCATTCTCAAATTACTGCCCATCAAGTTACTTTTAGTTAGTAATTGTCATTTTCAATGTTAAATCATTATTTGCAAGTGTAAGATTTTATAAAAAGGTTTACTTTTGATCTAGGTTATATGCCAAGATGACTCTGGCAAGTTGAAACTAGGTGGGAACTGGTTAAAGGCTTTAACTTGACTATAAAGCTGTATGTGAATTAAAAACTGTGAAACTTGAGATGAGCGTACCTAATTACCTAAAAGAAACTCAACAAGAAAATGTATTGTAGCTTGTTGATCTTCTTATTTCTTTGATAATTCAGAATAATCTTTAAGAAATATGTAGACTTCTTCCTCAGATTCTTGAAATGTGATCGCAGAAGAACACAATTGTCATTTTGGCACAAACCCAGAATTACACATCTTTGCATGATGCACCTGGACATATGTGGCAGGTCTGGTAGAATCAGCTAATTAACAACACAGGCTTAAACAGGCACCTCATCTGGCAGTATAGTTAGTTGCCTGATGGTGCTCAGCAGGATTTGGTAGTGCTTTTTATTTTTCTATCCTAATGGTCTGCTGCCCACCTAATTTTGCCTTATTGTCAGCCACTACTTACCGCAGCTTGAGGCCCTCCCAGGAGGCTGAATTACTATCAAAGGATTAGGGAGATGTAGCCTTGCAGCTCTGACATTTCTGATTACTTGTCTATGCCAGAACACTAATTAGCTGTGACTAATTAAGAAAAATGTTCCTGCCATAGAAAACCATTTAAAAGAACTGAGAAGTAGAAAAGCAATTCAAAAGCTGAGCAGTTCTCAGATTTGCCGATGCTCTTTAGATTTCCACCAGAGCCTTAACTCACCTTTAATTGTGCCTAATATTACACAAAAAAAAGCCCTTCATATGTGAATTGATCTCAGTTTTTCTCTTGAACTGGAAGAATGTTTGTCTCCTTAAAACAGTTCGCAGTATCACTTTTCCTTGCAGTGGGGAAAAAAAAATCTTGTTATTTTTCAGGCACTTTTGCCAAACATTGGGCATGACGATATTTTGTGTACACACATGTCCACATACACAGAGAGTAAGAACTATCAGCATCTTGCAAATACATTATTTAAAGTTTATTGCAGTATTATTATTTTTTTTAATAATTTCCCCCATATTTTTTTTTTTAGATAAGAAGCTCGTTAAAAAAGAAATAGCCCATTTAAAATCTGGGAAAGCTAATCCAGTACAATTTTATACAGAACAGAGGATCATTTATTTTTTCCAGTTTAATTGAGGAGCAGAGCTCATTCTAGCACTGTTCCAACAACGCTCAGTTCTGTAGAAATCGGTAGAACTAGTCACATACTTAAAGTTAAGCATGGGCTTAGCGAGATCAGGACCAGTGTGTCAGTACTTTGCAGGGTAGACTCCATAGTGGGCACTTTTAATGGAGTGATTTTTCTGTAGAAGAATTCCTGCAAATAATTCCTTTGGCTCTTCCTGACTATATTACGACTTAGTCCTTGATATGGTTTCTGGTCCAGATGTGGCTCTAGATTTTCCCCACCTCTTCATTTTCCTTAAATCCTTGAAACCTCCATCTTGCACCTTATCATTGCCATTCTAATAGTCTGAGAAGAAATGTGAATGATTTCACCTACAAGGTTGAGTGTGCCATAATTCAGTCAGCATGTTGCCCTCATGGGCTAGGTCTACACTACAAATGAATGGTGTGATTCCCAGGTCATATATGCATATTCATGCTAGCTCATGCTGCATGGGCAGTGTCTGTACAGGTTAGCAATGTCAAGTACAACCTACCTAAATTGTCTGGGTGTGTACTCGCCATCACTGAGCTGTGCTGCTACTACCACTGCCTAAATAACTGTGGCCACACTGCAATTTATGCTCACCCTGGCTCTCATTGAACTAGAACAATTATGTGTGGACAAGCTGGAAATCACCCCTCCCCCCTTTGCTTGGAGTGTAGATGTAGCATGGAGTTGATGCCTGCCACTTATTCCCCACAAGCTTTATCATGTAATTTCCCTGGCTCCTCTAAATTTCTGCAGTTTGAGGATCACAGTTCTCTGAACTAGATATTAAAAGGGGATTAAGCACTGTACAATATCCAGTGAAACGAGAAATAAATAAAATGTTTTTTTCAGCATTGCCAACTATTTTGCTTTCATCCCAAATTTCCTTATATGTGAAGTTTCTCTTGGAGCCCCAGGTCCTGATTTCATGTGATTACTTAATAATCTCAGCTTTTTCTTTTTTCTTTTTTTTTTAAATAAAAGTACATTTCTACCCCTTATGCTTGTGGAGAAAGCCTAAAAAACATGAATCCTAAAGATTCAAAAAACAGAAGGCAGTTTTTTAAAAAACCCAACACATTATTTTGTAAATCTCATAACTTTTAAACCAATCTCATGATTTTTGGGGGTCTTGATTCATGATTTGTAAAAACTTGAAGTTGGCAATACAGCCTTCTATTGGAAATATTTATGCTGACTGCTATTCATTTAGACATTTTTAAAATGCACCTATCCATCCATACCTGTGTCAGTACATCAACGAATCTTGTCAAATAGTGAACGCCTCCCAACATGCAGTCCAAATTCAATTCCTTTACCCTTTTATCCCACTACAGTTATAAGCACAAACAAATAGCTTCTTACAAGTATTTTATCTATCTAGATGGCTTGAAAAGTGTCTGGTAACCTCATGAAATTTATGGGACTCTTACAAGTGTGCAAATATAAAACAGCACTGAAATCTTTGATGAGTCTGTTGGTAAGTATTAACTGTGCCTGCAGCTGTCACGTTCTGTGCAGTCAAGAAAAATCAATAGGGATTGTACCATTTGTATTGTCCTACCTAATATTTGTTCACCATGAAGTGCCAGGCACAAGCACCATCTAGAGCATATTGATTTTTTGATGTACTGTAATCCACACACACACAGTCAGCAGGTGAAACTTCCAGCTTCTGGAACCATACCATGCCGTGGGAGCGGGGGTGTTTTGTTTTGTTTTTGTTTGGGGTTTGTTTTGTTTTGTTTTAATTTGTCTCTTCTGGTTCCAGCTTGCTGGGGGGAAAAAAAGGTTAAATATTCACAAACAGAAACCCAACTGCATTATTCACCATGTAAAAAATCTGCCAGGAACAAGGGGCGCACCCAGTGAAAGAGCTCTAGTTGTATGAGGATCTCTCTGCAGCAGTAGCAAGAGGGTGTTTCTTTGGAAATCAAAATAGGCTACAGAGAAGGTCCTGCAAGCTAACTGAAACACTTTATGAAGTTAGTAAACACCAACAGTAAGTGCTGCTTTATGTGATCCTGCACTACTGAATTCAGTGGGAGCTTTGCCATTGAGTTCAATGGGCAACAGGGGTCACGCATATAAATGTATTATTTCTTTAGAGCAAGAGAGGGTCTTCCCTTTCAGTGTTCCCTGTGTCTGTGTACCTTTTCATAGGAGTCAGGCTTGCTCCTCACCTTTGAACAGCAACATGTCTTTCACTGTGCACTATACCGGACATATTTTAAAATGTGCAAACCATATTGTAAACACATAGAAACGAATGGTACATGGAGAAGTTCAAGCTGGGTTTAAAAAACTGTGCAAGTCAAAGAATGCAGGTGTGTGAAGTGAAAAGGATGTGTGTATCAGAGATGAAAAGGACTGAACCAGGAGTTATGTCATATGCAGGTAGCAACAACATACCAATTAGAGAGACAAGTATTTTTAAAATGCTCTAATTTAAAATGTATTTACCTAACTTCCGTGTAAATTGAGAGCTAGCTTTCTTAAGGGGGCAACACCACCTTAGCCTGAAAATAAACCATTGTACGGCCCAATCCTTCAAAACACACTTATTCACAGCTTAACTTTACACATTAGCTGTCCCATTGGCTGTGATGGGATGACTTGCATTGGTAAAGTTAAGCTTGTGCATAAGTATTGGTGGGATTAGGATATTAGTGATAGGGGTAGTATTAAGTAATTTAAAACACAGCGCTTTCACCTTTCATGTACTTGTTTTGGGGATTTATGTTGGCTTTAAGGCTCAAGGAATAGTAACTGAGTGGTCTCATTCTGTTTGTAGTGGACATTAGTCAATATCATAGAACCACCACACAGAGCAGAGCATACAAATATAGCATGCCTGGTAGCAGGTGATCATGGAAGCCCTAGTACTGGAATAGCATAGAAAAGTACAGTTCAGGAATGAAGTGCCTGCATTGCAGGGTGGGGCAGGGAAGCTGTATGTTCCAATGCCATTAATCTCTCACTTTAATAAGCCCTATATCTGCACACAACATTTTAAAAAAAGATAACACGACAG
Source organism: Pelusios castaneus (assembly GCA_007922175.1). Classification (NCBI taxonomy): domain Eukaryota; kingdom Metazoa; phylum Chordata; order Testudines; family Pelomedusidae; genus Pelusios; species Pelusios castaneus. The sequence goes on along the minus strand of ML685934.1, from coordinate 232,986 downwards.
GTGTCCAGGTCTGGGTGGCAGCTATGTGTACAGATAATTTTGCAAAACCCTGTCTTCATTCTGCATCTGTCATATGTGAAGAAGGCACAAGCGAGACACAGATAATAAAGGTTGAAATTACAAAATTGCAGAAATGTAAACAAATTAGTTTGACATTTTGTAACTGGTTCAGATATAGCAATGTAGTGTAAAGTATGTGGATGGATGGTTACTGTATATCATGTTTCATTCCATGGCAGAGTTTTTCTAGGATATTTGGAAAAAAATCAGGAAAAGAATTTTAAAGATGTGGTATTTAAAATCCCCTTTCCGCCCCCCCCCCCCCGACATTTTTTTAAATGATCCTAACAGTTTTTGGCTTCTCATAGCTGCAAAATGGCTTAGCCAACGAACTCCAGATGTATTTGGTATTGTGGATCTTGCAGAACAATGCATTTCTGTGGTGTGAGTGAGTATTTCTGTTGGGTTTCTTATTTGTAAGGGGTACATGAATTGCCTATAATGGGGTACAGGAATTGGGGATGGGAAAATGGAGAGTTATTCCATGATAAATTTTAAACATTTAAAATATTCTAGATAGAAAACTTTAAGCACTAAGTTTTCACTGTAGATAAAAAGCTCCATTCTCTTCCACTGTCCTTTAACCTCATAATCCACACAGATGCAACTCCACACACAACACATACACGATTCCACACAAAAAGGGCTTCATAGAATGTCACAGCAATAATCCCCTCATGTAGAACATATATACTAGTTTTAAATTTAAGAGGCTTATTAAAAAAAAACAAATTGAGGAAATTTCCCCAAAATAACTTCATTACAAGATGATCTTAAGGTTGAAAGTATGATTCAGTGGAGTCCAGTTGGAACCAAACCCAAGATTAGACATCTTTTTACAAAACTGTGAACCTTCCACAAACAGAAACGTACAAATTACAGGATTCATCCAGTTTCTTTATTCTCATGTAATCCTTTATTATTATCATTCCACCTGATTTACACCATCTGCTGGCATTAATTTTGCCTTCCCTACCCCAAATGTCTGCTATATATGCAGAGGTCAGAATAACAAATGACTGGAGATTAGAAAATATTTGTTTTAAGTTATTGAAGGGACCCATTTCCAGTCTATAATTACAACATTGCTCCCTGTAAAAAGCTCAGTTTATCAGCTACACAAGACAGCTAATATTATTATAAAATACAACTTGCCAGGTCAACCTGCAATCATATAAACCTAAAACACCATACAATCAATGAATATCATAACACCAAATAGCAGAGTCATTCATTAAAATATTATTTTACAATTTTATCACATCACATTACAAAATATCTGACAACATACCTTAATATACCTTTTGGACTGTACTATTTTTTAAATTGCACAATAAAATAATATAGAAAATCAACAGTACACGTCCAGCAGCATATTTCCATTATACAACAAAATGAGTTGGCCAAGTTAAGATTGGGTATGTAAAACAGGCAGGGTTACAGTAGTGATGAAGGATTGTATGGCAGGGGATTATTGGTTAGATACCTTCTCTACCTATTGGCTATGTACCATTTTGGTACAACTGTTATTTGAGTTTTGTAAAATATATTGAATTCTTTAAAAGAATCAATTAAAATGAACTTTCAAATGTAACACTCGTTAGTGTTTTTTTTAATGTGTATAATAATAAAATAATATCGGCAGGGTTAGCAAATATATATAAAGTGCACCGCGAGGCCAAGAAGCAGCTACTGTTGTTCAGATGCTAACTATATTTTCTCCAGAGCAGTGACCATCAAAATAGAGGCCAAGCTAATTCTGGCAACCTAATTACAATACTATCTGCAGATTCATATTCTCAGATTTCACTTCTCTATACACACAGTGGTCTATAAAATTTGTACAGCATAAAAATGCCACCAAAAATGTTTCAAACTAAAAGATAGAGGCTCCATACTCTGTTTACCTGAAACAATTGCTTTTTAGTATTCTGTGTAGAAAAACTACTGATTTTCCAAGATAAAAATAAAGTTTCAGGAGCAGCTACAAAAATATTCTAGTTACTCCTCTAATAAATAACAGACAGGCTTTTCAGATAAAAAATAAAATTAAAAGTTCCATATTTAAAGCATATTCCTGCAATTGCTTATTACCATGGGAAGTCACTGCTCATGTTACTAAGCCCTATGTCTGGTAGAAAGGGTTTGCCAGATTGGGCACTTAGAACCAAACACTAATCCTACCGGCCTCCACAGCATGGAGCCATCCAGAACTTCAGGGTTTAGCTTTGTTCCACGGCTGCAGAGGCCTAATCACATGCTGAGTCCTGAGGCACCCTGCATATGTAGTACCTCCCTGATTCCATAAGAGTGAGCTAGTAGAATTCCCCATCCCTTCTAGCTGTCAAGTAGCCAAGGAGACTGAATGGGCTTTGCAGTCCAAGATAAGAATCTTCAACCTTATAGCTCTGAAGAAGGGCTGTCAGCCTTGAAGTAAAATGAACAAACCCCCTCAGTCACACCAATTATTTTTGGTCTGTCACCCTTGGGCCAACGAGGTTGGAGCTCTGGGCCTCGTCCCCCTTCCCCAAGGCAGCTCCATTGGGTTACTGTTGTAAAATCAGGAAGGTGAGAGGGGTGGGCTCTGCAGAAGCCTGCTCAGAGATGATGACGCTCATATATGCAAACTCTCCACTCTGTTCCGTGGTCTCATGGTGACCATTAACCTCCCTTCTACATCATGCCCACCCCTCCCCAAGATCAGTTAAACTTCTGAGGAGACACCATATACTCAACCATAGAACTATAGGGCTGGAAGGGATCTCAAGAGGTTGTCTAGTCTCTCCCCTCAGTCTGAGACGGGTGTTTGTCTAATCTGTTCTTAGAAATCACCAGTGATGCGGATGCCACAGCTTCCTGATATAATCTCTTCCAGAGCTTAACTTCATAATCCAATGCTGATGCAACATGAAGTTGGGACATGGTTTGGCTCTTGAAGCCCAAACCTGCAGTCCTTCATCCCTTAGGAAGTACTCTCATTGAAGCCAATAGTTTTGCCCAAGGAAGGAATGTGAGGTCGAGCCCAGACTTGAATAACTTCGTATTTATCATGCTTCAGCATTTTTGTGATAAAGTGAAGAGCTGAGTATCAGATAGATATGCTTTAGCATTAGAGAAAATACAGTTTAATTAATAGAAATTATTTGTGGCAACCTGTTGAAGACCTTAGAAATATACATACAATGTAGTTTTTACAAATTCAAGAAAGCTATCGACATCCAAAACGCAACATAAACAATAGCAAATTTTTACCAGTTAAAAGGCCACTTCACTTTTGATGTCAGATTTTGAAAAAATTAAGAGACCAAAATTTTCAGATATTGATTAAAATTAGACATTTCAATCTGTTTTCAGTCACCAAAGTATTGGCCTGATTTTTCAGAGGTGCAGAGCAGCTATAACTTCCACTAAAGACAATGGGATTTGAGTGTTCAGCAACTCTGGAAATCAGCCACTTATCTAGATGTATGCATAGGGAGTAAGGTGTCTAATTTCAGCACATCAGTAAGAAAAACATTAGCCATAATTCTTAAGCCCAAAATGTGTCCTTAAAGATACAGTAAATAATAATATTTAAGTCTTAAATAGCAGTTTCATTAGTAGATATCAAAGCACTCAAAGTAGGTCAGTCTCATAATCCCCTTTGAAAAGCTGGGGAAGTAAAGAATGATTGAAACATTCGGCTAATAAACAGATCTATTGAAAATATTCATATTATTTAGTTCCTTATTTATTGTTTATGATTTTCATTTTTTTAAATCTAACTTCATTACTCTTTTCATCATTTAATTTTTTTCTGAAGTGTTAAAGCACCTAGTATACCATTACTGTTATGCATTTTGATGGAGCTAGTACAGTATTCTAAATATTCAAGTATTTATTTTTACACTGACAATTTAGCTTTTCCTGTCTTGACATACAATCATTCCAGTGGAAAATGTAATCTCTGCTATTGTTTCTATTGAGACAAGCATAGCCGGAGGAGGTAAAAACCTGTCATTGTTTGTACAGCACCAATTCCTAATCAATAACAAGCTAAACACTTCAGTAGAAAAAATATTACGGCTTTGTTTTCCAGAAATGTTACTATTTTTTTTCTCTCCATCAGTAGCACCATTCTGACAGTGCCCATTTGCCAGGAATAGCCAAGATATAGAAACCCTATGGCGTCTTGTGATTCAGATTTAGGAATATCAAACCTAGAAGGTCTAAGGCATTGTGTATTAGTATGTATTGAGTCCTCATCCCAGGTGGCAAACAGCTGCACCTTTTTATAAAACTTCAAAAATAAATCTGAAGTGCTTGCTTTCAGAAGATAAGTGTTATATTTAATTGAATCATTCTTAAAACGTTATAGATTAGGCAAAAAAAAAAGGATTGTGAAAATTTAATATATTTGTTTTGTATTTCCAATAGTCAACAGAATAATGAAATTCCTTAACTACTTCTCTTTAACTTGCATGAAGAAAGCACGGTATGTTGCTAAATCTCTTTTCACCAGCACTGCCGAGAAACAACTTTAATCCTTGTTAGAAAATTGCAGAGTCTGGGACTGACAAAGAGCTCATGCTTGTTCTATTGTGAGTGCTCCTGGGCCCTGAGAGTGGAGCCCTTTACAGCTGTATGGATCCAGCCTGGCTCAGCTGCACTATTTAGGAGAGGAGGTTTGTCAATTTCTCTTGACAATGGAGAGAGTTTTTCAGTGCCTGTAGCAGTGCTGAACACAGTTGGGGATCAATGCCAGCCATTCAAGCTGCACCCTCTTTCATTGCTTTGGTTTGTTAATTCAAGACTAAAGGTCCACGGAGGGGGTTTAGGGTGTTTAAGAAAGCTGATGAACTGTTTAAGAAAGCTGATGAACTGAGAGCGTTTATAGCCCTGGTGTGGCAATTTCCATAGTCAGTGGCAACTATTGGCACTGAGGGAGTTGTGTCCTTGTTGACCCTCTTGTTATTAAAAATGCACAAGTGCTGCGCTTCTCAATATTTCAACACTCTTTCATTGTCAATACCACCTTCTGAGCCCTTCAGCTTGTTGCTTGCTCTAAAGATCTTCTTAGATTGGGTTTGAAAACTTCACCTTAAACACTAGATTAGACTGATGTTCTGTTTTCCGTGCTCCTGTTGATTTGTTGAACCTTCCCAGGGCTGGAAAGCAAGTAGCAGCTTGATGGGGAGACGGGCTGCTAATATGATTTACCAGTCTACAGTCATGCACAATAAGTGTGAATAAATACAAGGGTCTCACAGAGTCAACCCTAGCCTTTCCTTCTCTCTTATTTTTACTTTAAAAGAGATATCTCAGGAAAAATGAAGTGAGTAATGCATGCCCTTATAGAAGGTGGATGAACTATGAATAAGAAAAAAATAACATGTTTTTTCTTAAAGTGGTTGGCTGCTGACATGCACTGATGTGTAAAAAAATATATAATATTCACTTACTCCTTTATGCCTGCATAGACCACAACAAAACATAAACCACTAATATCATATCATTGACATCTGCAAGAGTTATACTGCCCTACCAGTGTCATCATTAGACAGGGGACAGTGAATTTTTAGCAATTAAAAAGGAACTGTTTTTATTTAAAATCTTTGAAAGCTAAGGGCCATTATCTGACTGCAAAAGGTTATAAGTGAGTTTGCAACAGATCTTCCAAATGACATGTTTGGTGCATACTCTGCCTGTAAACTATACTGATAATGATCAAAATGTGTGGCCAGCTTTCCAACTCCCTCTGAGGAGTTTCTAGCACTGTGTTTTTTTAACACCATTTCAAAAAACAGAAGCAGGGAAACATTCACCTTATATAGTCTAGAATAAATTTCAAGTGTTTAATCTGTATCAGTCCATGATAAATACCCAAAGACTGTGTATTAGAGGCCAGAAGATAATAGGAATTCCATCTATTGAAGCTATTGCTCAGGGGGGGAAAAGACCCTGAAAATATGCTAGCTGTGATTTTTGTAAAAATTCTGACAATTCTGTCTTCAAAATTTGAATTTGTCATTTTTCATATAATGCTTTTTTAAATATTTTAATGTGTTTTGATATATGATATCAGATAATACTACAATATTGCTTGATGGTAATTTCTCTGTACAGTTTTCCTGTATATGATTAGCTTCTTAAAACTAAACTAACAATTTTTCAGTGATTTTGTTTTTAGCATTTTACCATTTTTGTATTAATTATAAAAATGCTTTTTTTGGCCTGGCTTATTGATGATCATATTTATTCAATGGAGGGACAATGTTAATTTTTATTTGCTTCTCAAATATTGCCTGGCCAGCATTTATTTTATAGTCTCCAGATTTAGATGGACTAATGCTAAAGAGTGATTTTAGATTCTTGGCTGTGTTTTCAATGTGTCTGTATTATTAGGGTAATGAAATTTGGACTCTATGGCAATTTTTGTTTCCATATCCAATATATTTTTTTTTTAAATATACATAATTTGAGAGAATGAGACAAGTTTTATTTTCAATTTTCCATCTAAAATTCTATTAATGTCATTGATACTACACAAGGATAACCAATTGCAGAATTTGTCACAGTATCCTCAGCTTGCTCATTCTCTCCTTACCAATTTTTTTTCACCATGATCCCCTTGCAGATTGTAGTCCAAATTATGAGGGTTTTTTCTCCTGGGAAAACACTGTTTTCATGAAAATTCATTGATAGAATCATGTTCTGTATCTCACCCCTACTAATAACATTAAAGATTAAGATGTGTAGGACCTAAGCAGCAAGTCGACTGATGGACAGTGTGGACATGAAGTAACCCTTAAGTCGACTTTATTAATCAACTTAAGAGTGGTTAGGTCGACTTAACAAAGTGGACTAAGTCAACTTAAAGTTAAGTCGACTTAGTCCACTTTGTTAAGTTGACTTAACTTTTTCTAGTGTAGACATAGCCAATGACGTGAAGGTCATCACATCTGTGGGCTATCAAGGCGGAGTCATCTGCAAAAAGTGCCTCAGCGAGAAGCCTCTCCTGTGTCTTAGTCTTAGCATTGAGTCTTTGAAGATCAAAGGAGAAGGGGGTAGTAGATGTATATCCCTAGATCCAAGTTCCTTGTGGCATTGCTGAGGATGCAGACAATGAACAAATTGAACAGCACTGGAGCAAGTATTGCAGCCTTGCTTCACTCCATTCAAGATTTCAGATGCGTCAGAGAAATCACCATTGGATAGCACTTGCACTGTCATGTAGTTGTGAACAGATGATCTGTCTGAGCCTTTTTGAACAGTGCCGTTTGTGTAGAATTAGGTCCTCTCTTTTGACCATTTCGAAAGCTTTGGTCAAATCAGTGAAGACTGCATATAGGTCAATGTTCTGCTCTCAACATTTTCCTGGATCTGTCTTACAACAAAAATCATGTTTGTAGTGCTACAACTTGGTCTCAAACCACACTGCGCTTCTGGCAGGTTCTCCTCAAATATGTTTACAATGAGTCTATTCAGTAGAATGTGAGCTGGAATTTTCCATGCTATACAGAGAAATGCCTCTGTAGTTTCCGCAGTCTGTTTTGATGTGCCTTTTTTTTAACAGTGATACAATAGTAGCATCTTTGAAGTCCTGTTTCATTTCTTCTTCTTCTCAAATGCTACTCGATACATCTTGATAGCCTTTGGGCCTGCTACTTTATACAGTTCTGCTGGGATACCATCCTTTCTGTTTGCTTTCCCAGAGGTCAATTGTTCAAGGGCTTTCATGACTTATTCAACTGATGAAGGGAGATCGAGGTCCTTTTTTGGGGGGTTTCTTGGGTAATTGATCAAGGACACACCAAAAGATTGTGGCTAGTCCGTTGAGTGGACTATTGAAGTGTTCATCCCATCTCTGTATGATTACCTCCTTGTCTTTGATGAAGGTTATTCTATTTACTGACTTCAGGGAGCTGTGCCAGATTTAGATGGTCCATAGACTGCTTTGAGAGTCAAAAACATCTTTACATTGTTCGTATCTGCATAATGCTGAACTTGTACAGCTTTCCTCTCCCACCACTCATCCTGCATTCTCCTCAGTTCAAACTGGACTTTGCTTTGTAGACACGTAAACGTATTTTTCTTTGTGGAAGTGAGATCGTTCTGCTAGTCAACAACGATTTCTACTTCTCACTTAAGAGTTTGGAAATGTGCTTGTTGTTCTCATTGAACCAATCCTGGTCTACCCTTTTCTTTGGCCCCCAGCACCGGTTTACCTGTGTCAATAATCACATTTTTAATTGATTCCATTTTTCTCTCGGGTTGCCAGTGATTAGTGGGCATGGAAAAAGCTTGTCATCAAGTGACTGCGGAAACTGCATCTGATAGTTGGTGTGCTTGAGCTTTGTTATGCTGAAGGTTGTTCTGCTGAGCTTGGGATGCTTGCACTGTGAGGAACCTGTATGCAGCGTTGTTCTTATCAGACTGTGGTCTGTCCAGCAGTCCACACCATGGATGGCTCTGGTAATTCTGACGTGGATGTCACATTGGTGAGTGATAACACAGTCAATCAAGTGCCATCATTTTGCCTGAAGATGGTGATGAGCAGAGTATGTTCTGCATATTTACCCAAGAGGAGGAATCCATTGCTGTTCATCTTTCCCACTCCATGTCATCTCATCACACCTCTCCAGACACTGCTGTCTCTACCAACTCTGGCGTAGACATGTCCCAGCAAGATGAGCTTGTCATATACAGGGGCTGATCTAAGGATGGAATCCAAGTCTGAGTAGAACTCCCCCTTGCCTTTCTTTGTGCTGGTCAGTATAGGCACTGATAACAGTAACATGCTGTAAGGAAATAGGGTGGAATCCAAATTTCATGAGCCATTCTTTCAGGCCAACAGGGAGCTCGGTAAGTTATTTCAGGAAAGATGTTCTAACTGCAAATTCGACTCCATTGAGCCTGTCTTCATCTTCAGCTTTTCCTTTCCAAAAGAAAATGTAGTGGCTTCCTAGCTCACTGATGTAACCTTCTCTGGCTTACTCGGTGCTGCGATATTGTAGCGGGCAAGTTCTCTGGAGACATAAGCTGTTCTTCTCTCAGGCCTTTGTGCATCTCCTCTGTCTGTAAGGGTGCAGACATTCCATGTTCCTAGAATGAGCCTTTACTTTTTCACAGCCACTTAAAGATGGCCAGTAGTCTGGCCGGATGTTATGGGGCAGGCAATGTTTAGGGCACTTTTTATAGTCCCCTTCCTTAAAAAAAGTGAACAGTGCTGCCCTAAGAGGAGCTGCTTAGTTGCCTAGGATGGTACCAAACATCTCCACTGCCCCAGGGACAGAGCAGAATGGGCATTAGTCCCAAAGCCACTGATGTGTAGGATTATGGCTACAACTGTGAGTCGTCGTCATCACCTGTCATTTTGCCACACCCCCATTGCCGCAAGATTTGAATTAATGATGTAATGTTCATGATAATGAAATTTAAAAAAATGATAAAGGGACAAGATTTATGAGGAAACCTGTGCAGGAAATGTGAGTGACAAATCTTTTGCATGGGGGAAGTCCCACTCTCTTGGCCATGATCCTAGCACCATAAAGAATAATTACAGCTGGGGTCTTGCTTGGATGGTGACCAGAACATCTTAGAATCATAGGGCTGGAAGGGACCTCATGAGGTCATCTAGTCCAACCCCCTGCTAAAAGCAGGACCACTCCCACTAAATCATCCCAGCCAGGGTTTTGTCTAACCAGGCCTAAAATGTTTCCAAAGATGGAGATTCCACCACCTCCCTAGGTAACCTATTCTAATGCTTCACCACCCTCCTTGTGAGAAAGTTTTTCCTAATATCCAAGCTCGACCTCCCCAGCTGCAACTTGAAACCCCTGCTCCTTGTTCTGTCCTCTATTACTACTGAAAACAGCCTAGCTCCCTCCTCTTTGGAGCACCCCTTCAAGAAGTTGAAGGTTACTATCAAAGCCCCCATCAGTCTTCTCTTCTGCAGACTAAATAAGCCTAGTTCCTTCAGTCTCTCCTCACAAGTCATGTGCCCCAGCCCCCTAATCATTTTCATTGCCCTCCGCTGGACTCTTTCTAATTTGTCCACATTCTTTCTGTAGTGGGGAGCCCAAAACTGGACACAGATGTGGCCTCACCAGCGCTGGATAGAGGGGAATAATCACATCCCTTGATCTGCTGACAACACTCCTACTGATGCCGCCCAATATGCCATTGGGCTTTTTGGCAACAAGAGCACACTGTTGGCTCGTATCCAGCTTCCCGTCCACCATAACCCCCAGATCCTTTTCTACAGTGCTGCTACTTAGCCAATCAGTCCTCAGCCTGTAGCAGCACATGGGATTTTTCCATCCTAAGTGAGGACTTTGCACTTGTCTTTGTTGAACCTCGTGAGATTTCTTTTGGCCCAATTCCTCCAATTTGTCTAGGTCTCTCTGAATCCTGTCCCTGCCCTCCAGCATGTCTACCATTCCCCCCAGCTTGGCGTCATCCACGAAGTTACTGAGTGTGCAATCTATCCCATCATTCAGATCGTTAATGAAGATGTTGAACAGAACCAGCCCCAGGACCGACCGATGGGGCACTCCACTCGTTACTGGTTGCCAACTAGACATTGAGACATTGATTCCTACCCGCTGAGCCTGATGATCTAACCAGGTTTCTATCCGCCTTTCAGTCCATTCATCCAACCCATACTTCCTTAACTTGCTGACAAGAATGCGGTGGGAAACCATATCAAAAGCTTTGCTAAAGTTGAGGTATAACACAATAACGGCTATTCCTGCATCCACGAATCCAGTCATCTCATCATAGAAGGCAATCAGGTTGGTCAGGCATGATTTGCCCTTGGTGAATCCATGCTGACTGTTCCTGATCACTCTATATTATTCCAAGTGTTTCAGAATGGATTCTGTGTCTTGTCACGCTCTCCATGCCCCACAGCACATTGCTGAACTGCCTTCATGGTCATTGAATCAGAAATTGATTTCCTCCACCCAGTCCCCCAGAACAGTCTTTGCATGCAAGACAGAGGCAATTTCCCTAACTCACCAAGGGTAAGAGACCCATCGGCTACCCTCACTTGGCTTAGCCCACTTGTTGAAGCAATTTATCGGGCGGTGTGGCCATTGTCTAATGCCAACAGCTCTTTGGAGCCACAGGTGAAGTAATGATAATGAAACACCTAAAACAAATGTGTGGCTAATAAAAGAAAAGAAACTATTAAAGAATGTCTTTGAGCAATCAGGAGCTATGTTCTCTGGATACAAAATCAACTCTACATCATAATAAATAAATCAAGTTTCTTCATTATATGAGATTCATTATAACCAAATGCATGTTATATGGTGTGTTTCTTCAGTTCAATACAGTAAAACATTAATAGAAATAAATTTGATAAAAAGTTAAAACTAATTTCCTATTATTTGTAATTAAAATATCTTTTATAGGCATTAAGCAAAATTATTAAAGCAACTGTAATAAATACAAGTCAATATTGTATGAAAAACTTGTTTAATCATTATAAACATTTCTGAAAGCTGATTGCTAATTCTGAGTCTAGATTTATTTTACTATACTATATTTTACTATATTTTACTATATATATACTATATTTTTCTAGATTTTATTTACTGTAAAGAAGTAGTATTTAAATGTATATCCAGTATATGCATAAAAACCTTGTTCCAAAAGGATGGCATTTTTGTAAAAAGAATGCTACTTTTATCATGAGATAGGCAGAAACCACATTGTTTTAAATCTTTCAATGTATTGTTTATTGGACTCATCATATTCAGAGTGCTAAAGCTGCATACAGTAATCATCCTTTGAACTTCTTTAATATATGCACCTTGTATCACATGCTGCATTTTAAAACATAAAGATGTGCTGTTTCTCTTCTTTACCTATCTGTGTGTGTTGGAAGGAGACAGGAAATTACATCAGGAAAGGATTTAAGCCTCTTCCCTGTGGGAGAGAGACTATAAATAATTATGTGACATGAACTCTCTCAAATTGCAATCTCTTATTCCTAAAATGAAATAAATCCCTTCTTTTTTATAGTTTGATTGAATGACATCTCTTTAGTAGTTTACATGGGGGGGGGAGGGAAACTGCTGCAACAATGTTTTCTAAAAACTCTGTTAACTTTAGTTGATTGTAATGTGCCTTGGTACTATATCTTGACCACCAGCGTGCCTGAGCTGGCCATTATTGTTATAAAATGAACACTAACTGCAGTAAGATTATTTTTGCCATATCTGTTCATAAAGCTTTGGGTGAAAATATTTTCAAACATAACTGGCATGCAAAAGGAAAAAAGATCTCCTGTAATCTAGTTGGTAACAAATGGAGGACAAAAATCCTGAAAAGCTTACTTATTTTATAATTTCTGGTTTTACTGAAATAAAACTCCCATTGACTTTGGGTCTCTTGCTGAAGTCAGGAGTGAGTAAAAATGAAGTAAGGGCTTCAGGATTTTTGCCTCATCATTAGATTCCCTTGTTCTATATCAGATGTTGTTTTCCTGTTTGATATGGAAAACCTGAAGCACAGCAAAATCTTTGTTTAAAGATAATCTCGCTGCTTTTTCCTCCTGTGTCAGCTGTCGATTCTTTCATATGTGTATTTATTACCCATTCTTACTAACAGAAATCAAAGCGCAAAACACTATTTCACATGAATTTCTTACAACTCAAAGATCGTGTAGAGATTGCTAATTCATGTAAAGCACAGTCCAAGCATAGGCATAGATTAACTTCTGTGTTGGGGGGCCAGGGAGTTCCAGTCAGGCCAATGGGGCAGTGCTTGGGGAGGCAAATTCTGCACCTACCTGAGGTTTGCAGTTTGGGGGATCAATGCCCCTCAAACTATGCCTGTGGGTCAAGGTCAAGTTAGCTGATTTCTTAGCAGCACATGCAATTCTCTTAACAGATAATTATGTCATTGATGACTTCAAGTGTTGATCTGTGGTCATTACCTCTCATTAGTAAATATGTTAAATGAATACTTCAGAGGGTATTTTTCTTTTTTCACCTTTCCTTCCAGCAATGGTACAGCAGCTCCATGAAAGTCATATGTATGTGGTTGGCTGATAGATTAGACCTTCAGCTTCACGTCTACCAGTTGAAGACTCTCATCAAGATAGTGAAGGTAAACAAAATGTATTTGAGTTAGATTACAAAACAACATTAGAGAGAAAAGTGATGGGTGGGTTAATAGACTGTAAATTGCTATAGACAAACATGGGTCTGTGTGCAAATCCAGACATGTATAGTGAAGACAGTTACTACTTTATAGCAGAGTTTCATTCACCTTTGATTGCCAGTGTAAGGGGAGAAATGTGTATTTAAAAATGCTTATCTTGATTTGTAGGAAGAAAGATAAAAGGCAATGGATGTGGTTTAATAAGGCCACAACCTTATTCACTTCATTATCTGGGAATAGAATGAAATAAATCATACAATGCAGATCTTCATTCTGTTTCAACAGTCGATTCTTTCAAATAGGTGTTCTTCCACCTATTTGGAAGCACTGCCCTTAGGCCTCCCACATCTGAACCTGGTCTCATTCTGTTACTGGCACCCCACCACTCTCTCCTCATATGAGGGAGTTAATCAGGGCTGGAAAAAAGATGGGATTGTCTCCCCACTGGAGCAGAGCTCCAAGCCACCTTTTACCAGCCTCATTAGGGGATGCCTCACACTAAACCCACTTCCCGCTCCTGTTTATACAGGAACCATATCTCCTCTGTAAAGAGTACCTGCACTGGACATTAGCATAGTCCCACCAGGCCATCCAAGTTTAGCTTTGCCATCTTAGAGTCAAGTTCTGCACTATTGGTTCAATTGAAACAGAATCAAGCCTTTGTTTCCTTGCAGGCCATTGGCCGGTGATAGCATAGCCAAGACATTCTGTGAGTGGTGGTGCCAATGACAGGCCACTTGCAGAATTCAAAGTTTTCCTCATGGAAGGATAACAGAGGAAGCATCACCTATCCTCCTCCAGGGCTCAAGCTTTCATGGAGTGCAAGAAATGCACGCAATGAAATCGAAAAGCTAAATTATACATGTATGGGACTTCTGTAAATCTTGACCCTGAGTCTTATAGAGCATGAGATGCTTCGGATGTATAACTGCTTTTAGCAATAACAGCAGTTGCACCAGAAAGACTACTGCATTGAATTGAGAATCTAGCCCAATGAGCCTGATGCTGAAGTCTTCCATGAGGCAAAACTTTTACTGAAATTAGTGGGAGAGTTGTCTGGATAATGGTTTCAAAATCAATCCTGAAAAGCCATGTAAAAGGAGAATTCCAAAAAAGTGTGAAAATCCTACTGTATTTACAGTAGTGAGTTATAGGCCTGGTCTACTTGAATCAACGGGAGATACGCAAGCTACATACTGGAGAATGAGTATCTCCCATTGACTTGCTTGCCCTCCCTTACTGCGGCATCTTCACTGGGCTGCGCCAATGGGGAAAGCTCTCCATTCAACCCAGCGTTATTCTTTTCTGGGAGGTGGAGTTACTGTTGAGCTGATCTCCATTGGCTGCTCAATCAATCCCGCTGCATTGGTCCATAGAGACTAACATAGCGATTTCAGTGTAGACAAGCCCATAGTTAGTGACTCTATCCAGCATCTACATGATTTTCTATTTGGTGTCTAATAATTATTTCCTCGTTTGAAGGAAAAGTGCACCCACTTTGCTCAAACCCCCAGGATAAAAATCCGTTGGGTAATACACAAACTCTAAAATGTGGGGCCTTAGGACATAGGTGAAAGCTTTTAATTAAAATGAATATTTCTGAGCTTTGTGCTTGTACAAACTATATCAGGCATTGAGGGTGTCATGAAAGAAGTCTATAATGGATGCTGAATGTAAATCAAGTGATTGGAAAGGAAGCATAAAGTGTATGAAGTGGGAAGGGTTGCAAGTAGAGATGAAAGAGATATAAGCAGTGATGAAGTTTTCAAGATATTTGAAAGTGATGCGTAAAACTTGGATCTCAGTATGGTTCACCACACAACTGCTCATGGACTCAAAGCATTTCCTTTAGGGAGCACTCTACACCTATGCTCTGTTGAGTCCTGTGGCTACCAATTCATTTCCAGAAGCAATTCAAGGTTTTGATTTTGAGAGAGAGAGACTGCCCAGCAGTTGAAATCAACTGAAATGATCAAATTGATGTGTTCACTTTGGGGCTGAGAACAGAGCAATGTCAGTGGAAGGTCTTCAGCTCTGGACCTTACTCCTCTCTTTGATCCAACGCTGACAGAGAAACAATGGTGATGTTCGGGGCAGGCTGCAGACTTCATCAGTTCACCCAGGATAGGGGAAAGAGAGGCTCCTTGTTGAGACTGCTTAGGTTACCCTTAAGTTATAGTTACTTTATTGTTGATTTTATTGCATTGAAATGTCAGTGCATCTATGGGAGATTCTTCAATAGTCACATTATGTTAATGCAAAAAATTAAATCTGGAAGGAATAGAATTTCCCTAGGAGTGATTTAGTCAGAGCATTGGGGGAACAAAAACCTTGATAGTAGTGTTTTAGGTGGAGTAGGGAACAGAGTCAATGAGATATGGAAAGATCAGCAAAGTAGATCCATATGGGAAATTACCAGGCAGTGGTTAAAATACATGATGTACTAGGGAATTGGTGTCCTTTAGTCTGTTCCTGCTCCTCTTCTCCTATAACCTTTTCCATGCACATTGTACGGGTAAACCACTGCTGCCAGAAAACGTGTCAGAGGATGAGTGTGGGGGAATCTTACTGCTGCCTGCTTTTAAGCATCATCACTAAATAATGTGACTCCTCCTTAGTCTTCCTTAACACAGAAAGTCAAATGAAGCAGTAGCATCTGCTGTGCCATGGCAAATCTATGCATCAGGGAAACAAAACCTTGAGAAGTGAACAAAAGGAAGGTTGTGTATAAGGATTTACAATTTAAGTGAGCGTTTATTCTTTTTTTTTAAGTAGCGACCATAGAAACTGTTACATCACAGGATACAGAACATCTTAAAACTTACAAGGAGTCTTAAAAACTTGTTCTCTAATTTATTCTTATATACACCTGGCTCATGATGCAGAAATAAAGGAAAGGAAATTATATTACGTGGAAAGAGATCTTGACATTTTCTGCTGAATGGTAAACATCGCTATAACCACATTCATAATTGACTATACAGCTGTAGACTTCAGTCTCAAAATGCTGTATTCTTAAGACTGATTTAACAGAATTATGCCAAGTTGCTTGGACATTCACAGAGCTCTTTGTCAGGTTATCTCTGAATGAGATGACTGCAGGGTGACTGAGAAATATGCAGTAAATGAGTTATGGAAGCTTAATACAAAACACAACACCTTAAAGGAATGTGGTTTTTTTCAGTTGTGAACAATGGACCCTTTTCAGGTGCCCATAGAATGAAACAATTTAGCGTTGACTACATTAATGATGTTTTGCAAAAATTACCCAAGGTTAGACAACAAGCTGTTACCATCTCTATCTACTTCCATGGTTGCTACTAATGCTAAAAATCAAACTTAAGCATAGAGAAGGTATTTGGGAACCAAGTAGTTAGGGGATTTTATTGTATTGGGAAGGTAGATGACCCATAAAAAGCAATCTTTCTTTCAAAGTGGTGTGTAGGAGGAAAAAGTTGCTGACAAATGCCTTAAAGAAATAATTGCTAATACACCTTAGCAAATTGAATTGTGTAATGTTTCAAATGAGATGGCTTATCACTTGACATCTCTCCCAATTTGACAGATATTACAGATTTATATGCACAAGTTCACAGATGATTATGACAATAAGTTCCTTATATGGACACAACACTGGTGATTCTGTCCTGTGGGACAAATTTTCAAAACTGATTAGTGATTTTTTTGGGTGCCTCATTTTTTGGAGAGGTCATCTTGGGATATTTTCAGAAAGTGTTGAGCTCTCACCCAAAAATGAAGGCACCAACACCCCTTGAAATGAAAGACTTGTGTTTTTAAAAGGAATAAAACTGTTTTAATGGTGTATTAGTGGGTTCTTTATGCATTGAGCTCTAGACTACTTGGGAAAACCCAATGGTGCATTTAGAATGTTCTTCTTGTTACAGAAAACCTACCGAGACTTCAGATTGCAGGGTGTATTGGAAGGAACACTGAACAGTAAAACCTATGATACCATTCACAGCCGCCTTACGGTAGAGGAGGCCACAGTCTCAGTCACCGATGGGGGAGGACTTCAGGGTATCACCATGAAAGATAGCGATGAAGAAGAAGGATAATAGTGAAAAATTTCACTTGGAAGGTCAACACAAGGTGTTTGTTTTGTAACTTGTCCTTGTATTTGCATTTATAGTTTTGCTTTACAACACTCAAGTACCAAAAATGTAATTCATTCCACTTTTTTAAATCTGAAAGCAGAATTACTGGGAGGAAAAGTGCCAAGAATTTTTTGAGGACAACGATTTTAGCCTATTTTAATGTATAGCTTTGCTTAGAACTGTGAGAATGTGGGCATGGAGTTTGAGTTCCACTTGTGATTAAGTTTCTTTACCTTTGGTTAGAGTTACCATTTGTTCCTGTAACTCCATCAAATAGTGATGTCCTGTGCAGAAAACAAGATGTGTGCCTCACATAATACACAATTATACAGGAAGTCATTCTTGGAATAATTCAGTGCCCTTGTTAAAAAAATCACGTATTTTCAGGATTACATTTACCATGTTTTTTGTTCTTGTTTTATACTTGGTTTTTCATTATTGTGCAATATGCATTAAAAACTTAAATCTTGGTTCATAGTGCTTTGAGTTTGGTATATAAATAAGAGGACTCCAGGGACCACAAAATGCACATAGACTACTTAGGAGGGTTGTGTCTTCTCTCTCCCTACATTCATCTTGCAAGTTTAAGGATATCTCATCATGTTGGATGTCAGTAAGCTTGCCATCCGTGTTTCTATTTCTATGTGAAATTTTGCAGGCAATAAGAACACATTTTGTCATGACCATGTCTGTATCTATCCATGTTTGTATAAAATTCTAAAATTAAAAGATGTTTTCAGTATTTCAAATCATTCAAACTGTCCTCCAGGTTTTTTCTTGTAAAAAAAAAAAAAAAAAGTGAGCTATTTCTGAATGCTTGTGGTATTTGATAACTTGCTTTGTTCAGAAAACTACTTGAAAATCAGAGGCCCCAGGCAGTGTTATATAAACAAACAGCTATATTCCCATACCTTTAATGTGAATTTGACAGAATCAGTTTTCTCAAAATCTGCTGTTCCTATAAAAAAAAATTGCCACAGTGTTTCTGATTTTTTTTCAGCAAACCTATAAATCCTCTCTTCATATGGATAGGGCCCAGAGGATTCTGAAAGAGCAATATCTGAAGAAGGAATGGAAGAAATTACTAACGTTCCTATTGACCCTTAATGTCTGGGCTTAATTTAACAGAGCTGACTGTTATTCAGAACAATTCAGAGCTGTGCAGCTGACACGATGTTTCCTTGCAAAGACGGTGATGGAATTTCAGAGGGGTTCTGGAAGCACAAACGGCCTGATGTATGGAAAAGCTTCCAGCGGTGCAGGGAGTTTCTTATTGTGTATGTAAACTGGGCGGAACGAGGGCAGGTGACCCGTCTGCATAGCTCAGCTACTTAGAAAAATTATTCCTCCCCCGCACTCCTGGCACCCAAACCGAAAAGGGGTTTATTTAAATAGAAGGGGAACAACAAACATCATTTGTTACTTGAAAAGCCTCTTCCTTGGGGGGGGGGGGGGGATGAAGGAGTAAAGTTTTCCAGGTCCGGCTTTGCCTGGTCGTCTGCCTTCCCAGACTCTCCCTCCTGAGTGAGTTGCCTTTAATTTTCATTGCCCCTTCCCCGGCAGGGATTTGCTGCTGCTCGTGCGAAGTGCCTTGGTGGGTCCCCAGGCCTCAGAGGGTTACAGCCCTCCCCCTGGAGAGTGGGAAGGAAGGGATCGGCGTGGGCAGACTCCACCACCACGACAAGACCCCGATTGCCTGCGTCGATCTGGAAAGAGAAGTCGCGACCACGACAGCAGAAGATTCGCTCGTCGCTATTGGTCCGCGGCAGGATGACGTGCCAGGCCCGGCCAATTCCCAGCGCCGGACACATGGCGCTGTACGAACACGGCGGACCCTGCGGGGCGGGGCAGAGCAGGGCGCAGCGCGCCCCGAAGCCTTCTTAGCCGATTCCTGGGGAAGGGAACCCTAAGGGGGCGCGATCTTCCGCCCCGCAAATCAAGCCCTGAGTGCGCGTGCGCCGGGTTCGCAGCTGCACACAGGTGCCTTTGGGAGCAGCGAGTCGCGCTGTATTTTGCACTAGGCTGTTTTCACCTCTGTGAACACCCTCCAGAATAGGTCACCTCATGTGTGCTCTTCCCCGGCCACTGGGCCGCAGGCAAGCCGAGATCGCTGTGGCCCCAAGGGGCTGCACTGCCGTCGGGCCGAGGTCACTGGGAATGGGGCTCAAAGGACACAGCAAATGCGCTGGCCACGTTTGCAACGGTTGGATCCGCCCTGCCGGTGTTTGCTGGGGAATAACCGGCAAAAGCCACCCTGCAGCGGAAGAAGACGAGAGGAAATCGGATCTCTCGGCAGTGGAGGAGGCGAGAAATCCGCAGGGCCGTGTAGTGATTTGCTCCTTGGGCCCAAGACTAGGCAGGGCTGAGCGTGCACTTGACGCCGTGGCCAGACTCTGGGAGCGGAGCGTGTCTCTGGTGTTCTGCCCATCCCTCGCTCGGGGGGAGCCCCGAGCCCTGCCTGTGTTGCCTACCCCGCCTCTCCAAGCCGAGCTGCAGATGGGGCCAGGGAAAAGTCCTGCCCTTTGGGGGGCTACTGTGGCTGGGCTGCTGTTAAGGATCTTGGGCTGTGGGTTTTTAACGGCGGGGCTGGGTTGTCGGACCAGAGGAGGTCAGCTCTTCTCAAACCGAATCAAAGAAGGAAGGGGTTGTTCCAGCAGCGGGGGCCACTCAACGCAACCAGAACCCGCATGTGGTGTGAGGAGAGCCTGATTTCTGTGTAAACCTAACCAATCCGGTCCCCTGCTTTGTATGTAACTGGCACAGCAGAGCCATTTCCCTTGGAGGCCCCAGCTCATGGGAAACTGCAGTTCCACACGCGTTGGGATGCTTGGTTGAAATCCACCCTTTGCTAACAAGTGGGTTGATGTAATGGGGTTTGCTCGGGATGTCTCGCATTTCGCTGCTGCCAGGGGAGTTTTAAAGTCTTCTCCAGGTTAGAAAATAAAAATTCGGACTGGGGAGGGAAGAGAACCTGTGGATTTTGGGGCCGCAAGGAAATGGTCAGGGCTGCACACCTGGAAATGCCGGGGCGGAGGGAAATCAAGGAAGCGGTGCTGGGGGGTTTCTGGGTAGTCTATCAGGGGGTTAAAGGCTTAGAAATCAACGCTGACGCCTCGTGTAGGAGGAAAAGACCCGATTTGGCTCTTACCGCCGTCTCATCCTCCCCTTGAAGAGTGTGTAAAAAAGTTTAGGGGAAAATGATGTCGTGGGCAATTAATGCGACAGCCCTTTCCCAGAGTGACTCGCTCTGAAATGGAAGTAGAAGAGGGCTGGGTTCAAATGGCGCCGTGGTGCTACCGGCAGAGGCGAGCCAATTAAAATAGCTCCAGTTGTTAATAAACCCTGGGAAACAAAAGCCGCTGTAAGCCCGGCTGTTCTCCAGAAGGACTCCTGCGCTGTCTTCTGCCCGCGTCTCCCACCGCACCTGGCTAGCAGTGTGGGTCTCAGTAAGGGGAAAAGTCCAAAGGGGGAGCCGTGTTAGTCTATTGTAGAAAGACAACAGAGTCCTGTGGCACTTTTAAAGACTAACAGATTTATTTATCGCACGAAAACTCATGCGATAAATAAATCTGTTAGTCTTTAAAAGTGCCACGGGACTCTGTTGTCTAAGGGGGAAAGCGGCCACATGAATTCCGGGGGAAGGCACAGCTTCAAAAGGAGAGCTGAACGAGAAGGGAAATGAAGTGGAAAATAATAGGGTTGATTCGCCGAGCTGGTAGCATGTCTGCACTCACTCATTTTGAATTCATCGGGGGCGGGGGGAAGAGGGTTGGACTCAGGTTAATAATGTGTTTTATTGGCACAATACTATATCCACTTGCATAGGAATTCCTCGTTTGAGCCATCGAGGTGCTATTTCACTGTTCCTGTTGATCTTTTTAGAAAATCCTAATATTTCATTGAAAGAGCCTGTATACCTAGTTGTAGAGATGTGACCCAGCCTACGGTGCCCTCGCCCCCCCCCCAGCTTTCCAGTGCCTAGAAGCCCCCCTGCCTTTGAGGGGGTGAGGAAAAGGACCACTGACCAGTCAGAGTTCTGAACGGACAAAACTCATCGCAAATAACAGCCTAAAACTAGAACTTTCCGCCTGGAAAAGGGAAGCCATGATGCACAAGGAGCCCAGAGTTCACCTATGGTGTCCTGTGGCCGATGGAAGGCAAGAAAAAGCAGTGGGGCCGATCAGTCTGGAGAAGTGTAATGTAGACGGAAAGTGAAACTGATCAGTCTGGAGTAGTGTGATGTAGACAGAAAGTGGGGCTGATCAATCTGGAGTAGTGCAATGTAGACAGAAAGTGGGGCTGATCAATCTGGAGTAGTGCAATGTAGACAGAAAGTGGGGCTGATCAGTCTGGAGTAGTGTAATGTAGACTGAAAGCCTAACGCCTAGGCAAAACATTCCCGAGGCCCTGAGACAAAGGTTGCTAGAGTGAAGAGAAGTCTTTATCAGATCGGCCACAGGTCCCCACACAGATCTTCCCCATTCCTTTTCCACTGCCTTCAAGACACCATGTAGGAGACACAGCTGGGGTGGTGCGGGATGGTGTCTGGAGGAAGCAGATGCTGTCCCGCACCAGCACTGTAGGCTTTGGGGTTGAATCGCTCCCAAATGTCTGTGTTATGTTGGAGAGGGCGGAGGGAAAGCTATCCTTTTTTCCCCCAGTTACAACTATATTTATTTATTTAATCCTTTATTCCCCAATGGCTGGGACGATTTAATGGGGGTTGGTCCTGTTTTGAGCAGGGATTGGACTAGCTGACCTCCTGAGGGCCCATAGCAGATTAGGTTGGAGCAGGATTAGGTTCAGAGCAGTTGGTAGACATGCCACTGAAATGGCCCCACATCAATCTGGTTGGGGTGTGAGTGATTTCACAGGGAGTTTGCAGTGGCAGAGTTTGGGAATCTGCTATGATTCTACGACATTGTGGGAGAAAAACTCCTGGAAGTTGCTAAATTTTTCTCATCCAGCAGACTGCTGTGTGGGAGGAATGGAGCTGGCCTGTGCTGCTTAGATTGAGAGATTCAGCATCCCCGCTAATCTGCTTGACAGCATGACATCTCTCAAGTGTAGATATGAGTCAAGAAGGTGCTGTGGATCCAGTGGGCTACAGGAAGTTGTGTAGCTCCCTTCCAGTGTGAAGAAGGCTCTTCTTAGTCCAGCTGAAGAGGATGTTCCGGTACATCTGGCTGCACACTGAGGGGAAGTTGTTGTCCTCTTGTTCTGGGCACAGTGCCTTTCTTCACAGTGGATGTGAGAAACTTTTCTCACAGATAAAGAGGCTATAAAGTAAAATTGCAATCATTCGGTTTGTTCAGCAGACAATGGCATAACTGGATCCAATGGCTGGAGTTAGAAACTAGAAAGGGCCCTTTGGGAAGCTAATCAAGGCATGTGAGAAACTCTCAATCATTCGGAGTCTTTACATCCTAGGCTCCAGCTCAAACACAAGCTCCTATTGGAGTCTCTGGTGCCCAGGTCTGAAGCAAGGGGCAATAATTGAAACGCTAGGGCTTGTTTACTGCGGGACTAGCCTGGCCTGAAAATCTGTGACTACTTGTGTTTTGGAGACAGGCTCAGTTTCAGAACATAAACTAAAGAGATCACATCTGATATTCTCTTTGACCCCACACCGCCCTCCATTCTTATAAACCCAACCTCCCTATTAAGGGCAAAATATGTCAGAATTACACGGAACAGTGTCTTTAACCAAGACAACAAACTGGGCATGTCTGGGTCAAGGTAATAAAATCCTTAACCAGCCAAGTAACAGCCAGGTTGCAAGAGGCAGCTGCAGGGCACTGGGTGCAAAGGAGAGAAGGAGGCCTTGCTGGGCCATGCGTGAGAAGCCACATTTCATCTGCAGAGTCTGTCTCACCAGTCAATTCCCCAGCCTCCTTTTACTGACCATGGACATTTAGGGGCTGCAAGTCCCTATTTAGCTCAACCTCCCACCTTCTTATCTGTTGTTCCCCACTATTTGAGTCAAAACAACTGGTCTGATTTGCAGAAATAATCTGATCTTGTGACTTACTCCACTGCATTTATTTTCCCCTTCCATACTGTAAGTTTTCAATTTCAAGTATCTGAGGAAGACGGATTCCACCCAGGAAAGCTCATGTGATGCTTTAAAAGTGCCACAGGTCTCCTGTTTATTTTGCTGAACTAGGTCCCTGGCTCTCAATCTTTTGTGGGTTCTGACATGCGTGGTGGGCCCCGCAGGACTCACCAGCCCACCCCCACTAGGCTGAATCCAGCCATCTCCCTGGCTCCTCCTGACACCATTACTGTTGTGTGATACACAGTAATGTGTCCAGACACAGTGATTGAGAACCACTGAAGTAGACGAACTTGGCTACTCCTCTGGAACTCTTTAGCTCAAATTACTGATGGCTCCTGACACCCAGCCTCCAATCTAACAACCTCCGAGAAGCCAAGTGGTGTGTTTTTATGTGGAAAAGGGGAGATCCACCAAGGAGGCTCAGGAAGGTCCCTACTTTAAACTAGTCCCAGTTTGAAAGCTGGTGTGTGGTGATAAACTGGGGCCTGTGTTTACAATACAGACCAATTCCTCAGCCCTGCCCTGCCTTCAAGAAAGAAAGATTTGAAAGCGAGGTGACTGCCTCTGCCAACTGCTCTGCCCCACAGCTGGGAGCGCCCCTCATGGATCCAGGACTGCACCCCCTAAGTCGACTCTTTAGGAAAGTAGCCCATGATTTCCGTGCTTGCTGCTAGCCCGCCCCCCTTCGGGATCTGCCCCCTCCAAGGGACGCGTTTAACGTGTGAGAGTCTAGGCTCACTGGGCCTGGGGCGCGGGAAAAGGCGCCCTGGAGAGCAAGACGGGAACCGCGGCGCCCCGGCCCAGGGGTTTTCTTTGCCTGCTGGCGTTTGGCCCCGCCTGCCGCAAGAGCCGGCTGGACAGGGAGGCGGCAGCAGGTCCCCTCCCCCGTCTTTGCCTAGGGCGGGAAGGGGCGCGATCCAGCCCTGCAGGCGTTCAATCCCCCTCCCTATTCAGAGGCACGCCAATGCAAGGGGAGGTGCAGCCGCTGGGAGCCATGAGGGGGTTCAGCTGGAGGCCGCAGCCTGTTGTAGACGCTCTGGGGGGACTGGAACGGGCGCGGGGAGGAGAGCGGGCAGGGCCGGGCTGGCGTGAAACCCGCCTCGGCCTTCGGTTTCGGTGGGGCCTAGAGACATAGCCTGGGCCTGATCCGGCTCACGCTGAAATGAACGGGTGCTTTGAATCAGTCCCCCAGAGAGGGAGAGAGAGACTTTCTGAGCACGGCAGTGCTAGCTGGAAACCGCTGAGCTCTCACGCTGTCACCGCCTCTGGCCTGGGGCACGTCCCCTAACTTCGCTGCCTCAGTTTCCCCATCTGTAAATGGCATTGGCTGGACTGACCGCTTTAGCGCGCAAGGCTGGATTTGGATAATGAACGGGCCGCGTTTGTAGCGGCTAGATCGCCATGATGCACTTTGTTACACCCCTAATGACCTGAAAAGCCCGCTTGCTGGGTTATAAATAAGCCCTTTTAGCCAGATCCCCTTTTGTAAATGTGCATTACTCCGTCTACAGATCAGACATCCGGAAAGGAATATATTCCCCTTTGCCACCTGGCCTGCCTCTGGTGATGTTTCAGCGCTCATTTACACTGAAAAGCTGTGAATTGTTTGGAACCCGGACTGCAGAATGGCCCAATCAAGCCAGATGTTATCCCGGTTAATTCATTCTTCCCGGGCGCTTTCTCCGTTTATTTCACCACAAGGCAGTCATGTCGACTCTTCCGGTTTTTATCGGTGTATTTGCTAGGGGGAATTAAAAGTTAAGCAGGTGGATTCAGAAATCAAATCCCCATTGACACCGGATAGGAACCTGGGAGCTTTGAATGCAAAAGTGGAAATGAGTTTGTGGCTTGGAAGCAGGGACGAGAGCTCTTTGAAAAGCCCAATCGCCGGGTTAGAGACCCAGCTAGCGGAGATGTTTTAGAAACGTGTCCAGGGGAAAGAAATGTGAAGGGAGGACTCTCTGTGAGGCATTGAGGACAAAGGGCCCGATCCAAAGACCCCATGCAGTCAAAGAGGAGTCTTTTTAAGATTTGAATCAGGCCCATCGAATAGGAGCCTCCAAGGTTTTCCACGCTGAGCTCTGGGTTATTGGTAGCATTTGCTCCCGCCCCATCAAGTCAGATTCTGTAAGGACCATCCGCGACTGGGCTGTAACAATCTCAGTAAAACGCCAGAGTACAAAATATATTTCTGCCAGTTACCATATCTACCAAATCCGATTCTTCGGGAGCGTGAACAAAGAGATCGTTTCTGTATGTATTCATTTTGCCAACCCGAGTCGCTAATAAAAGTTTTCATTCAACTGACATTTAATCAAAAGTTTAATAAGGAAATCAAAATGGCAATTTAAACAGATTGGGGGGAGGAGGGAAGCACAACAACAGAGAATTATTTCCAAAAACAGAAAGTTGAGACTATTCTCTGGACATTGATAGAAATTCCCTCATTGTTCCTTGGTGCCCTCATTAAGGAGAATTTCAAATGTCCAGAATTGCATATTGTGACTAGCAATTTCGCTCCAACTTCCACTGACAGTTTTTGTTTGTTTAGTCTTGGGGGTTTTAGGTTGTTGGGGGGCGTTTGGGGGTTCTTTTTAATATGATTTGGAGCTTTCGGAAACTAATTTTCCCAAATGAGTCCTGTGATTTTCCCGCTTGCTTTCACCCTCAGTTCTGCAGTACCACCTGAACGCAAGCGAAGAGCAAGCGATTGCCTGGCTAAATGGAGCCGCCGGCCAGCTACCAAAAAGCGGAGCACAGATTCTCTTCCCTTGTGCAGCACTGGTGGAGTTGAGAGGTGACAGTGGTGAAAAACAACATGGTGAAGTCAATGGGGCGTGTAAATACGAGAGCAGATTTTGCTGAGCGAATGCATTCGGCGCGGGGCAGGTTCTGTAGCAGAAGCTCTTATTCTCCTGGTCTCTTTGAAAAGTGAGGCGGTGTAACAGGAAGGCACTACCCTCTGGTACCTGGAATTCGGCACCTGTCCGGCGGCCAGGGTGGGAACCAGAAATCTTGCACTTTGCTCAGTTAATCGTTTAGTCTCACTAGAAGAAATCGGAAGCAAAGACCATTTTTCCCGCTCCTACCAAACACACGGCTTGCCGGATCCAAGGAGCCTAACGCGCTCATTTATCAGGAATTTGGCTCAACATTTGTTGAACTGCAAAGGAACAAGTGGGAAAGTGTCATTCATAGCGCCAGCTGCTGTTGGCCCCTCCCAGCCACTTTTACCAAGGGCCCTTGGAGTTGATGACACCACCGGGCCCCCTCATAGGCAGACTGATTAGATTAGACGTGATTGCCGGAGCGCTCCTTGCTCATCGCTGGCGTGCTGAAACGAATCGGGTGCCTGCGTTATGGCGAGCTGGGCACGCGGCTCCGCGGGTGTCATTTGGAACGTTAATGCCAGCTGATGGAGAGATTGATACCTGAACCGTTTTAATTCGCACCAGCCTGCTGGTCGGCACGGACGTGAGTCGCCTGCCAGGCGAAGACGTTTGTTTGTTTCTGGTTCGGCCAACTTTTTTGCAGATGGAGCCACTAAAACACCAAACAAAACAACAACAGTCCAGCCACCATGGTTTACTTTAAAATCACGGCACCATCCTTACCGTGGACTAATATACGTGGCTGGGGAGGAAAAAATAAACTAAAACGAGTCAAGTAGATAGTGACGTCTAAATTGCATACCCAACAAAACAAACAAACAACCCCCCCCCCATGTCAATATTCCTTCTGCACAGAGTGTGGACACTTCAAAACGGAACCCGCTGATTTCCACAGCTAACATATAATAGCTCCTTTCATTATTAGATTGGAGATGAGGTATTTCAATGCGGCGCATTCACACACTGCGAGAGCAAGGCAATGGGGAACAACAATTCACTCCGGAACGAGAATCCGAATCCTGTCAAAAGGTTGTTGATACTGAACGTTCCTTTAAAACGACACGGGGGCCTGTGGCTCTGCTGTTGAGGCCGAAATCTATGTTCCCCTCCTTTTTTCCCTTTGTAAATTTTTACAGAAACCACCTCTCGTTTATATTTTAGAGACACGTTCAAAACAAACCCATGAACTCCATAGCATTACAGCACCAGTAACCAGGACCTAATTTCCGGGCTGAAAAAGCCATGGAAAGGCCGGGTTAATTTACTCCACTTGTCCAGCTATGTCCGTTTGCCCGCTGTAGAATACAAGGCGAGGCTCGGCAGAGCAGCCAGGGGACGGAGTGGCAGTTTTACATCTGGATTTCCTAGCCTTTGTGTGACGGCCAAGCAGCTCTTTAACAATGCTGGACTGGGAGGGTGAGTTCCTGGGGACTGATTGATTATTTAATAAGAACAAAAGCAGTTGCTGTGAACGAATCTGCACCAAAGTGACTAAAAATAATCCCCAGATACAGAGGGAGCAGTCAGAGTCCTTCAGTGAAGCAGGCGGGAGTGTTGTCCGTAACCTCCTCCTGGCTTTTTCCCTAGATCGCCCCGAAGAATAATCCCGAATAAACCATGCTAGATTCCCGTCCCCCTCTCCACCAGAGCTAATAGGCGATGCTTGTTGCCTTTATCCAGATCCGACGGTGAAATGAAGCCTGTTCCTAGGGGGACTGTAAAACACGTCCAGGAGAAGATTAATACACGCAGCAGAAGGTTGGAGAAATTATTATGCTTTTCAATTCATTTTGTACTTAAAAACGCAATGGAATTATGTCTTTTATTACGGAGGAAGAAATGAAAGATTAAGGTTTAGGCGGTATTTTACAGCGCGGTAATCGCCTTTGGGTTCAGATTGGAGTAAGCTGGCCCCCGAGATGAATTCTCCCGTGGCTCGGTTTTAAATGCACGGAGAGATACGTTCTGCGAATAATGCAAGTGAGCAATATCAAGAACATAATTTAGGGGCGAATGAAACCGATTACGGGAAAAAGAGAACAGCGGGTTTGCCGGAATTACGGTATCGGAGTCAAACTTTTGCCCTTAATTCCTCAGAAGGTTTTTAACTCCGGGGAGGTCACCTGGGGTTTGCTCCTGCCCCAGCCAGAAGAGGCGAGACTTCCCGGTGCAGGGCAACACACACAGTGTCTGAACGTGTCTAGAGAGAAGGGCCAGGGACTGGGGAAAGGCAAACAAACGAGTTAGAAGGCGCGCCCTTTGAAAATGCAAGCTGACAAGCCTACCCCCTTCCCACCGGCGAGTCGTGTCCATCTAAACGTGTCAGGAGCATCTCCTTCGGCGCCAGGGATTTAGTTGGGGGGGACGGGACACTTGCAGTAGTTTAACGGAACCGCCACCTTCAGGAAAGCGGGAGCCCGAGTGAAATACGATGTCCCGGAAAAGAGCAGGGGAAAAAACCCCACCCTGCTGCTTTAAGAGCCTAACTAGATTTTTGGCACTTTTTGACGTTAGCAAAACTCCCTTCTGTCTGGCCCTGAAAAGGGATTCGCTCTCTTGGACGGCTAGTTAATAACCTGGCTTGCGGACAAGTTTTCCTCTTGCCAGGCACAGAGGGGAAAATATCCATTAACAAGTAATGAATAATCAAGATTTCCAAAGCGCCCTCTTTACCACTCCAGTATTAAGCAGGCCAGTATTATCCTAATGGCAGGGTTGTAATTGCTGCTTTGGGATATTTACACTGCTCAAATGACACTCCATATATTTTACTTTCAGGCGCATGTCAAAGAGTCAATCCCAAAAAGACCAGTTCAAAGCAACCTGTTAACCTATTAAGTACATGGGATTTGAAGCATCCTTCTAAAGCCACTCCACGCTAATTCCTTTCTTTCCTATCAGGTGAGAGGAAATTTGTCTCGATCAAATGAAATGTCGATTGTTCCGAAGGAGGAAACTGTCCTGGACTAGGCCCAAAAGAGACCCGGGAAATTTACACCGTGGAGAAGGAAGATCTGGCAAGTTGGACGAAGTGACCCTCCTCCAGGTGCGTGAGACGCGAATCGGATTTATCCGCGTCCCAGTCAAGCCCCTTCACACCCGGTGTTTGACTCGGGCCCCGCCGCTGTGTGGATCCGGGAAGCAGCAGGTAAAACGAGGGCCCCGCCTCTGGGAACATGATCAACCCTTAAAAGGCCACAATTAAAGTCTTACCGCGACCCATCTGCCGCGGGACCCGCCCCAGCAGCCGCCCCCACCCGGATCGCCCCAGCGCTCGCCCTTTGTCTGCACCCAGGAGGGAGGAAATGTGGCGCTCTGCCGGGCGCCCCAAACCCGGCTCGTCCAGCCCCCAGCTCGCTTTCCATCCCATCCCAGTACTCCACTGGGGCCTTTCCCACTGCTCAGCGACCCGGGCATCTTCCCCCATTCACAAGCCTCCTCCCTCCCCTGAGGACTCAGGGCTTTTGTCCCCGACACAGGGGCCCAGGGCCTGACCGAGGGGAGGGGGAGTTTTTTGCGGGATGTCTGGCTAGCTGTGCCCCGGGTCAGTCTGGCCCGGGCCCGTCCCGGACAGAGCCCCATGGATCGGGGATTCCCCATGTACTTGGGGAGTCAAGGGTCTCTGGCCATGCCATGCGGAGCAGGGAGACCTCCCAGGAGGGGCCCGCGCTCCCCTCTCGTCCCCACCGCGGGCCCGAGGGGACGGGGCGCTGCGGTACCTGGCTCCTAGTCCGCTCCTCTGGGCCGAGGATCCACCCTTCTCTGCCCCGGAGGAGGCGGCGAGTCAGCCCCTGTCCAGCTTCTCGGTGCTCCAGGGCCGATCCTCTGCAGAGCGCCGGGCAGCCCGTCGGGGCAGCGCGTCGCCTCGTCTCCCGGCGGGCACCTTTCCCTGCCGTCCTGCCTCCCTTCGGGCGCCTAATACCTGCCTCCGCGGAGCCTCCTTCCCCTTAAACCCGTCCAGGCCTTGTCCAGCCCCTGCGCCCGCCTCCCTGCTCCCGCGGGCCGAGTGGCCGGGACGTGCCCAGCCCGGCTCTTCCTCTCCTCCCCAAAGCGCCCTGAGAGCAGCCGGGCCGGGGGAGCGGCTCCCAGGCCCTGCAGGCCCCGCACGCCAAGGGACGGCTGGTCGGCCACACCCAGGCCCCGCACAGCGGCGCGGAGTGACTCCGGTGCAGCTCGGCGACGCCAGCCAGGAGCACCAGCAGCCTGTTGCTGAGCCTCCTTGGGCTGGTGGGGGAGAGGACACAGGTGTGTCCATGGCTGGCAGGCCTCGCTGGAGGGCAGACGGGGGCACCCGTGTCCCTAGGGGAGCAGGTCTGCACACTGACTAGCGAGGTAGAAACGGGGGTCACCCGAGTCCCTCCAGCCTCCCCTCCTCTGCTGGGAAAGCCGGGCCCTGGTTCCCCGGGGGGTTCGGGCACTGCGGAAGTATTAGGGGACTAGGGGGAAGGTTGCTCCTCCTTTTGATTCGGTTTAAACTCGGGCTGGCCCGTTTGTGCTCCAGTTCGGGAGCGAGATCTGGTCTGGGGCGAGGCTGAGCCCCGCGCCCTCGGAGCTGCCTTTTGAACCCCCGAGTTGCCAGCGCCCGGGAAACCAGGCGCTTCCCTCCGAGCCGCTTCTGCAGCCGAGCGCGTCTGACAAATGCGGCGCGGCGCTCGCCCCTCCTCTGGGTCTCGTTTCCTTAGTTAGCCCCTGCCCGGGGATTTCAGGCGCTGTCACTTAGCGCCAGACAAGACAAGCGCGTCGCTGCGGATCGGCCCGGCCTCAGCCTGGCCAAGCAGCAAAAGCGGGGTGGGGGGAGGAGGCGCCTCCTTCCTGGGAGGGGTGGCTCCGGCTCCAATGAAAAGTACTCGCCTTGCCAGGGGGCTGGGGGGGCCAACTTTTCCTGCTGCCTGTGGGAAGCGAATTGAGCAATTATCTAGTTTACCTTCTCCTCTTGGAAGTTAACGACTGGCGAGACCGCGCCGGCGTTATTGACACAACACTCCGCATTGATGGCGAGCCGCCGCGCTTGGCCCTAAGTCGCTGCTGCGCCCCGGGAAGGGCGATGGGCTGGCCGGAGCCCACCGGACCGGGGAGGCTGCTTCTGGCGGTGGCGATGCTGGGCGATCAGTGAGCAGCGAAGGGGGGAGAAAAGAGGCGTCTCCCACCGCGGACAAATGCGAGCCGGCCATGGACAATAGTGGCCACCACACGGCGATCAAAATCTTAGCCGCTTCCCCAGCCAGAGACAGCCTGGCTTCCCGGAGCAACATGCTCAGCACCTCCAAGCCCCTGGCTTTCTCCATCGAGCGGATCATGGCCAGGACTCCGGAGCCCACGTCCCTCCCGGGCCCGCACTTCCTCCAAGGATCCGTGCCCAAAGGAGACCCCAAACACGCGCTGCACCTCACCAGCTCCCTTCCCTGCATGATCCCCTTCGTCCCGGTGGCCTACGACCCCCTGGCCAAGGCGGGGGTGGCCGGATCGGAGGCCAGGAAGGCTCCCTTGGACTCCTCTTCCTCCTCCTTCAGCTGCGGCGATCTCCTGAACTGCGCCCTGACTCTGAAGGGAGATTTCCCCCGCGAGGCCCTGCCCCTGCAGCAGTACAAGCTGGTGAGGCCGCGCGTGGTCAACCACTCCTCTTTCCACGCCATGGGAGCGCTGTGCTACTTCAACCGCGCCGACGGCCCGTGCCACCCGCCGGCAGGCCTCAACATCCACCCGGTGGCCTCCTACTTCCTCAGCTCCCCTTTGCACCCGCCGCCCAAGGCGTACCTGGCGGAGAGGAACAAGCTGGGGCTGCCGGCCGTGGAGAAGTACCCCTCCGGGGTGGCCTTCAAAGACTTGTCGCAGGCACAGCTGCAGCACTACATGAAAGAAAGCGCCCAGATCCTGTCGGAAAAAATCGCCTTCAAGGGTTCCGAGTTCAGCCGGGGCTCCCCCAGCAGCAAGCCTAAAGTTTTCACGTGTGAAGTGTGCGGCAAGGCAAGTAACCGACTCCCTTTGCTCGCGGGGCTTTCGCCCCCTTTGAGAAGCGCTCCGGCCGGTCGCTCCGTGATTCTAATTGTCCTTTTCCCCCGTTTCACTTTCAAGGTCTTCAATGCGCATTACAATCTGACTCGCCACATGCCGGTCCACACGGGAGCCAGGCCCTTTGTTTGCAAAGTTTGCGGGAAGGGCTTCCGACAAGCGAGCACTCTCTGCCGGCACAAGATCATACACACCCAGGTGAATATCGCACGGCCTACCACCACCGCTCCGGGTGTCATCGGGGCTGGGAGGTTCGGGATCGGTTCCAAACCGATTTGGCGTCGGTCTCGGGGCTCTGTAAATTGCCCAGAGCGGGCCAGCGCCCTGCCGTTCAAAGATGTGCTTTTTGTTTCCCTGTAGGAAAAGCCACACAAGTGCAACCAGTGCGGCAAAGCCTTCAACCGGAGCTCCACTTTAAACACGCACACGCGGATCCACGCCGGCTACAAACCTTTCGTTTGTGAATTCTGTGGCAAAGGGTTTCATCAAAAGGGTAAGTTCCGAAGGGGCGGCTGTGTTAGTGTAGGTCAGCCAACCAAGCAAGGAGCCCGGTGGCACTTTTAAAGACGAACACATTTATTTAGCGCTTGGGAGCTTTCCTGGGAGAAAATCCCACTTCGCCAGAGGCTTGAAGACGGGAACTTCCAGCCCAGGAGCGAAAAAAGGCAGGGGACGAGGGTTATTGGCAGGAGGGCTTGCTTTATTAGGGGATACACACCACGACTGGGATTGTGTTGTTTCGTGTATTTTAAAGGCTCGGGTCGGTTCTAACCTTGCCAGCCATTGTTTTTGTACTGAACGCTCTGGCCCCGAAGTGCCCGATTTGTGCGCGCAGACAGGCGGTTCCCGGTGTATTTGAACGCCCTGCACGCAGTCATTTACTTTTTGCTCAGGGGATGAATCTTGGGCTCAGGGTGCAGGTGATTATTTTTAAAGGCACACGTCTGGCTCTTTCGTGAAGCCTTTTGCGCCCAGCGCGGGTCTAAAAATGCGGCCAATGCGGGCGGGCTGCGGCGTGTTTTGTGTTAGTGAAAACCGATCAGCCGCCCTTCGGTTTGCGCTCAGCTTTGGGGACGGGCCCCAGCTTCCTCCCCCCGGCAGCCTCCCTGACCCCTTGGCTTGTGTGTTCCCAGGTAACTACAAGAACCACAAGTTGACCCACAGCGGCGAGAAGCAATTCAAGTGCAATATCTGCAACAAGGCTTTTCACCAGGTCTACAACCTGACCTTCCACATGCACACCCACAACGACAAGAAGCCCTTCACCTGCCCCACCTGCGGGAAGGGCTTCTGCAGGAACTTTGACCTCAAGAAACACGTCCGCAAACTGCACGACACCGCCCTGGGACTGCCGAGGGCCCCTGCCGAGCCGGGGCCCGACCAGCCGCCGCAGCCGCCTGGCCCGCTGTTGCAGCAGCCGCACCATCCGTGAGGGGCCCGGAGCCCCGCCGTTGCAGCCGCCCCCAGTTTCTTTGCATGCCCCTGTGAAGCAGTGTTGTGTTATGCGCTGTCTGGCCGCTGACACTGCCGGGCGGCCCGTTTCCGTCCGTCCCTTGTTGTTGGGTTTGTTCGGTCCCCCCAGGCTCGATCTCAGGGTTGGGGAAAAGCCCCAGCCGAGTCCTGCTGTATTTATTGGGATCGGGGCGGGGACGCCGCACCACGTTCATTATTTCGCTGTGTATAGTGCCAGTGTGTTGGTCCTGCCCCGTCTCTGCTGGTTGTCCCTCCCTGAGCCCCCTCCCCGCTATCCTGTCTATACGGACAGAGCTGTACGGATTCGAATTGCGGTTTGATTCTTGCACGTGAAAATGAGTTCGTTGACGTGGTGGGAATAAAGACTTCGGAGCGACTCGCCAAGGGCGCACGAGCGGTTTAAATTATTCAGCTGCGAGACCAATGATCCTATTAAAGGACTGTGATCCCACCGCACAGCTTCCTAATGTATTGATTGGGGGGGGGCATGTGTGGGTGTTTATATTCGGGCCAGGAGGGAAGCCGGATTGAAACCCCAACTCTGCCAGGCCTTTGGAAAGTGTTAACCAGCCGCTCTGCTGGCTCCTCCCGGCAAAGCGCCCCTGTTTCCTTGCCAAAACACTGAACCACCCGCTAAAGACTTTAATTAAGAGGGGTAATTAGTGCGGCTGTATCAAAGCCGGCTTGTTATGCCATTAGCTGCCAAGATTGCCTTAAAAATTCAGCACGCTCCGAAGTGTGTCGCGAAAGCGCCTAGACAGCGCTTTTATTTCAGGCCTTTATTTCAATCCCCCCCCAGCGGGGGCTGGCCCCAGCCACAGGAAAAGCCGCGTCTTTCGGGGCGTCTTTCGGTATTATTCCTATTTCCTAGCTGCGCGGGAGCAGGCGGCGATCGCAGCCTGGCTGGCTGGTCGGAGGCCTCGGATATTCTCTCCCAGACAGGGCGGTTTGGGTTTGTTGTTTGGGGCGCGCTGCTGGGCACGAAACAAACAAACCCGCGGAGCTCATCTTCTCGGCAGGGAGCAAAGCCGAGGAGAGGCGACGGCTGCGATCCTCCTCTCGGGAGCGCCTGGCCGCCCTCGGCCGTCAGGGCGTGCGGGGCTCGGAAGGGACCCGGCATCTCGCCTCCCTGCGCGCCGCACCTTTGCAGGCCAACTCGTGGCTCAAGGGGCCACGCGTGGGAAGGAACCGCCACATGTCTCCAGAGGGCGGGAGGTCCTGGGAGAGAAATCTGGCCGGGAAGGAAGGCGGAAGACGAGGGAGGATGGACAGACGGCACAAACCCTCCGACTACGGCCGTGGACTCCAGGGAGGAGTTGGAGGGATGGCTGGAATAAGGAGACCCCCGCCGAATGACCAGCTGTTACTCCGTGGAGTTTGTCTGTCTCCCAGCCGCGTGCGATGTGGGGACGAACATCTGGACAATCCGGGCTCCCCTGCGAGGCTAGAGGACACGGATCGCCACGGCCTGGCTGCAAAGGTGGGGAGCCCTGCTCTTTTCTGCCTTTCCAGGATCCGGATTGGCGCCCGGATGAATCCGGCTCTGTAGAAAGGGGCTGGGGAGCAGGAGCGAGACGCGCGGTGGTGGTAGGGACTGGGCGAGGGGCGGGGGTGGATTAAATCGGTGCTTGTCGTTGTGTAAGCAAGGAGATCGCCCTTTGTCACGGGGCGCTGGGGATGTCTGCTTTGAATCTGTAAAAAGTGGCATCTGTTTATAAGCGCCATAGGGCATACGCTTGAAACAAACTTGGCTGGTGCGTTGGAAAGTGCTTCCCCCTTTCCCAGACGGGAGACTAGTAAATCGGGGCTTCCTACAGGAGACTGAATTTGTAGAAGAAACAAGCGCGGAGTGAAGTACAGAAAAGCGCGTCTGAAAAGGCAGCTCAGGCCTGAACAAACAAGAAGTCTGGGGCACTTTTAAAGACTAACAAACGTATTTGTGACATGAGCTTTCCTGGGTGGAATCCCGCTGCAACAGACCTTCAGAAGGGAAAACTTACCTTATGGGCGGGAAAAGGCATTTATTTCCCCCTCCTCTATGTAAGTTTTCCATTTTTCCAGCCTTTGAGGGAGTGGGATTTTCTCCCACGCGATCAATAAATGTGTTAGTTTTAAAGGTGTCACGAAACACCCGTGTGTGTTGCTGAACGAGAGGTACAAGGCTGCCCCTCTGGAGTGTCAACGTGTAAGGATGCCTAGACTCACTTTCCATTTTCTCCCCAAACTCAGCTGCCTTAAATGGCCAGCAGAGGCTGCTGCCCTGAGTGAAGTGGGTGTGAGGACTCTGGCTAACACACCGGCGACCAGAAGCTGGATTCCCCCACCGCCGACTTTCTTCCTACTGGCGGCAGGGGGATAGTGGGCTCATGGAAACGGAGCGAAAGAAGATTGCCTAAGCAGGTCCTAGTGCGGCCGAGGGTAGTCCAAAAAGAGCCCGGGGTAAAAACTCCCGGATTTAGCTGGCTCCAACATTTGCTAAATTACAGCAGAGGGAAGAAAGCGGGGCAGGAGTAGAGACCCGCGTGTTTCAGCTCTGTGCGATCTCTCTCCAGGGCAAGTTTGTCGGGTCTTTGGGGGACCGTATTTAGAATATCTGGCCCCATCAGGTTGAGGATATTGGGGCCGGGCACGACTTGGGTTTCCCCCGCTCCTCTCCTACCCAAGAGCCTTTTACTCCGCCGGGAAGGGGTCAGGGCGGTCACGGTTTGGGGTTCAGCTCCCCGCAGGTGAGCTCCAAGAGCCTCTTCCTCCTAGCCCCACAAAGCTCTGCCCCCGAACCGAGACACGGACGCGCACAGACTGCGGAGTCACTCCGGAGTTCGCCGCTGCGGCGCACCCGACGGTTCCGCTTCCCTCTGTGGCCGAAGAGTGGTTTGCTCGCCGGCCGCCCCGCAGGTAAGTCACCGCCCTCCTCTGGTTCCTAGAAACGCAGCTTGAGGCCAACCGGCTGCTTGTAGGCCCAGGGAAACCCCTGGGGGTCTGGCGTCAGCCACAACAGGAGCAGAGCCGGCTCCGGGCCGGAGCGACAGTCGGGTTCACACCTGTTCTTCTGCGCCGCCTGCCGCCCTTCTAACGTGGTCTCTGCAGAAGAAAGGAGGCCCAAGGAGTGAGGCCACGGCCCCTGGTCCAGTGCACAGCGCCAGTCGGGCACAGATCTGGTCTTCACGCCTCTCTAGGAGCGGCGGGGCGTGCTAGAGGCGTGTTTCAACCCGCGCCGGGTTAGCAGAGCCGGCTGGGGACACCGGAGTAAAGGGCGATGTTCCACCCTGACCGGTGCGGCGGGAGCTCTGGCCGTTGTCCACCCTTCGCCCTGCTTTCCAAACCGCTCTCTCCAGGCAGAGGGGCGAGCCCCCGTTGATGAGACGGTAGCCGGCTGTGTGCGCGCTGGGCTGGGTCCCTCTCCCCGGCTTTTGTCCGATGCGTCTTGGTCGGATCCCGGACGGGTGTGAGTTTCGTGTGCACTATAACGACCTGAAGAAGTTAAGAGACTACAGTGGGGGGAAATGGGAACCCACTCCGCTTCGGCCGCGCTGCGGTGGGACTTCCGTGTAGACAGACGCTAGTTGAAGAGGTTCTCCCGTCCGTGTAAAAAAGTCGCCGCCCATAGGAGGGAGCAAGGGCCACGGGAGGTCGAAAACTATCAATGCCCGCAAGCCCCTGAGCAACTTAGCCAGGCGGATCAAACGTGCTAGTGTAGACCCGCCCTGCGTGTGGCCGGGGGGAGCTAAACACAAGCTCAGCCCGCTTTACCTTTGGCGAAAAGCTGCCCTCGGTTTGGGAGCAGCCGCAGGCACCAACCAGAACAGGGCCAGGACCTCGCTTTGCTCCGGGAGTGAGATCGAATTCAGCCGGGTTAGCCGGCGGGGACCCCCCTCACATCACTGGCCCCTGCTTACTTCAGGGCTACCTCGGGGTCCACCCTTCAGACCCGCGCTGAAGCCCTGCTTGATTGAAGGAGCTAGAAAGGTCCCCCCCCCCCGCCCGTGTATGGTAGCACACACTACCAGTGAACTTTTCAAATGTCCATTGGCCGAGCTGCATCCGAGTCAGTAGGGAGAAGGTGGAGAGGCAATACATTTCATGGGACCCCCTTCTGCTGGAGAGAGGGAGAAGCTCTCCAGCTTCCCAGAGCTCTTCTTCAGGGCTGGGACATGTTTGCTGAAGGCAAGCTCTGGGGAAGCTCAAAAGCATCTCTCCCTCACCAGCAGAAGCTGGTCCAATAAAAGAGGTGACCTCAGGTGCCCTATCTCTCCAGTGTCCTGGGCCCCACAGGGGCAGGGCCACCACACTGCAGACCACCGTGGACCCCAGAGCGGTTCCCTTTTGCTGGCCCTGGAACACCGAGGTGCCAGAACAGTCTGACAATGACATGATGAGAGTGCAGCGACTCTGTTACCGCCTGACGCACTTCAACCACACTTGTGGTGTAAATCTGTTCTCACCCCCTGTGAGCTGGGGAAAGAGCAATAGGTAGCCCTATTGAACAGGAATACTGGCTCCCAGGCTGGTCTGATTTGAGGCTTTATCTATCTTAGGGGGTCCTTTTATCTTGAGGGAGCCACATTACAATTTTTTTCTCACTTGGGGGCTGCTGAGCAAGTTTTAGATGTGTGTGTGGGGGGGTGCTGCTGTGCCTGGTTGGCTGGCACAGGATAATGGGGGGGGGGAGGGGAATACAGGAGCCAAGTTTTATTTTTGTTGGTAGGTGCTGGTGGGATGAGGAGTTCTGGAGGAGGATGCATAAATGGGCATATGAATCACATTCCCCCTTGCCCAGAGCTGCTGTTCTCCCCAGTCCTGCTTACAGGGATGGAGAAGGCTGGCTCTGTCCTCCTCACACTGCACCCCACTGCCCATTTGGCTGCTCTTGCTGGCAGCTGAGAGAGTGAACAGGGATCGACTTCCAACACTGGACCTGCCTGCCTGTGGGGGGATTGGCTGGGGGAAGTGGCTTCCCCACCTGCCTTGGACTGGCTGCTGGAGTGGTACCCAAATGAACTAGTCTGGAAACAGGAGGAAAGGAGGTTGAAGGAGGCAACCAGAATCAGATTAATGCAGGAACTACAGAGGCTGAAGTCCTGGGACCCGGCCTAAAGAGGGGCCCTGGGCTTTAGCCCTTAAGACTCCTACCTGATCCTGCACCCCCCACTCTGCTCAGCCCTAGCAAGGCTTGGAGGAGCACTGGGAGGTCCCCTGCCCTGCCAATGCTGGGGGGGGGGCGGGGGAGAGCAGGACCCTGGGGCCAGAGGCCAGGCTCTGCACTCTCAACCCCCCCCCCCTCAGACCTGCTGACCTGCCCCCAGGGGTGGGGTGCCTTTTCATGCTGCCCAGTGGGTGGGGCTGGCTGCTGTATAATGCGGCTTTCTAGGGCCCATGGCTCTGGGGGGGGGGCTGCACTGGACGGCTGCACCACATGCCCTCTGGCCCCACCCCGGGGCAGACCAGCTGAAGCAGGGCTGGGATGGTGGGCAGGAGGGCCCTCTGGCTCTAGGACCCCCCTCCCCCCAGTGATGGCTGGCCTGCAGGCTGCCATGCTGAGGGGTGGGGACCCTGTAGTGGGGGTATGGGTGAGGGGGGCATAGTGGGGGGGGGCAGCCCAGGGCCCTGAGGCCAGTTAATCCAGCTCTGGAGGGAACTGGGAGCTCTGATTCATATGGCTCCTGTCCCCAGTGGCCAGCCTGGTTGGAGAGGGCAGGCTGCTCCCCCCAGCCAGGCTTTCGCAGGCAGCTGCCAGGCTCAGGGTGTGGGCTCCAGGGCTGTGTTCCTGCCAGGCGTGGCCAGCATGTGAAGGGGAGGGGGACCTTGGGCGGAAGGGTAGGGGGAGCTGCACAGAGTGCACTGCAGCAGCATCCCCTCTCTGCCAGAAGTGGCTGATTTGCACACACACCTGCTCCTGCATCCTGGCTGGGGCCGTGCAAGGCAGTGCCCATGACTGGAGGGGAGGGGCTGCCCCTCAACACAAGCTGGGTGCATGCATAGGGGTGAGCTCCTGCTGCATCTGGTGGACTGGATAGCAGCGTTTGGCAGGCTGCATTCTGGCCCCTGGCCTGTGAGTTGGATAAACCAGATCTATCTGATACTCAGAGTAGCACTCAAGTGGTCATTAGGCAAGATATCAATACACCAGACCGGAGCCCTCAGCATGTGGCTTTCTGCAGAAGGGGCAGCCAAGATGTCCATTTCTGGAAGAGCAATGCCTAGTCACATGGCCCCTTTGCTTTGCTATCAGAGTGGTATTTAAATAATTCTGCTTGTGTACGGCTTTGGGGTGAAATCCTGGCTCCACGGCTTCACTAAGGCCAGGATATCATACATATGTCTGTCCACATGCTATAGACACCTTAACATTACTGAAAAGTGCAACCAGATTAAAACCCAGTAATTAAAATGCAGCAATTTAAGTCACTAAAAATTCACTGCCAGCAAAGCAGGCAACTCAAAAGCTGAAGTTTTCCTCCTCCTCCTCTTCCTCCAATTACCAGTCTCTTACCATTCCTCCCTGATGCCTGTGTGAAAAGGCTAATTTTAGGGTATGCAAGCAAGTGAATTGTCTGAATGACCAAGGGAGACCAAATCTTGCCCAGAAGCTTCACTATAGCTAAAGCCCAAACTGAAGAAGAGCTTTATCTATCTATCTATCTATCTATCTATCTATCTATCTATCTATCTATCACTGTAGTACCCCAATGGCTGTGCATCCCTCTTGTGTGGTAAGTACTATTATTCCTCATTTTACAGCTGGGAAATGGAGGAACAGCCATACTAAATGATTTAGGATCATGAAACTGAAAAGGACCTCTGGATCCAGTGCCAATCTACTGCAGGCAACCTTATAGTATAATCCTGTTAATAAATGTATCAAGCTCAATCGCAAAACTAGCTCATGCGTTCCTCCCATCCCCTTCTTTTGGAAGGCTGCTCTAGCACCTCACTCTGCTGAAGTTAGAAAACATTTTGGTCTTAAAACAATGGTTTGTTTAGCCCAGCAGCCTAGCTTCTCAAAGGTCAGTGACAGTTGCTTCGGAGGGCATGAACAGTACAGTGGATTTTTTTGAGTGCTCCATCCCATCATCCAGTCTCAGCTTCTGGACGCTGGAGATTTAGGGACCATGAGATTATGTCCCTGACCGTCTTGGCTAATAGCCATTTATGGACCCATCCTCCACAAAATTATCTAAATTTTTATCCTAGTTATTCCTTTTGACATTGATAACAGCAACGTGTAGCACAGGTTTATTGTGTGAAGTACTTCATTTTATGTTTGCTAAACCTCCTGCCTATTCATTTCATTGTGTGAACCCCAGGTTTTGTATTATCTGAAAAGGTAAATAAAACTTCTTTAGTCACTTTCTCTGTACGCTTCATGATTTTATAGACTGCTATGATAGCCTTCAAGAGTTATTTCTTTTCTAAACTAAACAATTACATGGAAGCAGTTCCATACCCTTAATCATTTCTGTGGCCCTTCTTGGCCCTTTCCAATTTTATTAGATCTTTTTTGAGATGGGGTGGGCAGAACTGCACACAGTACTCAAGGTGTAAACATATCACAGATTTATAAAGTGGCATTATGATATTTTGGGGTTTTATTATGTATCCCTTTCTTAATGGTTCCTAACATTCTGCTAGTTTATTCATTGCTTCTGCACATTGAATTGATGTTTTTGGAGAGCTAGCCACAGTGATGCCAAGATCTCTTTCTTGAGTGATACCAGCTAATTTAGACTCCCATCATTTTGTAACTACAGCTAGGATTCTTTTTTCCAATGTGCAATACTGTGCACATATCAACAGCAAAGGTCAGATGCCATTATGTTGCCCAGACACCCCAGTTTAGCAAGAGCCTTTTGTACCTCTTTTGTAATTAGCTTTGGTTTTAATTATCTGGAGTACTTTTGTAGCAGCAGCAATTTTTCCCACCTTGCTGTTCACTCCCTTTTACAGATGATTTATGACTATAATTGAATAGCATGGGTACTGTATGAATCCTTGGAGGATTCCCACTGTTTAAGTCTCAACATTGTGAAGTGACCAGTCCTCCACTGTTTAGGTCTTACCATTTATGCCCATTCTTTGTTTCTTATCTTTTAACCAGTTACTGATTCATGAGAGGCACGTCTCATGACTGTTTACTTTGCTTATGAGCCTTTGGTTAGGGACTTTGTTAAAGGCTTTTTGAAAGTCTAAGTATACTATATCTACTGGATCACTGTTGTGCATGTTTGTTGACACTAAAGCATTCTAATAGATTGGTGAAGCATGATTTCTCTTTTGGAAAACCGTGTTGACTCATCCCCCAACATATCCATGTGCCTGATAATTCTGTTCTTTAGTATAGTGTAAATGAATTTGCCTGGTACTGGCATTTGACTGACTGGCCTGTAAATGTCAGGATTGCCTCTGAAGCTTTTTTTAAAAACAGACTTTGTAGTACCTTTCAATCATCTGATACAGTGGCTGATTTTAGCTGTTGGTTACATACCACAGTTAGCAGTTCTTCAATTTCATATCTGAGTTCCTTCAGCATTCTAGAGTAAATACCATTTGATCTTGCCTTATTACAATTTAATTTATCAACTTGTTCCAAAACATCCTTTATTGACACTTCAATCTGGGACAGTTCCGCACATTTGTCTCCTAAAAAGAATGGCTTGGGGTGCAAAGATTTCCCCCACATACTCTAAGGCAATGGTATTCAAACTGAGGTACTCATACCCTATGGGTATATGAGCTCTCATCGGGGGCACATGAAAAATATCCTGTAATGGCAGACAACACTTTTTAGTTAGTAAGATTTGGTAATTTACTCCTAGGTATATTATAACCTTATCTTTGATGGGGGGTACATGGCAGACCACATTATTCGGAACGTGCACAGATTAAAAAGTTTGAAAATTATTGAACTCCAGTGAAGACCGAAGCAAAGAATTCATATAACTTCCCTAGAATTGCCTCGTTTGCCTGGAGTGCCCCTGAGACCTTGCTTGTCCAGTAGCTCCACTGACTGTTTCCTTGGCTTTCTGATTTTGCTATACTTAAAAAAAATAAATTGCCGTTACTTTCTGTGTCTTTAGCTAGGTGCTCTTCAAAGTCTTTCTTGGCCTGCCTTAGTATACTTTTAGCCTTCAGTTGGCAGAGAGTATTTATGCACCTGTCTAGTTTCCTCACTAGGATTTGACTTTCAATTTCTAAACAATGCCTTTTATCACCTCTTTTACTCTGTGGCCATCCATGGTTCACTTGCTG
Organism: Pelusios castaneus; assembly: GCA_007922175.1. Taxonomy (NCBI): domain Eukaryota; kingdom Metazoa; phylum Chordata; order Testudines; family Pelomedusidae; genus Pelusios; species Pelusios castaneus. The sequence goes on along the minus strand of ML685934.1, from coordinate 189,979 downwards.
GATTTTTTTTTTTTTTAAATTTGGGGGTGCATGTTTAATTTGAGCTGCTATTGTGGTGTTTTTAAATAGTCTCCATGCAGTCTCCAGGCATTTTACCTTCGTGATTGTTCTTTTTAATTTCTATTTAATGTGCTTTCTCATTTTTGTCATTCCACTTTTTGAAATGAAATACTACTATGATGGGTTTCTTTGGCATTTTTTCCTCTACAAGATGTGACGGAGCCTCATGGGATTTGTGCTCTGGTCCTCTCTACTTGCAGATGAGGACTCTGCTGCAATGGAATCTGCCCCAGTCCTCCCAGGTCTCCACACACCTCCCTTCTGCTCAGCACAGCCCGACAAGATGAAAGTGCCTTGTCAGGAGGTGGAGTGGAGTTGTCTGACACCCCTGGGTTCTCCCTACTCCTGCAAAGTCATCTCCTTCATCTGATCCTGAAGGGTTCAGCTATCCAGCTCTGTCAGGGACTCCCCCTGTGGGAGCCTCCCTCACGAGGTTCTGGGGAATCCCTCCATGCCCTCAATGGGTCAGGCACCCTGCTTCCACAGTCAGAGCCATTACCAGCCAGTGCTGAAGTCATGAGGGTTTATTAGTTCTCAGGATCACAGTGTAGAAAGGCTTTGCTAGCAGACTGACTATAAGTTTCAACAGTGACCAACTGGGGAGGCCCCTTCTTGGGACTTCCTCCCTGCCCCATCCCTCCTGAAGGACTGACCTCTTCTCCCCAGCCATCCTCAGACCAGAACCCTTGCTCCACTCAGTCCTTTGGCTTCTTCCCAGACTAAGTGGCCACTCCCCTGATCTTCACCTGCTGCAATCTGTATGACTGGTTGGGGCAGAGGCAGGGGGTTCTGGATGGGTCTGCCTATGGAAAGGCCCATCCACCCTCTAGTGTTCTCTGCAATGAGTACACACCCAGGACTCATTACCAACATACATGAGCATCACAAGTGGGGCAACTGAAGCATACACATAGCACCCAAAGAAAACCCGCAAAGTACTCCCACTTCATCACACAAGGATGTTAAATTTAATTGCATTATTTGTTATTACCAGATGGTTCAGCTATCTTCACCACTTGGACAAGATCCCATGCTCCACTTAGGTCTAAATGAAGAATTGCCTCTCCCTTATTCCACTCCTACTTGGTGAGAGATGCATGTCTGTATTTGTGGCCCAGCATACTTAGAATATTGAAGACATCTCAGAGGAACACAGGCTGAGACAGGAGCTCTGCTGTCCAAAAATCAGTTCCCTTGAGTGCAGAGACTGTGGCATCTGTAAGGTGTGACTTCATATTCATATGATTTATTATTATTCATGCTACACATTCATATAGTGGACCTCATTGGCTTAGTTTACATGCACAAACACTTCCCAAGAAAAAGGGGCAGATCTTACCATGGCCTCTATAGGTATGTCTACACTGCACATGAAAGCTGGGCTCTGACTACGGGCATGTCTACACTGCCGAGCAGCAGGCAACGATGCAGTGACTTTGATTGAATGGGTCTGTGCATACCAGCTCAGCCAATGGGAGTGTGCTCTCCCATTGACTGAATTAGTTCACCTCCCTAAAAGGTGTAAGGCAGAGTTGTTCAGACAGCATCTCCCGTCAACATAGTGTTATGAAGACACTGTGATACATAGACATACATTGGTGTGAGACACACTAGTTACTTTATGTAACTAGTATATCTTACATTGACCCAGCATGGCAGTGTCCTTCAGGCCATAGCTTTAAACCCAAGCCCCTCTTCTCTCCATAGAGAAACTTGTCTGACTTTGGGCCAAGAACCTCTCTGGACTTGGGCCCACACAGGAAGCCCTCTGATCTTGGGTGGGTCAGAATCCAGCTCCTGCTGTGATGTGGGTCAAAGCCCAGGCACTTTGCAATGTGGATGCACTTCAAGTCCAGGTCAGTAGACTCAGATCTAGAGAGTCTGCCAACTCTATCCCAAATTCCTTGGGGCTGTGCTTCCCAGCCTTTATAGTCCAATACTTCCCAGGAAACAGAAGCAATCTGGTGGTTCAAATGGAGCTGCTTGGCATTTAACTCTTCATTTCCACATGGACTGCTCAACTGGAAACACAGTCAACCCACATGTGTAATAGATATAGTCAGGACTAAGCAGAAATCCTGCATCAAATCCTGCCTGCTAGCTGGCTGGAGGAACACAACCTGTTCCTGGTGAACCACTGGTGTGAAGTAGGGAAGATATCAGCAAGAGCACTAGAAATTAGCATATCTACAAAGCTATAGCCAGTGGCTGATGGCACTGGGGAATCAAATAGCAGAACCATACAGATATAGTGAATCAGACAGCTGAAAATAGACTACCGTGAAGTCAAGGATGCTAATGAACCACTGGGAACTCCCCATCTTCCTGCCTTTTTTAGCAGGAACTGTATTGGGCACTAAGCCTGTGCATGGCAATCTGCTGAGTAGAGATAGCACTCTTATAATCCCCCCGTCACAGCCATATCCAAAGAATGGCCAGCCACCAGATGATGGACAAGAAGTGGCCCTGGTGCTGACAAGCAAAGAGATTATACTGCCAAAGCTGCATCAGCACGTCCTGGGTCGTCCACAGAGAATCGGTTTGGGAAGACTCCAAGGAGCAGCCAGCAATAGTACTGGCTTCAGCGCATGTGCCAGATCTGTAAGTGTTAGCTGCCATGTTTGTTGTTATTAACACATGGAGGGGAGGTATTTCTGACTTATGGCCCCACTAAGTTGTTAATACCAGCCAGAGTTTTGGTGTACTTCTAGTCTGGACAGAATCCATGCCATTCCATCAACGCATCTTCTCTCTCCCCGATCCAACCATGCCATATAGGATGCAAAATGGACACAGTGAAAAGAGGAAACCGGTTAATAAGAACATAAGAACATAAGAAAGGCCGTACTGGGTCAGACCAGAGGTCCATCTAGCCCAGTATCTGTCTACCGACAGTGGCCAGTGCCCAGGTGCCCCAG
>ML685934.1:169093-186991 GCA_007922175.1 Pelusios castaneus | reverse complement strand
CTGAGGAGCAAGGACCTTAGACTGCTTGCTTGCCTTGTTCTACCTGAGGATTGGAGCTCACGACTTTGGGGACTGCCATATTTGGCTGGGGAGTCTCAAGAACTGCTATTCTCCTCTCTGATAGAAGTTGTTCCTGCAGGCAGTAGCAGCCAAGAGATGTGGCCTTCCTTCAAGACTGACACTGAAGGTGGGCTTTGTCCTCTCCCATGCCTAAATTATCCTATAAGGGGTATGATGATTGATGAACATAAGTTGTTTTCAGGCTCAGAACTGGGCACCATGACTCACAGCACCAGAAACTGAATGGATATAACTGTCTGGTGCCATGATATTGCAAATACTTTTCTGTCCATCTGTGACAGGGTGGTTGCCCTGCACTGGCCTTTATGGGGTTAATAAGTGCCATGAGGTTGCAGCCAATGGGCTGTGAGAGGGATAGAACCAATCAGGGGCCAGGATCCCTGTATAAGAGATCACAGCAGGGCCTAAGTCAGTCAGTCTGAGTAAGGGAGCTGGAGAAGGAGGTTCTCTTGCTGGCTGATGGACAGTTCACAGAGGTGCTCTGGGAGGTGACCAGCAGCCAGGCAGTGTGGCTGGCAGCAGAGGTCCAATGAGTGGCCCAAAGATGAGGAGTTGGTGTAGGATGGATGGTGGCAGAGGTTCCAGCTGAGTACCAGGATGAGATGGTGTGAATGGCTCAGAGGTGAGGACCTGGACTGGGGGCTGTGGGGAAAGTGGCCCAGGAAAACTGACTGTTATTGGACTGGGTGAAGGTGGTGGCATTGGTGCCAGAGTTGCAGAACATAGGGTCCCTGGGCCAGGGCCCAGAGAAGTGGGTAGGCCTGGTCCTTCCCTGCTCTCTGAGTGCCAGAAGTGGCACTGGACTTGTGGGATACTGAACTTGAGTAGTGGCCAAGACTAGGGAGTGGAACTTCCCCTGGAAGAGAGGTGAAAGGACTAAGACACTCAGCTGGAGGGCTGAGTAACCTGCAGGACTTAGCTGGGTGGCTGAGCTCCTCATTGTGAGAGATGGAGCACTGACCACCAGGTGGGAACCACTTGATCTAATCCCCAAGAAAACCAGCAGGAGGTGCTTGTTGGGTGAGTCCCAGGCTGTTAACTCACCACACCATCATGCACCCATAATCTCCACTCCCTGGTTAAGAAATGTCAGACATCCCAATGAAACATGAGGGAGGGGGAAAATATACTGGTATGTCCATACAGAAAGCACTGATCACTTTAAATGTAGTAGAACTCACAACACAGAATATGGATAGATAAATGTCTTTACTGTTTAATTCATATACAGAACAACAAAACAGAAGTAAAGAACAATACATATGTAACCTTTGGGTGGGCTAGAGATCACATAAATGGCCCTTCTCCAGAACCTTAAAAGAAACAAACCCCAACTCCTATGGAGAAGCAGCTGGAGACCCAGGATTCAGTCTTCAAGGGACTGAAGATTGTTCAGAGTTACCCTCCTCTCCAGAACCTTAAAAGAAACAAACCCCAACTCCTATGGAGAAGCAGCTGGAGACCCAGGATTCAGTCTTCAAGGGACTGAAGATTGTTCAGAGTTACCCTCCTCCCATTCAAGTACTAATGAAAACAAAAGCAATGAGCTTTATTAAGTACTAACTTTATAAATCTTATGTTAAAGAAATATAATAGCTATTATATCTTTATAATATAATGTGGCTATTTTGTAAACCCACATTCACCATTTCACAACTTTCTTTTCCACAACACAAACAAGAAAAATAAAATAAATTTAAACAGAGCAGTCCCCACAGAAACACTGAGATGAAACTTAAGAGTTCCCAAAGTTGAGATGTTCACCTGAGTCTTAATTATAGTTTCTGTTCACCAGGCCCAAAGGCTTTGGTTGAAAGAAGCAGCTATCTTCTTCTTTGTTAGCAGGACTCTTCAGCAGAAATCCATACAGACTCTTTTCTTTGCTGGAAGCAGCACCATCCAGTCAGTTTACTGATTAACCAGCACTCAGTCACATATACCTATGCAGAAACTCTGCTGCAAAAGGCTCCAGAGTAGGTCAGAAAACGTCCTGCTGTCTGCTCTTGACTCAGCTTCACCCTGTTACACACTGAGCACGTGGAGTCTTCTCAGTGCAACTGCGCTGGCTGCTGCTCTCAGGCATTTGACCACCACAGCAGCAGGAAACCTCGTGGAAGGTGTTCAAAGCTACCACATCCAATTTCCAGAAGCTTCTGGATCTACGCAGTTAAATCTGCCTCATAATAGTGACCTAGCCCTAATAGTATCTCTTAAAGAGTTATTCTCCATTAGGAACATGGGTTACACAAGCACCTGCCACTATCCAGTGATTAAACTGACCCTCCTTCCCTGACCTCCAAAATCTTGACCAATTTTAACCCTGTAGTTAGTGTTCTAGAACAGCTGCTAACTGCAGTTAATACCACCAACAATGAAGAGTGGCAGAAAAGACTGGGCGAAGCTTTCCTCCCAAGCCAAATGTTGATGAGCTCATTAAGACAGATCAAGTGCTCCTGATAACACAGATTTGTAAAGAAATGTGAACATCTAAGAAATAAACATTGCATGATGACCTTCCCTTGCCCACAGGGTATCCAGACCAATGTACATGTGGGTGGGATCCATCCAAAATTGGTAAACAAGACTTGTCCTATGGCCCCTCTGGACTGATGCACACCCATTCCCCACAGGACCATTTTGGACTGTGCAGCTGGTGCTAATTCTATGGATGGTGTTGAACATGCTGGCATGGAGACCAGTGTGTAGGGAGCAGCAACGAGATTTCAACCTATCAGATGCTCGCTCCACAGCCATTCTGCAGCTATTGAGTTTGTAACTGAATTCCTTTTTCCAAGTCACTGATGTTGGGGTACGGATGTAGCCAGGTTAGGAGGGGGATGTCCAGGAGTCTGCAAAATATCAGCTGGTACAAGCACACTGTAGAGCATGGTTGTCCAACGCACGCCGGCCCGCCAAGGGGTTCCATCTGGCCCGTTGTAACTCTCCATCCCAGTGATTCCCCCCTCTTGAGTCTTGCCAGGGCAGGCACAGATCTCTGCAGGCCTGCTGCAGCACCTCGGCCGAGCAGCTGCCTCCCTCCCTGGATCGCAGCTCAGTTGCGCAGCGGCTCCCCCTGCTGGTTTCTGGGGGGAAACGCATCTAAACCTCCGGGACAGCCATCAGTAGCCAGGGAGTCAGTCACTGACTGAGCTGCCTGCTGGGGCAAAGGAGCAGCCCCTCCCTTCCAGCCTCCAGCTGACTCAGCTCAGCAGCCCCTTTTCTTCCCCCTTCACCTCCGCCGGCCAGGCACAACACGCACTCCTCATCCATTGGCAGCACCAGATCAAGGCTGGGGCTGCTTAACCTTGTAGGGCTCCCCATTGCCCCCCTGTGCTAGGGTGTGGGGTTGGGGCTTTGGGGCCCCGGCTGGCACTGCAGAGGGGACGGGGCTGTGGCCATCACTGTCCATGGGTAGGGGGTGGCCACTGCTGGGGGGTGCTGCATGTGGGGTGGTAATGCTCCTGCGGGGTGGCTGTGCAGGGGGGGGTGCAGGCTGGTGCTGATGCTGTAGGCATCCTGGGGAGGGTCAGGCCAGAGGCTGTGGCACCATCCCTGGGCTGGGCAGGCAGACTGAAGCAGGTGAGAGGTAGCTCACCACTCCTGCTGGCTGGGCTGGATTTTGGGGGGAACCATGGTGCCCCCTTTTAGGCCGGGGCTGGGGTCTGCAGCCCCTAAAGCCCTGGCCTTAATCCAGTCCAGTCCATGGGCAGAGTTTGGGGGGAAATGTGGGGGCAAGGTATCCCAAACTTTTTAACCCCAGCCTACACACTGCCTGGAGCTGACCCCAGCCAGGCTTCCCCAGCTTCAGTGGCACATGGAGAGAAAAGGCAGGAGAGGGGGAGCCTTAGGCCAGGTCAGCACAGCCGCCGAGGATGTCAGCAAGTGGTGCCTCTTTCAAGGAGGGCTGTTCCAGTGCCCAACCCAGGTTGGTGCTGGGGGCATGGATGGCCCCCACCGTATGCCACTCTTCGCCCAAGAGGCAGGGCCCCCACCTGGCTGCAAGCACCAGCTTACCAGCCCAAGTTGCAGTGGCACACTGAGTGGGGGGAGCAATGTCCCTGGTGCAAGCCTGGGGGGGCGGTGCTGACCAGGCCTTATTTGGAGGAACCACCCCTCCACATCCCCAATAGCCACACTACCCCCCAAACTCCACCTCTGCCCCCATCCCAGAGCCAATGCTAACTTTCTCCTCCAGCCCTGAGTGCCCCCCACCCCCTCTCCAAGCCAGTGGGACCCAGCAGCAGCAACCCTACAAGCTCTCTGGGCGAAGGACTAGCCCCTCCCCTCCAGCACCTTCTAGCTCACTGGGCCCTGGAGTGAAAAAAAAGAAAATTGCGATGTGGCCCCTCACACTGAAAGGTTGGACACCCCTGCTAGATATGCATGTGCAAAGGCAGGCATAGAAATAAGTGATATTTCAGCAGCAAGCAATTTGTGTCCAAAACCAGCTGGAACCCTAGCGTACAAACAAACTAGTTTGATTGCACAGCCATGATAGGCAGCAATTACTTTTTCCTAAGTTTTACCAGCAAAAGCAAGTAAGCTCCTTGTTAGCTTTCCCTATAGTTATCCGTTTAATGGGAGGCACATTTTGGCTTTTAACATCAACACAGTAAAGAAATTCCATGGCATGTCGGTATAATCTGGGCCAATATCTTTAACTGTTTGTTTAAAGGTACCAAAATTAATATCTACATATAAATACAGAAAACAAAATTATTTGAATCTTTTCACTGAATTATGCAAACAACCAATATAAAATTTAGCACCACTTTTTTTTTCTCACCTCCATGCAACCCTATTCCAGCAAATGGGATTGTTAAGGTTATAGAGAGAAAAATGTGACCAATTTTTTTATTTGCTCTTGAATAAGTGTGCTAACCATTGTTATTTCCTGAAGCTAATGTTGGGAAATGCATGGTAATGATGGCAAGTTGATCCTAATCATTTATATAGCCTATTTTGAAGTTTCTTCTTGGCAGACAGTATGGGCTTTATAGTTACAGAAATACTAGAATCAAAGAGGGAAATCTAGCAGCTAATGGAGTAAACTGAAGATGCGAAAATCCTAATAATGATACTGAATATGTGGGTTAAGGCTTCCTCTTCTGAGGCACCATAATCCTATGGTGTCATGAAAGTTATGCTAAACCAGGGAAGTTTAAACTTCACATTCTCGTCCCATTTGCTGTATGTACAGCAACCTGCGAGAGGGTGGATTTGCTCTTTAAGGAAGAGGCAGTGTTTATTCCAATGTTGCAAAAGCATTCACAGTACAATACTTTGCCTTTAACCTTAATAGGATCAGGTACGGAAGATCTCCGCTACACACAGCACACAGGGTGGGGCAGCTGATGATGGCTGAAGAAGCAGGCAGACAGTACAAGACTGGTACAGGGCAGGATAATGGAATGCAGGCTCAGTTCCAGGCAGAAAAGAGAGCTTGAAGTAAAGCCAAGGTTTAAGAGAAGTGGTGTGTGGGTGACTCACACTGTGAATGTGCACACAGCAGAACTGGTTGGAATCACAGCAGAAAAAGTAAAACAAGAGCATGAGCACATTTGTCATTGCCAGCCCCAGTGTATAGAGCCCTCCCTGCACAAACAGTATATCTGTTGTGATGCCTGTCAGTCCTGGAATAATGCAGCCCTTGGGTACATCTGATTTAAAAACGTTCAGTAACACAGTACAATAAACAGGGTCATGTTCAGACCACGGATCCCACCCATTCAAAATCGATGCTGCATGAAGACAGTGGGCTGAAGCCTCGGAAAGGCCAAACATAAGTTCCTTGCAGCTGCGCAGGACAAAGGTGGGTATAATTATGTTTTCTTTGTCCCTAAAGATAGCTGTGGGGAAGACTGGCTCTTGATGTAAATTAGGATGGCCACTCTAATTTATGCTGGGAAAGGAGCAAATTAAAGCTGAGCTGTGTTAAGTAGCTTTTATTTGCACCTTTTTAGACGACCTTTATATTAACTTCTCATTGTCTGTGTATTCCGTGTGCTTTCCCACCTTTCTCCAGCAGATGGCGTAATGTTTATAGGTTTTAATGACAACCTGCACACAGCACAAAACCTGTTAAGCATCTGGCCCTGTAGTACCTAGGTCAGGGCAGGAGCCTGGGAACACATCAGTTGCTGATTTGAATCCCATGTAAGCTTGAAAATCTGCTGTTGATAGGTTTTTGAGTTGATCTACTTTTAATCTTGATTGAAAAATAATATAAAAAAAACAAGTTTTTTAGAACAAACAGCCTTAAAACCACTGCACTGAATGGATCAAAACAAGTACAGAAGTAATTCAGATTGGTCAGACTTCTTGTACAAGGCAGTTTAAGCACCGTGAATGCATTTGTTTGCAAAAGGTTGGTTGGCCAGTGTAGGTGGTCACCCAACCTTTTGCATACAAATGCATTTGTGATGCTTAGAATGCCTTGTACAAGGCTGACCAACCTGAATTACTTCTGTGCTTGAGGAGGGTGATGCTGGATAAGGCACTTGGACCAGGTCATACCCACCCTTTTCTACAGAGCTCCTAAAATGCCCCTCTTTCTCCCAGCACATAAAGTAGCAGTTGTTTAATGTCACACTTGCTTCAAAGGCTTACATGTAACTGGCAACCATTTTTGTCAAATGTATGCCATGCACCAAATGGGATAACTAGGCTGCAAATAATTTCAACTTTCTGTGCCTCAATTTCCCTTGTGTAAAGTCGGGGTGGTAATATGATGGCATTGGTGCCCCTATTTAAACTTAGTCCAGAGCTACACTACAAACTTATGATCAGTCTAACTCCATCGCTCAGGGGTGTGAAAACATCTATACCATTGAGCGACAGTTATACCACCAAAACCCTCCTCCCCTGCTCTGTGGACAGCGCTATGTCAATGGGAGAGGTTTTCTTGTCACATAGCCACTGCCTCTTGGGGAAGTAGATTAACTACACTGATGGGAGAAACTCTCTCCAGTTGGTGTAATAGTGCCATAGCTGTGCTGCTGTATGTGATGAGCAGCCCATAGAAGTAGGCATGATCTCTCTCCTGAAGATTTTACAGTCTAAGAAAGAGCTTAGAGGGTATTATCAGTCAAGATTGCTAGTCTGAAAAGCTGTTGTGCTGCGGATAATATTGAAGCAGCAGTCCTGTGTCTGGAAGCTAGTGCTGCTGTGCAAAAAATAAAAGCTCTGGACCCTCTGGTTAGAAAAAAAAAGAACTGAGCAGAAAGGAGACCATTGATTATGAGAGCTCTTTATGAGGTTGTTGTTTGTTTAAAAAGGGAAATGCATGACGCAACATTAATTTGCATTATTTCATCTGGCTGAATTGTTGAAACTTCTTAAATGTTTTGGAGTAAGTCAGAAACTAGTGTTTATTTTGTTTGTTTTTTAAATAGAACATTAGTGAAAGTAGAGGCTCATCATGACACTGACAGGTTCCTAGGCTTGTTGATAATAAAATCTATTCAAATGGTACTTCAATATAGGTTTTTACATTAACAATATGTTTGCTTTCTTATGTAGATTTGAATAAATACATCCCCCATTCGTTTGTTCACCTACTTGTTGCAATTTGTTTCAGACTAAGATTATACACTAGGCAGGGACTGTCTCTTATTAGATCTGCGCTGATTGGGGAGCTTAAATTGGTGTAAACATAATATTCACATAACTATATCATTGTAGTACTTATTTGAGCAGAAACTTTAGCAAATCAATATAGACAGCACCTTTTTACTTGACACTTAACCCAGCTCTCATTAAAAATCACTGGAAAAATGTCTGCTGACCTCAGTGTAAACTGTACTGGACAGCTGAACCAGATACTTTTGGAGATAGATAATTTACCCTACTTTAGAAGACATCTGGGAAAGTGAAATAGGTTTGTGGTCCTTTCGCTATCAAATCTAACTCCATTCTTCATGGCCATTGTCCCAGTAATCTGAAACAATGTACCATGACCAACTTGGGTACTCTCCTGGCCCTTATCGTCCATATCTCAAACTTTGATTTTTCATAGTCGTTATAATCTGAGTAACGCAAATACCATATGCTAATTCTTTGCAGTAGTAGAGTATCAATACTCAATAGAAAGAAAATTACTGTAATACTTAAATGTAAAGTTTTCAGTCACATTTTTAAGATGTTAGCTAATAATGAATAATCTACATGTTTTTTAAAAGGGTGATTTTTAGTAGGAATCTAGATATTAAATTTAGCTACTGACTTCTGTAGGGGCAGAATTAGGTCCTACCTAGGAGTATATATAGTTGTGGGATGGAATAGTATTCTTATTTCAAAAGAAATAAATATAAGAAATAAATAACTATACATAAGAAATATATCAACTATAAATTATTTATTAACTATAAATAAGAAATAAGAAATCATTTACCATTATTAATATTTATTTATTATTAATATATTATTTATTAACTATAAATAAGAAAGATGACATAAATCATAAATAAATACTAATACATATAAGAAATACTTATCCTGGTGAGTAAATAGTTAAACCTAACACACAACCAGATGAAGAAGTGACACATGAGGCATTCCAATTAAGTAAAATTTGAAAATAAAGAAACAAGTACATTGCATGCTCAATATTCACGACCAGCCTCTAAAACTACAGGTGAAGTTTTACATGTGCAAATGCTTGGCCATAAACAATTGTGTGTACAATACGTTAGGTACGTAAAACTTGCACCTACTCCTGTGTTGTGGCCCCTTTCAGAATTTGTCCCTGAATCTGTACATTAGACCCAGTGCTGCTATTCTGAAGTCAACAAGTAGTTTGCAGGGTCAGGACATTATTATACTTCTGAAAGGATTGAACATTCTGTGATGAATAGCTATGCAGTGTAAATGCTCTGTAGATATATCTATCATGCAATCAGTCATGTATGCACAGTGTGATACTTCTGTTAATTGCAACAGCTGTAGTACAGAACTAAGGCAGCAGCTTTTCATTCCGGTCTAAACAAATTAAAGCTAAATTTAAAATGAATCCATCTGAAGAAGCTGAGTGTTGCTTTTATAGGTCATTAGCTATTAGCACTAGTAGCAGTGTAAAAAGGTTGTTAATGAACTTATTATATATCACACATGCTACTACTCAGCCTGAGAAACAGATTAAAATGAGATTTTATATGTGGTCTAGGAGTTTGGTATTAACTCAAGTGCTTTCATTTGTAGGTCCTGTAAGAGAAAAACATCAGTGTTCATATCTGTTAACTTAGCTAATTCAAGGTCTGGATCAAAGTTAAGTAACAAGCAAGTATGATGGGCTGGGTTTTCATTTTTTGCTTTTGTTGTTTTCTCAAATCAGGATGTGATCTTCTTGAAATCATACTAAGAAACCATTTAAAGGTTCAATATTTTCACCTAATATCCCAGAATATACTATGATATTGGCTATTTCAGTCTTGACATCTTCTTTGCACCAGTATAGGGAGTTGTTGTCAAGCAGAACAGATGGAATTCAAATTGTGGGTTTTTAAAATCCAAATCTGACTACTAATTCCATTTTCCTGTATCTGATCATATTAAAAACAAAAATGGGTCAAAACAAGATGCTCTTTAAATTACACACTCTTTTAATTGAAAAGGACATACTTTTTGCAGTGGATGATGGGAGAGTTGGGCATTGGATTTGGCTGTAATGCTGGGTAATACGTGGCAGAAATCCTCTGAGTTTGTTAGACTTTTGCAATGGAATACACTGGTCATGGCAAAGACTTCAGGCCAACACAAAGAAACTTGGTGTGGCAAACCAGACAAAGGGGAATATATTGATCGTTAAAGTCATTCACATATCCTGTTGTCTGTGTGAAATCTGATATAGTGAGCAATTATTGTCTGTGATAGGTAAATAAGAGGCATATAATTCAAATTCAGTGGGAAAACCCAAGATTAGTAACTCGTTTGTCTCTCTCCTTCATTTGCATAAGTAGATGATTCATGTGCAGAAGGGAAATTAATATACTGTGAATAATTTTTGTTGTGGTAGGCCCCTAAACTCCCAAATGGGCACTGCACAAACTGTTCTGAGCACTGCAGAAACACGTACGGAAAGCATGTTCCCTGTCCTGTTGAGTCTACCATCAAAAGCCTTGATCCTTCCAGAGAATTTTGGCTTTTACCTGCATGAAATCCAGTTCAAGTGAGATTCTGAGTGGAAGATCAGGATGAAATAGACAATTGATGGGAAGTAAAGTGATCAAAGGGATGTTAGGTTCGTTTCTTGGTAGATCTACTTCTTTGCTTTGCAAGGCTCACAACAGTGAATACATTAACTGAATGGTGACATCCTATAGTATTTTGACTTAGGCTAAAGTTCTGTGAGTCACTATTTCCATTAAAAATGATTAAATGTAGATACCTTAACCTTCATTAAGATGCAATGATGCTGTCTTGTTATCTGGTGATAATGCCACAACAGATATGCCTTCTCTGCAGAGACAAAGAGGTAAGTTAAAGGTGGAAGGCCGAATTCATGGCAATCTTGGGCTACTTGAACTGCGTTGTTGATGCAAAACAACCATAAACATAAATTAACTGGTAAATTAGATTGGATTTATTGATGCATTGGATTACTGAGAAGCAAAAAGCAACCAGTGAATCTGGCCCAACAGTTCAATCTGGACAAAACATTACATATTACCACTTCAGCAAACAAAATAAGGGGAAGCTGAAGGGTTGTCTTCACAGGGAAATCAGTATAAAATAAGATAGGATGTGAATTTAAAACATAGCAGCTACTCCACCCAAAGCATGTATGGACACTTTTACTCCACATTACTCCCTTGTGAACTTTAGCTTAATACACTTCCACAGTGTAGAAGTAGCTATTGAGCACTATCTATTTTGCCCTAGGTATCTGGGGCTTTTTTCCAGTGTAAACAAGCCCTTAGAGTTAATACGCTTATGCTAATTTTTTTTGCTTTTTGTTTTTCATATTTCACCTTGGCATCAAATGATTTGGCCCCAGGACAGATTGTCTTTGCCACTAAGTATTTCTGGAACCTTGACTCTGAACCTGAAAAAGTCCAAATGTGAGACAAAGAGCCAAAAATGAGGGATACCAAATTTATTCATGCAGGAGACTTAGAAAATGTGTAAGATTAATTCCTTTCTAAGTGAATCTTTCCATAACTTCAGTCTGATAAGTCTTTATTTCTGGTGTAAATAATTTTCAACAATAAAAGGGAGGGGACACCAAATGTGTGTGGAACAAAGATAGCTTTGGGAGTAACATGATTGCTGACCTCTTGAAATGTAGGTGATTTGAGACATATGTTCACAGGACATTTCATAACAGACCTGTTGACAGGGAGGAGCTGTTATTGAAAGGTAAGGAGGAGTGTATTTTATAAAAATAGAGTACAATCCACTAGACCAGTACTGTAGTTCAGAACTGCACAGAATAAACCACTTTATGAACAGTAAATGCTGTGAAGGCATAAATAAAAACTGATTTTTCTAAGATTAGTGTGTGGTTTAATTTTTATTTTGAATAAAAAAGCCAGGGCTAAATTACATACTGTATTAGCCTTATGTTATGGGGGAAAATCTGGATTCAAATAAGATTAGCTCACATATGAAAAATGAGTTTGATTGTCACAGCCTAGCTCTTGAGGGACGTTTGTCTACAACATAAATCCCATTCAAATCAGCACCAGTAGTAATCTCTGGGCAGAACAGTGGGGTGGTGTGTAGGCCAGGGCTGAGCTGCATTGGCAGAACTTCTGTAAGTGGAGAAACAGGCACTTTGCCAGGCTTGGGCTAGTTTTCTAAGTCAGTATGGGTATAAAAGTCTACCAAAGTTAAGAAGGGCTCAGCTGAAAGCATGACTTGCAATGCTTACATAGGAGTCCTGATGAGAATGGAAGGCAGTTTTGTATGTAAGTCACTGGACTAAGCTCTAGGAGTTGAGTTCAATTCCTGGTCCTCCCACAGATTTCCTCTGTGACCTCGGGCAACTTGTATGGGGCAAAACTTTAAAAAGTGGTCAGCCCCTAGGCACTTGCAAATGCCCACCACTCTCCCCCCACTTGTTAAGTCAACTTAGAGAGTCCCCCCTGGAAACTCCAGTCAACTGCGAGCATCCACAATGGCAGGTGCTAGGTCGACAGAGGAGTGGTGCATTGTGGGTGGCTGTCCCACATTGCACTGGGGCCTGGAGGCCAATTAGGTTGACTTAAGGGCACTCCCCATCTACACTGGCTTAAGTCAATTTAATAAGGTTGACTTAAGCATTAAGTTGATCTCCAGAGGTGGTGGTATTAAGTTGAATTAAGGAAGCGCTTAAGTTGACTTAATAAGTACCAAATGTGGATGCAGCGATCTGTAAGTTGACTTAACTGTCCTTAAGTCGACCTAAGGCTCCAGTGTGGTCGTACCCAAGGAGTCTTTTAAGAAACTTTTCTGTCATTTCATTTTACTGAGAAGAGGCCTTATACATAGCATGGGGCCTCAATAGAAAGGCCAAAAAAGTAAAGCCAAGAGCATCATTACAGAGCAGTTCCCTTTTCAGCTTTACATGGTTACCAAACTCTCCTGAATGCAAACAATGTCCATCCCTTATACTTCTAGGCACATACCTGTCAGAATAACATCATGATAACTAATCAACCCATTGCCCTGTTAAGCCATAGCTTCCGTTGGGTGTGTCTGCACTTTGGGCTGAGATGTGTAATTTCTAGCTCAATAAACCATACCTGTGTTCTTGCTTAGTTGAGCTAGCAGGGGTTATATATCCTTGAGGTGAAAATTACACCTCCAATATGAATCGCAGACATACCTTTAGCCCCTGGTTAAGAAAATAAACATGAACACACACAAACATGCATCCACATAATTGACTAAGGAAATACATTTACAGCATTTTAGAAAGCGGGGTTTTTTCCATCTACATTT
This sequence comes from Pelusios castaneus, assembly GCA_007922175.1. Lineage (NCBI taxonomy): Eukaryota > Metazoa > Chordata > Testudines > Pelomedusidae > Pelusios > Pelusios castaneus. Next base: position 173,989 of record ML685934.1, on the reverse strand, counting down.
TTAAATGTTTGTTTCCTTTAACTTGGAAATGTGGAATTATTTGCATGCCAAGCTTCAGCTCAGAGTGAAAATTAAGGTATAGAGCTAAGCCTCTAAATATGAGATTTAGAATGGAAATATTGACAGATATTTGGCCTGACATATGTGTTTAGGTGCTGCTGTTGAGACTGTGCTTGGCACATGAGATGTCTCAAGTTTGAGACAAGTACGTTTCTTAAATTTGTATGGGTATTATAAAAAAAATGTGTGGTTAAAGAAGTGGAAAACAAGGGACCTTGAGAGGAATTCAATAAAAAACAAGACTCCTAGAAAAAAGATTGGAAATTATGGCAAACATAAGTTTTTCTAAGCTTGATAGAATGGTGTGTAATATGGAATATAGTAAAAATAGAGTTATAACTGGTCATATAGAAAAATTATAGTATCAGGGAATAAGGAATTTGCATGGAACTCGAAGGCAAGAGCACAGGTTGCAGAAGGGAAGTGTTTGGAGGAGGCATCAGGAAATCACATTGTTTGCATCTGACTGGAATGCTATCTGCAGTTCCAGCATCTCTAGTGTAGATAATTCTCTTGAGAAAAAGCTGTTTAGTTTTACAAACATGGAAACCTCTCATGTTATTACCTGGCACGAGGCACATGAAACATTACTAAAAAGCAATTCAGCCTTCTGAAGGCTGAGAAATCTCCAAGAACTATGTATGTTGACTGGTCTTGTGCATTATAGAAGTCAAATTTCACTTTCACTTAATCAGACCCATAGAATATCCTGAATAAAATTAATATTGAAGATTCCCGGGAAATAAATGTCTAATAAATAATGTTTGCTTTACAAACACACAGAATTTTATGGAATTGCATAAGAAACAAGAAGGCTACTGAAAGGAGGGGATGATATACTACTGTGAAGTAACTGAAATATTGAACAACAGAAAATTCAAAGATCAGGAGAAAAACTGGGAATGGTATTCAGCCCCTAAGATTTTGCCCACTATTCTGTTCTCGTTTACATGTATGTAGTGTATTCCAAAGTTAGTGAGAGTTCCAGTCATTTGAGTTGGGGTTGGATTTTACCCGATATGCTGAATTTTAGAAGAAAGAATAATACAAGGTTATTTTTTCGTTTAATTGAGACACTGTTTAACCAATGCAAAACAAACCAAAAAAAAAAGAAAAGGGTGGGGGCAGGACTGTCAGAATGCACACTTCCTGAGTCATGGCCAAACAAGATAGGTTAAACCTCTGTACCAGATTAAATTTGATCCTTATAATTAACTTCAGGCATTTAAATATAGTATTTGTTTCTTCAGTAGTTTGTAATTGCTCCATAAGAGTCATTGATCTTGATGGACTTTTCCTGACCAGTGCCTCCAAATTCAAGACTTGTGTTGCTGCTCAGCCATTGTTTTGAGTTGAGGTTTAAAATACAAAATTTGGTGCCATCAAGTGGAAATATTCTGTACTGCTGAGCAGAAGTGGTAAAGTGGCAGGTCACAAGTTTTGAGCAAACGTATTAGTTCTTAGAAATGCTGTGCTGTGAACATTCTCTTCTCTCTATTCTTACCTTCCACCCTCTTCCAAAAGATACAGAAACATTTCCAATTCTTCACAGGTTTTAGTTACTAAAATGCCTCCCTTTTACACAAGGCAAAATATATTATCTTTTCCCTTCTCTTTTCTTGCACAATCACATTTTATTGGGGCCATTGTAAGGAGAAAAATCCCTTTCCATTGTTTTGTGATTTCAGTTATGTAAACCTGACAGTATTTTCCCTGAACACTAATCTATTGCTGGATTATATATATTTTTAGTGATTTCTCCAATCTTTCAAAGATAAAGTGAGCAATTAGTAGTATTTGATCTAGTTCCAGTTTTGGGATATTGATTTGCTTTGGCTTGCCATATGAAATGCCTTATCAGGCAGAAGTGCTGTGATAATAGTTTATGAATGTTCAGAAGTAGCAGGAACTGGAAATTCTATCTATTAGCTTTACAGCCAGGGTTCTAACCCTTTTTGGTAGGGTGAACCACAAAGGTTTGTATTATACTCATAAACTGCGGATGTGCACTTTCCATTTTACCCCACTTTGTCTGTAAACTGAGTCACAAATAGTGACTGAAAAGTCCTATTAGATCACTCAACCTCTGTCCCTGGCAGCGCAGATTTGTTCCCTCTAGCACACTGTCTCGTTTGTTCTCCAATCTAGTTTTAAATATCACAAGAGATGAGACTTTCACCACATCCCTTGAGAGACAATTTGATATTCTCATTTACTGCACTGGCAGGAAACATTCAGCCTAAATTTTCTCATCTTAATTCTGTCCCACCCCAAAATATTGTATTAAATTGTTAAGGATAAGGTTACGCTTGATTAATTTTAACTTTAACAATTGTTTATTTCCTCACAACACAATCAAGGAAATCAACAGTAAAGACAACATTCGCATCCACTCCTCCCTTAAATTCACGTGCCTTTCTGCACAAACATTGTAACATCCAAGTGCCCTGGCAGAATCCTTTACGCTACAAACTCTCTTTCACTTCCTAGTTACAATCATGACAATGTGCATGTCCAGTTTCTTTAAAAAATCTCCTTTCTACCTTCCTGTCGTTGATATGTACTCGCACATATTAGGAGGGGCAGGGCAAAGACATCTTCAAGCCACCTTTTTTACTGTCATGACCTGGGCTTTGGTCAGAGACTTAGGCTTCCAGTTAGTTCCTGGATCAGTGTCTAAGAGCAAGAGGCTGAGTTCTGGACCGGGCTCAGGGTCCCAGTACCGGTGATAGGGAACAGAGAAGAGAGCCAAGATTCCATGGCCAAAACCAGGGTCTGTAGACAGAGTCATTGTTCAAATGCTGAAGCCTGGGGTCAAAGCTGTAATCAGAATTCAAGCACCGAAGCCTATAGTCAAAGCCAGAGTCAGAATCCAAGTATCAAAGCCAGAGGTCAGGACTGGAGTCAGAGTTCAAGGGTAGAAGCCAACGGTCTGAGTTGGAGTTGAAGCATGCGAGTGAACTGATAAGCATGGCCACCTCATTGCACCAACAGTTTCTGAAACTCTGCCTGGGCTTAAATAGGACATCTGGACCAATCGGGGGCCATGAGGGAAGTTATCAGTTCAGCCTTTCGAGGTGATACTTCCTGTGGCATTTACCTCCACAGGGTCTATGCAACAGGACATGGGGCTCTACCATGGTTGCTGGGTGGATGCACTGGCCATCCTGCAGACCAGTATTCTAGTCCTACCCCTGCAGAACCTCACATTTGTTCTTCATGTTCTAGGGCACAGTTCCTGGTATAAGGTACAGAAGCCTCAAGGGCTGCTCCAATGAATGCTCATGTCCCATGATCTCCCTGTCAGTCCTGGGAAACAGAGATTAACGGCAATTCAGAGGACTTCAGCCATGTCCCTGACATTCCATTTCTTTCCCATGCCCCAAATTTGCCCTCTGTGTCAGTGTTCTGGGAATAAGATTGCCAGTTCTACGCCAATCAGGGTATCTTCCTATGCAAAGGGTGTTCTCAGGAGGAGTGGTTACACACACTTTAAGGCCACTTTACAGGTTCATCTCATAGTGGTGTAAATGAGAATTAGGCCCATTGTATCTTGAGGAAGTGGTGTGCCAGTACAGGAAAGAGTGATTCCATCAAGAATACAGTCTTCTGCAAGTATACTTCCAGGAAAGAGAGACAGGCACATTAAATATGTGGGGACATTAGGAATAATAGCAGATAGATGAGGCTAGCTGCTATGAAATTCCCTCATGTGGTATATTTAGCTACGTAATTATTTTGCTTCTGCTTTCTTTATACTGCTTCTTGAAATCTTCAGGGATCTCACTGTCTGTAAAGTGAGACAACAGAGTCCTGTGGCACTTTTAAAGACTAACAGATTTATTTATCGCATGAGCTTTCGTGGGAGAAAATCCCCCTTTGGAATTTGTCTGTAAAGTATGTTTCTTTTCGTGTATGGAAACCATAAAATTCCACACCTCCAACACACAATTGTCTTCCTGTTGACTTTTGCTATTGATTTAACTGGAAAGGTGATCCGGAGGATCCTAATTGGTGGGGGTGAGGGGTTACTTGGAATAAAGGGGAGGTATTTTAGCTTCTGATTGGTCAGTACTAAGCTACATGGTATCATATACCTTGATTCAAACATGCAATAAGCAGCTCTTTTATTGACCATAATATTAGGTTTTAAATTGGAGGGTGTATATGGATTTTCTCCATCTTAGAACCTACTTCATAGCTGGCCTCTTTCTTGTGTTTTGTTGAGTACTGTCAGAGAGATAATTAATTTGAATTTCACATCCTACATTTAGACAATCCTCTCATAATTAAGAAAAATGGTTAGGTGACTAGATGACTTTATAATTGCTTAATAGCATTTTTTTGTAAGCCTAAGGAGAATTTTTTTGTATGAGTTCTAATGTTCTCAGTAGATGACATTTCCTTTTACAAGAAAATGATAAATATTTTGCTGATTAAAAATATCTGAAAAAGCATGCTCCACTCATTACTGCTGTCTAAAGCTCAGGATTGGTATTTCTTGTTTTATTGTCTTCTGTTTTGTTGTTTCTTCTGTTCAAGATTAAAAATCAAGGTAATGGTTTAGTGCTAGACTTTTGTTGCTATGGAACTATTCATTATCTTATAACATGTGATGCTAGAAGCAGAGACATAAAGATTTGATTTAATAGACGTATTATGATATCTTCAATCCTTCCACTGCTATTGGATCATTCATATGGCATTGTCATTTGTTGAAATTTTTTTATTTATCAAACAATCTCTTTCAAACACTCTCTTTCATTAAAAAGATTTAAAAAGAACCCAGCACACACACACACACACACACACACACACACACACACACACACACAC